>CM071569.1:80576951-80913431 GCA_036426205.1 Ascaphus truei | reverse complement strand
ACTCCCCCCACCCCCCCCCCCCCCCCCCCCACCCACCCCCCCCCCCCCCCCCCCCCCCAGTCCCCACCCCCCACCCCCCAAACACAAGACATATATGTGCAAAATAACTATTATCCAGATTGGATATATAGATTATTTGCACACTGACTGACAACACAAATAAACAACATGCATAAATAAAACATGAATTTTTTAATCTCAAATTCACCACATTGCATGTTACAATTTACTCCAGCAATCGATTGTGATATAAACTAACAAAAACCAGCAGCCCAAAGTTTGAAATGTCCACACATTGTGCATAACAGTGTGTTACTGACTATAAAAATGTGCCGGACATACACTGGCAACCGATGCCCCATCCAGGAAGTCGGGGTCTTGAGGCAGACATCAAGGTGTGGTTATCGCTCGGGACCCCTGCTCTGCACACTTTTATTAACAAAAAAACCATTAAAGCATCTTCATTATTACCATAGTGGCTCTCCACATTTGGTTTTTTCCCCTCTCACAGAGGTAAAAAAGGAAGGTTCACAGTGTAGTGTGGGACCCGTGCTATTATTTTGGTATCCTTGACGTTGGTATATGACAGGCTTGAGGAGGCCTTTGGCCAAAGGGTTAACTAAATAACCAATTGTATTATTGAAGTACTTTACTTTATGTTTGTCATTATGTGGAATGCAGCATTGGGCCCCCTGTTTCTTTGTTATAACCAATTGCACGCTCAGTACTCTCTGGTTGGACATAACATATATATTCACTTGTTGGTGGGTGGGGGAGTTTTGGCTTGCTGGGTTAATCTCTTTTAACCCTATGTCTCATCTGCGGGCTTGGCACCTCCCCCCAGGAGCTCACTCCTCCTCCTCCACCATTCCCCTTTACAATTGGCAAGGTCATTGTAACTTGTTTGCAGCCCCCCCAACACATACAGTACAATAATGTGCAAAATAACTATTATCCAGATATGGATAATAGATTATTTGCCCATTATGAAACACATAAAACATGCATAAATCAAAACATGAATTTTTAATCTTAAAATCACCACATTGCATGTTACAATACATCCAGCATCGATTGTAAATATAAACTAACAAACCAGCAGCTACACAAATGTATATGAAATGTCACACAATTGCATACAGTGTGTACATGATGCTATAAAAATGGCGGCGACACTGGCACCCGATGCCCCATACCAGGAAGCAGGGGTCTCTGAGGCAGAAATCAATGTGGTTCAGCTCAGGGGACCCCCTGCTCCTGCACACTATTATTAAAAAAACATTAAAGCAGCTTCATTACCATAGTGGCTATCCACATTATGGTTTTTTCCCCTCTCACAGAGGTAAAAGGAAGGGTTTTCATCAGTGTGTAGTGTGAGGACCTGATTATTTTGGTTATACCTTGACGTTGGTATGAGGTTATGACCCTTTGGCCAAAGGGTTATATAAATAACCAATATTATTATGAAGTATTTACTATATGTTTTGTCAATGTGGATGCAGCATGGGCACCCCTGTCTCTTGTTATATACAATTGCCACGCCTCAGTAGTTCTCTGGTTGACATAAATATATATCACTTTGTGGTGGGTGGGGAGTTTGAGCTTGCTGGGTATCTGTGTTAACCTATGTCTCTTTGGAGGCTGTGGACACTCCCCCAGAGCTCACTCCTCCTCCTTCACCCTTTTAACTTGGAAGGTCAGTTTCACTGCTGCAGGAACAAGACCCATTATGGTTTTCCCCCCTCACAGAGGAAAAGGAAGGGTTCACAGTGTAGTGTAGGACCTGCATTATTTTGGTTATACCTTGACGTTGGTATGCAGGCTTATGACGCCTTTGGCCAAAGGGTTAACTAAAAACCAATATTATATTGAAGTAGTTTACTTATATGTTTTGTCAATTGGATGCAGCATTGGGCACCCCTGTCTTTGTATATAACATATTGCCACGCTCGTAGCTCTCTGGTTGACATAAATATAATTCACTTTGTGGTGGGTGGGGGAGTTTGAGCTTGCTGGGCATCTGTGTTACCTATGTCTCTTGGGGGCTGTGGCACCTCCCCCCAGAGCTCACTCCTCCTCCTTCCCCTTTTAATTGGAAGGTCATTTCACTTGCTGCAGGAACAAGACCCATTATGGTTTTTTCCCCTCTCACAGAGAAAAGGACGGGTTACAGTGTAGTGTAGGACCTGCATTATTTTGGTATACCTTGACGTGGTATGCAGGCTATGACGCCTTTGGCCAAAGGTGTTACTATAATATTACAATTATTATTATTGAAGTATTTTACTTTATATTTTTGTCAATTGGATGCAGAATTGGGCACCCCCTGTCTCTTGTTATATACAATTGCCACGCTCAGTAGCTCGGTTGACATAAATATATATTCACTTGTGTGGTGGGTGGGGGAGTTTGAGCTTGCTGGGTATCTGTGTTAACCTATGTCACTTTTTAACGAACCTGCTTTTTTGCTAAATCAGAACGCAAAGCCATTGAGCTTAGTGCATAGTCCCCTAAGTATGGATCCTAGTAGCATTCAGGCTGTGGAATGGCCAATTCAACAGAATGAGAAAGATGTTCAAAAGTTGTTGGCTTTGACAACTTCTGTAGACCATTCATTAAAAATGTCTATAGTTACATAGTAGTTTCATAGTAGATGTGGTTGAAAAAAGACATACTGTACGTCCATCAAGTTCAACCAATGTTAAATTTAGAAGACAGATACTTTATCCTATATTTGTACTTACAGTATATATGATCAAGAGAAAGGCAAACACAAAATCCCAGTGAAATTTCATCTAATTATGTTTCATAAGGGGAAAAATAAATTCCTTCCTGACTCCAAATATTGTCAATCAGATGACTCCCTGGATTAACATCCTTCCCATGTTTATTTATTTGGTATTTCCCTGTTTGCTGTACCTTTCCTTTCTAAAAGGTGTCCAACTATTTTTAAGCTATCTATTGTATCTGCCATCACAATCTCAATGGGTAATGAATTCCACATTTAATTGCCCTTACTGTAAAGAACCCTTTCCTTTGTTGCTGGTGAAATCTCCTTTCCATCAACCTTAAGGGATGACCCCGTGTCATTTGTACTGCCCTTGGGATGAATAGTTTTTTTTTAAACTCCTTGTATTCTCCCCGAATATATTTGTATATAGTTATCATATCCCCTCTAATACGCTTCTTTGCAAATGTAAACAATCTAATTTAGCCAATAGAGCGGGGAAGTAGTTTAGCCACGCACCCACTCCCAAATCCGACGCGATAGGCGTCATAGTGATGCGTGCACGCCCCAACGTCCAGAGGCTAAACCCTGCCCAGTTGCTGTGTGTAAACATGGCAATGAATGAGAGCAGAGGGAGTACGCGCTCGCGCAGTAACAACCCATATTGCTCACACTATTGAACAAAGTTAACACAACCCGAGGCGGGGGAGCAACAGGACAAATTGAGGCGTTACATGCATCAGAACGAGACCCATCATGTGCACGTGTATGGTGGCCCCTTTCAGAGAATATATTATAATGAAAATAAAAAAACTTTATTGAAAAATATATGATAACAAAACAAATTAATTAAAAAGAAACAGAACAACCACATTTTGATATGCCACATGATCCAAAGAGGGTAGTCTGTATGAAATATGACTGTACATATGCACATTAACATCTTAAGATAATTTACTAAGGAATCACAGATTAGGTCAGGTTCACTATGAAATGGAAAAAAGTTATATCTGTGGCGCTCTGCACTAATATAAAATGAATAATAAATAAATATTATACAACCAGTATCACGGAAATCGCTCGTCCATACAGGTGCTTCACGTGGTGTTGTAGTACATGGAAAAATAAAAAATCAGAATCATAGCATAATACTGTAACAAACAAACATGCAACATACACCTAACACTAAACAAACGTTGAGATTGACAGGTGACAATTAATAATACAAACACATTTAATTATGACATATCATAGATCAAATACAAATATATAAACATATATAAAAAAAGATTCTATCAAGACTCTCCAACTCAGGTGGGGGTACCTGCTTACCAGAGGCAAGAAGGCATCAAGTGTTGGATAGATTAAAGAGTATCCCCTCTTATGGATAGCTGCTGCCGTGGCTGACGTCTGTGCTCGAGCGTGTAGTTCTCCTGTGTACACAGGGACAGGCTTCTCCAACTCGCGGTGTCTGCTTCCGTCTGCAATCAGCACTGTACATGTGTAGTGGTGGCTGTGGAATGGTAGCCGCAGATTCGTCCTGCCCTGACCCCGCCAAATGGTATATTTTCAAAATGCGGGAGATTCTTGGAAGCCCCAATTGTTGATTTCCAGGCTTCTGAATTGATGAAACCTAATAGACAACAGCCAATGGGTATCTCACGTCTAATTTAAAGGCAGAGACGTACCTCAAATCTTCGACTATCACTGATAGATGACAATATGCAACTGGACTAGACCTTAACAAGAGGATTATATCTGAACCTTTCACTGAACCCCCTCAGTCAATGGCTGAGTTTCAATTGCCTTTAAGATGACGTCATCAAAACAAAGATGGCTGGCGACACATGGTACGGTAGCCAATCAGAGCGTGGGAACTCCGTACCAACTCTGATTGGCTGAAGCAAAGCCTCTGTCACATGGTCTTCTTGAGCCAATCATAGTTCCCACGCTCTGATTGGCTACCGTACCATGTGTCGCCGGCCATCTTTGTTTTGATGACGTCATCTTAAAGGCAATTGAAACTCAACCATTCTGATTGGCTGGCGTCATTTCCTTTAAATGACGTCATCATTTTTTTTTCCCGGCCAAATCACATGTTTTTCACGGCCCAATTAGGACCGTGGGAAACATTTGACCAAAATGTGACGTCATAGGCCTATAAAAGCCTATGTCGCCTCATTTTGAAGCCAGACGCCGAGGAGGGAAAACCTCCCCTCCTAAGAAGAGAAGAAGGGCGTGGCAGAAGAAGATGGAAGAAGATGGAAGAAGCCGGAGAAGACCCCAAAGAAGAAAAGAAGACCCCAAGACAGATGGGAAGGATTACAAATAGAAGAAAGAAGACACCGTTATGGATTGTAAGGGTTTTTTATTTTATGGTTACCTTTGGATTGGTTCCAGTGCTTCCGGGTCGCCTGGATTTTGGTGAGTGGGCATCTAATGGTAAGTAAACAAAAGAAAAGTGTATTATTTTTACTTTTACAAGTTTTTTGGATTTTTGATTCATGTCTTTTATTTTTTCAGTCCCATTTAATGGCAGTGAATGTATCTATGTATATACATACATTCACGGACACTGAATGGGTGTATTCTATGTGATTTTTGTATATAAATGCATTGTTTTTTATGCTCTATTATTGCCCCTGTATGTTATGTATATCTATCTATATGGATAGCCATACAGGGATAATAATTGATTGTTTTGCTAATGTTTATGTTCTTTTCATGTATGGCTAATGTACGTATCAGCTTTATTTTGTCATTGGTGTGAATAATGTAATTTGTATTTAGTTACAGGTTATTTTTAATGGCTTCTTTCTGGTAGTTAGATTAGAATGATGGTGGTTACTTTAAATTAGAATTCTTTTGGCAATGGTTTGGCTTTTGGAATTGAATAGGGAATTGTATAATTGATTTGTTTTGTAATTGTTTGAGGAAATGGATTCATTGATTGATGCTAATTGTATTGATGTTGCTTAGTTTCTATTTGATTTTCATGATGGCATTGGTGGTTAGGGGACATTGTTCATAGTGTATTTTATTGTTACATATATTTTGCATAGTGTTACATGATGCACAGATTAATTGCATCATGTACACACTCAATGCAATTGTGTGATATTTCATATACATTTGTGTAGCTGCTGGTTTGTTGGTTTATATTTACAATTGCTGCTGGATTTATTTTAACATGCAATGTGGTGATTTTAAGATGAAGAATTCATGTTTTGATTTATGCATGTTTTATGTGTTTCATAATGGGCAAATAATCTATTATCCATATCTGGATAATAGTTATTTTGCACATTATTGTACTGTATGTGTTGGGGGGGAGGGGGATTGATGTATTTAATGTATAGCTCAGGTTTATTTTTTTTACATACAGGGTTGGTTCCTTTTGTTCTGCGAGAGACCTCTGGAGACCACCTGAGGTCTCCTAGGGCTTCTCACGGGTAACAGGCTGGCGGGTCCACGAGGGACATCTGCGGGGAAGAACCGGTGGCCACACATCTGTGCGGGGCACCGCAGACCCGTAGGGACCACCCGTGGGTCCCCAGACCGCTGTGGGAACCAACCGAGGACCCTCAGACACATGTGGGTCTGACCCAGGGACCCCCAGACATCCGCAGGCCCACCGTGGGGACTCCATTGTGGCCCACGTTGACCCGCGGAGACAACCTGGTGGGCTATGGTGCCTGGCGGGACCCACCAACAGGCCTCCAGACCCTGTGTGAAACATGATGCTGGTAACCTGTAGGTCTGTGAGGTGACCCGTCAGGCCCACCGGGGACTCCCGTGGGCTTGGGGTATGAACCCTGTATGTAAAAGAATAAATCATGTATTTATGGGGGGACACAGGGGGTGGGTTTTGTTTTTAATAAATAGAATGATGTTTATTGTGGGGCAGGGTATTGTTTTTATTGTGGTTACTTGGGGTGGGGGGAGGGGGTATTGCCACAAGGGTATGTGGGTAGGCCTCCTGGCTGGGTAGTGGGTGAGGGTGGTTAGGCCTCACGGGGTGGGGGGTTAGTGGGGGAGGGTATGTAGGCCTCCCGAGTGGTGGGTGAGGGTGGGTTAACCCCTTAATGACTGTAGCGGTTAATAACCACTATGGTGATTAAGGGGTTAGGGGACATTACATTGGATGTTTTTATTCTTGTGTATGTTTTGCAGCATCAGTGGGGGCATGGGCAGGATGAAGATGAGGATGAAGACGACCTTCATCGTGGGTGCCTGTAAAAGGTAAGTGTAATATATATTGACTGTATTTATTGTAATTTATATGTATTAAAAATGGGCAAATGCATTATTATCCATATGTAGATAATAGTTTTTTTGCCCATTACTGTATAGTATGTGTTAGGGGGATGTGTGTTGTATATTGCTATGTTTATTGAGGGCAATTGTCCCCAATAAACATGCTAATGTGCCTTAACCCCTTCATTGCCTTAGCGGCTATCCGCTAAGGTAATGAACCTTCATTAATGTACATTTTAATAATAGTGTGCGGGAGCAGGGGGTCTCCTGAGCTGAACCACATTGATTTCTGCCTCAGAGACCCCCTGCTTCCTGAGTTACAGGCCCCGGTTTGGGGCATAGGTGCCAGTTTCGCCGCCATCTTTATAGAGCCCACGTCGCATCTTGGTTGCTATAAAGATGGCTGCGACACTGGCACCCGATGCCCCATACCGGGGCTTGTAACTCGGGAAGCAGGGGGTTTCTGAGGCAGAAATCAATGCGGTTCAGCTCAGGGGACCCCCTGCTCCCGCACACTATTATTAAAATGTACATTAATGCAGCTTCATTGCCATAGCGGATAGCCGCTTTGGTAATTAATTATTGTTTATTGTTATGTGCGTTTTAATACTAGTGTAGATGTGCAGGGGGTCTCCTGAGCTGAACCGCATTGGTTTCAGCCTCGGGGACGCCCTACTTCAGGAGATATAGGCCCCTTTATGGGGTGAAAATAAAAAATAGGGTGGAGGCGGTCACAGCAATTGGAGTCCAGCCAAAGGATGAATGAAGATAAAATCAGCTTTAATAATACATGCTGTACATCACAGAAGGGGAACTCTGACGTGTTTCGTCCCTGTCCGGGACTTTATCAAAGAGTAAAGAACCCTTATCACAAAGACTCCTTAAATAGGTGGAAACTCAATGTAATTGGATATTCTTAATTCAGTGAGCCTGCGTGAAGCAAATAGTATAAAACACAAGTGATAATAAAACACATGTAACACAAACAAACACAAACATTATTAAAAACAAGAAGAACAATGTGATATAAAGCATGATCAAAAATAAGATATTTGGAAGAAAACACATATGGAACTGAGATAGAAGAAGGTATATATAATATAACCCATAAATAAAAATAATAAAAATAATAAACAGACAAATCGTTCTATGATAATAATTGAAACTTATAATAAATGATAAATAATGAATAAATAGCATTGGTTAATGAAAATGTATATACTATCTATAGACAACACCTATACAGATCATGGAAGGGGTTAATATAATATAATAATATATGTGAGGCATATATAATAGAAAAAAGGAATATCGATATGCAGGATAGATAATGTATTGGCATACACTCTCCCTACTCTTCCAACCCCCGGTTCAAAGGAAATGTTTTAACTCCCAATCAGTATTTATTCCGTGTGGGTGGAGAGTATTGAGAGTGTATATCCAATACATCTCTTGTTTGTTAAGTGTGATCTCTCTATTGCCACCCCTAGGGTGACAATGAATGTGTTCAATAGCAGAAAAGGTGAAATTTACAATGCCTCCCTTAAGGCATCGTGTCAAGTGTCTTGCTACTGGATGAAGCAAATCACCTTTCTTAATGAGGCGTACATGTTCTGCTATTCTGACCTTAAGAGGTCTTGTAGTGCGACCCACATATCTTAATCCACACTTGCAATCCTACTTCAGGAGATATAGGCCCCTTTATGGGGTGCCGGTATCCCCTGCAGAGTTTAAATGTCCCGGTCACGTGACGCGGGAGCTTTAAAGTGCAGGGGATACCGCCACCCCATAACGGGGCCTGTATCTCCTGAAGTAGGGGGTCCTCGGACCTGAAACCAATGCGGTTCAGGTCCTGAGACCCCCTGCTCATGTACACTATTATTAAAATGTATTTATTTAGTGTACGATCGCCTGTAACAGTCTTGCATGGAGATACAGAATCTCCATGCAAATGTTACATGCGGCTTTTTTTCTATCAGCTAGCGTACGTAAATGGTTAAGAACGCTAGCAGGGGAAAAAAAAGCAACACATACGCTGTGGGTGTTCTGAGCTATTTTGAGCAGGTACGTTAAAAAATGGGCTCAAGGCCTTAGTGAATTGCATCCCCGGCCTCACTTTTTAACGAACTTGCTTTTTTGGAAAATCAGAACGCAAAGCCATTGAGCTTAGTGCATAGCCCCCACTGAAATTGATGAAAACTATTTTACATTTAAACAGTTTATTGTTTAATTATGTTGGGGGGTGCAACTCTGTAGTGTTCAAATAGAGTACTGTAGGTTGAGTGTTCCCTTTTTAAAGTAATGTTGTTGATTTCATGCAATGCTCCACTGATGCCATTGTTTTCATCGTTGTTTTGCAGATTCTCAATGTCAGCAACTTGTTTGTGTATTAATCACACCCTGCGAAACAGAACATCAGTATTCAATAATTGAGGTAGTGTAACAACTGCCTTTTTGGCATCTGTTTGCTTTGTAGCTCCTGGACACATTGGCATTATTTAGATGAAACACATACAGTATGCTTTCCGTCCGGTAGGCAAAGAGTGCTCAGGCACAGTAATTGAATGGAACATAAGCATTTAAGTCAACTGGCAGATACCATGCATGCACACAAATCAATGGAACGCATATACATAGAGTGCGCATGTGCAGCGTTATGTTCCGACACAGCAACATAGGGCCTCATGTAGTAAGCGGCGAAAATACCCTTTCGGTAGGGGTTTGAACTCGCCATGTTTTTGGCGAGTTGCTCTCACGGTATGCAGATAGCAAATACCTGCGAGAGCAAAATTTCCAAACATGGTGAGTTGCCGGTGGCGAGACGATCTGCCTGCCGAGAAGGGCTCACCCGGCGAGATCTGTCTGCAGCAGAGGGAGATCTGCTTCTCTCTGTGCAAATCTCGCCGGAAAAAAAATAGTTAAAATAACATTTTTATTCATAGTGTAGATGTGCAGGGGGTCTCCGGAGCAGAACCGTGTTGGTTTGAGGTCCGGGACCCCCTGCTGCCGCACACTATTAATCAAAATACATTAAAGCAGCTTCATTACCTTAGCGGATATTTGCTAAGACAATGAAGGGGTTAAGGCATAATAGCATGTTTATTGGGAACAATTGCCCCCAATAAACATTGCAATATACAACCCACCCCCTGTGCCCCCAACAACCCCTATAACCCCTAACATACATAACATATCTTAATATTTTTTGAGTGCCCATGAATGATACTATAGTCCGGCGGTGGCCCTTGGGTGGTCTGGGGTGTCCGCTTGCCTGCAGTACCAATTCTGTGCCCAAAAAAATAAATAAAAAATACATAAATACTTTTAATTAAATACACCCCCCCCCCCCCGCCCCCTAACACATACAGTATAGTAATGGGCAAAATTACTATTATCCACATATGAATAATAGTGCATTTGCCCATTTAAAATACAATAAGCAGCAGAAATAAATACATCTTGCACTCACCCTTGCCAGGCTGCCATGATGAAGGCATCCTCATCCTAATCCCATCCATGCCCTCCGGTGCTGCAAAAAATACACAAGAATAAAAAGAGACAATATAATGTCCCCTAACCCCTTAATCACTTTAGCGGTTAGTAACCGCTATAGTTATTAAGGGTTTAACCCACCCTCACCCACTACCCACCCGGGAGGCCTAACCACCCACACCTGGGGACAATACACCCTTCACCCACCCCCACTTCCCACAATAAAAACACTACACAGAACAGCCCCACTACCCACCTTCTAGGCCCCACAATAAAAATTACCATATTTAATAAACAATACATAACCCACCACCTGTGCCCCCCCATAAAATATGATTTATTATTGTACATACAGGCTTAAAAACCCAGGCCAATGGTAGTCCTTGGTGGACCCAACGGGTGTCTGTAGGCCCCACAGTGCTCCCCAGGGGGTGCCCACGGGTGTCTGGGGGTCTCCGGGTTGTCCCCGCTTGGAGTTGTGGGCCTCAAGGTGGTCCCCGTGAGTCACTGTGGGCCACAATAGGGCCCTCGGGTGTCTGTGGGCCTTCGGGTTGTTCCCACAGAGGTCTGGGGCCCTCAGGTGGTCCCGTTGGGTCTATGGGGCCCCCACAGCTATGGGGCCCCCGGTTCTTCCACGCAGGTGTCCCCCATGGGTCCGCAGACCTAAGGTACCAAACCTGTATGTAAAAAAATAAAACATGGCCTACATTTAAATAAACGAACCCCCCTACCACCACCACATACATATAGTACAGTAATGGGCAAAATAACTATTATCCATATATGGATAATAGATTATTTGCCCATTATTAAACACATTAACCAGCCTAAATAAAGTAAATAAATACAGTTCTACTTACCATAGCCAATATGAAGAGCGTCCTTGTCAGGATACTGCAAGGTCACTGTCCTCCGTTGCCAGGAAAATACATTGCAAACACAATCTAATGGCCCCTAACCCCTTAATTACCTTATTGGTTAATAACCGCGAAAGTAATTTAGGGGTTAACCCACCCTGCCTCGATACCCACCCACGAGGCCTAACCACCTTCCCCAGGCAACTACCCCCACCATTCACCCATTCATTTGTACAGTGGCTTCATCATGCCTATATATAATATATATAATATGGGCATGATTAACAAATATACAAAGAAATGGTTAAGGATTACCAAAACATGCCCCAAAAAAACATCACATAGCAACAAACACAGCACATCTCAAAATACAATCATCACATAGCCAAATAAAAACAAAGCACATTGCAAAAATTTTTATAGCACATCTCAAAATAAAAAACAGCACATAGCCAAATAAATCTATAACAAATGCCAATCAAACAATTGAATGGTACAGTGGGTACATGATGCAAATAATCTGTGCATCATGTAACACTATTCCAGTCAATGCTCAAACTAAATGAAACCAGTACAAACAAGATCCAATGCCACTAAAACAACCAGAAAATAAAAACAAAGCAGTCTGTACAGCTTTAAACAGCTGTTCACAGTAAACAGAAATAAATTACCATCAATTAATCCAATCCAAAATTAAATTACACAATTCACTATTAAAACAACAAAACCAAACCATTCTGAAATACATGAAAGTTCAAAGTAACACCATCAGCCAAAATATAACTACCAAAAAGAAGCCACTCTTAAAAAGCAAGACCCTTCAAATAAACTATTGAAAACACCACTAAAAATTACATCTAGCTAAATAAAATTAAAAATTACATTGCGCACACACATTTCTAAACAAACAAGCAAAATACATTTAAAATACATAAAAACAAGCCAAACATTTTAGAGCGGTTATTAACTGCGAAAGTGATTAAGGGGTTAGGGGACATTAGATTGTATTTGCTATGTATTTTTATGGCAATGGAGGACAGGGACCTTGCAGTATCCTGACAAGGACGCCCTTCATATTGGCTATGGTAAGTAGAACTGTATTTCTTTACTTTATTTATGCTGGTTAATGTGTTAATAATGGGCAAATAATCTATTATCCATATCTGAATAATAATTTTTTTGCCCATTACTGTAATGTATGTATGTGGTGGTGGTGGTGGGGGGGTTGACATATTTAAATGTAGGCCTTGTTTTATTTGTTTACATACAGGTTTGGTACCTTAGGTCTGCAGGGACCTATGGAGATAACCCGGGGACCCCCGGACGCCCACGGGTACCACCTGCAGACCCACGGGGACACATGCGAAGAAGAACTGGGGGCCCCACAGCTGTGGGGGCCCCGCAGACCTGCAGGGACAACCCGAAGGCCCCAGACCCCCATGGGAACAAACCGAGGGCCCCCAGACCCCTGTGTGAACCACCTGAGGACCCCCAGACACCTGTGGAGATGATTCGGGTCCCACAGACATCCGCAGGACCACCCGTTGACCCTATTGGGGACAATGGTGACCCAAGGGTACCACCTGGAGGCCCAAGGCGCCTAGCGGGGACAACCCGGAGACCCCCAGACACCTGTGAGCACCACCCGGGGTGCACTGTGGGCCCTGCATACACCGGCCAGGACCACCGGGGACTACCGTCAGCCTGAAGTATTAAGCCTGTATGTAAAATAATAAATTTAAAACCAGAGACAGAACATGAAACACAGACAGAGCTCAGTGCTACATCCATTAACACAAATACACGGTACAGTGCCTATATATATAAAAACATGTATATAAAAACATGATTTATTATTTTATATTGAACCCCCAAAATAACCACAACATATATATTATATAGATATATATATATATATATATAGATATATATTTATAATATATATTATATAATATGCGTATAAGTGTCAAAGAGGAGTGCTACTGAGCATTGCAATATAATTTAAAACCAGAGACAGAACATGAAACACAGACAGAGTTCAGTGCTACATCCATTAACACAAATACACGGTACAGTGCCTATATATATATATACAAATGTAAATACAACTGTATGCTCATCTGCATGTCTTAGGCAGGTCTGCAACCCCGCCTTTCACCATTATCACCCAGCACACAGCACTTTCACTGCAGCAAGGGATTCTGGGGAATGACATGCAAATGAGCACATAGTGCCACTTTTTGCTTCAAAAACGATTTAAACATGGTTCCCTATAGGCTTAAGCTTGCTGCAGGGTCACAGCTTTGAGCACAGCCAGGGTTAAGGTGCATACCCAGAAAACCCACCCACAGACAGCTGTTTCGACCTTAATGGGTCTCATCAGTGTGTGGTTGGTTAACTGGGTATGCAGAAAAGCTATAGGATGGGGTTTACCATACTGAGTTAAGTTATGGTGAATAAAAAAAGTGACATACCAAGTTAACCAACCCCACACTGATGAGACCCATTAAGGTCGAAACAGCTGTCTGTGGGTGGGTTTTCTGGGTATGCACCTTAACCCTGGCTGTGCTCAAAGCTGTGACCATGCAGAAAGCTTAAGCCTATAGGGAACCATGTTAAAAATGGTTTTTGAAGCAAAAAGTGGCACTGTGTGCTCATTTGCATGTCATTCCCCAGAATCCCTTGCTGCAGTGGAAGTGCTGTGTGCTGGGTGATAATGGTGAAAGGCGGGGTTGCAGACCTGCCTAAGACATGCAGATGAGCATACAGTTGTATTTACATTTGCATATATATATATATATATATATATATATATATATATATATATATATCTTTGTACAGGTTATTAAGAATTTATATTAGTGTTAGGACCCTTGAGACGTGGCCTGCCTTGGAGGGGTTCAAGGGCTTACGACACTTTGGCCAAAGTGTTAAACTAAAAGACCATTTTATTCAAAAGATATATATATCTTATATATATCTATAGGGAACCATGTTAAAAATGGTTTTTGAGGCAAAAAGTGACACTGTGTGCTCATTTGCATGTCATTTCCCAGAATCCCTTGCTGCAGTGGAAGTGCTGTATGCTGGGTGATAATGGGGAAAGGCGGGGTTGCAGACCTGCCTAAGACATGCAGATGAGCATACAGTTGTATTTGCATATATATATATATAGGCACTGTACCGTGTATTTGTGTTAATGGATGTAGCACTGAACTCTGTCTGTGTTTCATGTTCTGTCTCTGGTTTTAAATATATATATATTGCCATGCTCAGTAGCACTCCTCTTTGACACTTATACGCATATATATATATATATATATATATATATATATATGTTGTGGTTATTTTGGGGGTTCAATGTAAAATAATAAATCATGTTTTTATGGGGGGCACAGTTGGTGGGTGTGTTATTTATTGTTTATTAAATATGGTAATTTTTATTATGGAGCCTAGGAGGTGGGTAGTGGGGCTGTTCTGTGTAATGTTTTAATTGTGGCAGTGGGTGAAGGTGGTATTGTCCCCAAGGGTGGGTGGTTAGGCCTCCCAGGTGGGTAGTGGGTCAGGGTGGTTTAACCCCTTAATTATGTAGCGGTTACTAACCGCTAAGGTGATTAAGGTGTTAGGGGGCATTATATTGTCTCATTTTATTCTTGTGTATTTTTTGCAGCAGCGGACGGCATGGACGGGATGAGGATGAGGATGGCCTTCATCGTGGCAGCCTGGCAAGGGTGAGTGCAAGATGTATTTATTTTATTTATTCGGCTTATTGTATTTTAAACGGGCAAATGCACTAGTATCCATATGCGGATAATAGTAATTTTGGCCATTCTGTATGGTATGTGTTAGGGGGCGGGGAGGTGGGTGTTGAATTTTATATAGCATAGGGGAATAGGGAATAATCCCCTAACTGGTGCTGCAGACGTCACAGTGTGGTATAGCAATGCATAAGACAAATCCGGAATCCATGTAATATACAATAATCAATCTATCTAAGTGCACCAAAAAGTATGTAAATGAAGTCAAACTCACTCCTATGATAGCCCCATAAGGAAGACCAAAGGGGGGTTCTGACTGTGCTGGCAGGGGTAAGTGAAGGACAATCAACACTCACCCTGTGTAGCAGCACATGACTCTCCCCGGCGGTCTGGACGGCTGGAGGGAGAAGAAACAGCACACTGGCAGCTGGAGGAAGATCCGAAGAAATAAATAATGTCGCAATGACAAAGTCAGCTGGATCCCAGTAGAGGCGCTTCAGCAGACAGAATGCTCTTATGTTCATTTATTAATAAATACCTTTTTATTGGCCATGTGCCTCCAGCCCTATCTTTGCTGTGATCAGACTGCTCTCCGGATCTCCTGTGAATTTTATATAGTAATGTTTATTGAGGGCCTAGGAGGTGGTAGTGGGCTGTTGTGTGTATTGTTTTTATTGTGGGTAGCGGGGGTGGGTGAATGGGATATTATCCCCAAGGGTGGGTGTTTAGGCCTTGCGGTTGGGTAGCTGGAGAGGTTAACCCCTTCATTAACTTAGCGGTATTAACCGCTAAGGTAATAAATGGGGTAAAGTCTAACCGCATTCCCCCCACAAGGCCTAAACCCCCACCAAAGGCCAAATACCCCCTTCACCCACCCCTGCTTCCCACAATAAGCCTGGTGTGGGTGGTTAACCCCTTCATTGCCTTAGCAGTTAGCTGCTAAGGTAATGAAGTGGCTGTAAATGCATTCTTCCTGCATAAGATTCATGCCGGGGGTCTCCGGTGGTGATATTAATAGATATCAGCTCCGGAGACCCCCGGCATAAATCCGGGGCAGGATAAGGGCCTAATTTTTTCTAAGTCCCCTCTCGCCGCTCATCCACCGCATCTCCACAGCTTCTTGCCAACTATTTGTGGAAGGACAATTTTGAGAGAAATTCTCAATTATAAAGTGGCGAGAAGCTGCGAAAAGCTGCTTGGGGCTACTAGAATTGAGCGTGTTTGAAAAACTGGTGATGAGCGCCGAAAAGTGGCTTTTCGCCAAGCGTTTGCCGAAAAAAAACAGCGAGTTTTGCTCTTATTGGCAGCTTCTCGGGGCTTACTGAATCGCAGTAGGCATTTTTTGCGAGAAGCTGGTGAAAATTGGCTTTTCGGCGCTTACTACATGAGGCCCATAGTGTTAATAAATGCATCTTTTTCGTGATTATCTTTCAGGTGAAACTGTATAAGAGACAACCAGGGTATGTTGGTGGAAGTAGATTGTATTGTTTTTCCCAAGTCTTTTTTATTTCTGTTATTGTATAAAGCAAAGATAAAACGAAGATCTTTCACCTTGGATCACTGGGGGTTACCCCCTCACCGCAGGACCACTGTTGCTGAGCACCGGTGGCACGTATTCTATTCACATGAGTGCACCGCTTTGTGAATTGTATAAAGCAATACATATTTTTATAAATCTTACACAGATGTACAGTACAATACTGTACAGTACATGTTTCTCGAATTTACTTTAATATATATGACATGATTTATAAATACTGAATATATCTATTATCTGAAGTTTCAGAGCATTGAGAGAGTGCGTGGGAATAAGGGGTGGGTTAAATTAAACAGAACAAGATTTGCATTAATGTACAGTAGCAATAGCATCAGAATACAATACATTGAATTTAGCTTAAAGAAACACCAGCACTATCTATCGTAATGGCAAAGTACAAAGGGAGCCGCACAATACAATTTGGCAGCCGTCACGGGGCCATGATATGCAATGAAGTGCCAGGGGAAATGCATGTGGTTACGCGCGATCAATGGAACAGTAAGTACTGCACCGACACACTTTATTCGAGCAAATACCCAGTATGTACCTGCACACACACACACACACACACACAGTGTGTGTCTGTGTGTGTGTGTGTGTGTGTGTGTATGTATGTATATATAGTACTATCTAAACTGGTATAGATGTATTTACAAAAAACATACACTTCATGCTTACTTGTGTAAACACAGTATTTTAATAATACAGGCCTAATGTTTGTGAACTATACTACCTGTGAGCCTATAACAGTATTGGCCTAAAACAAATGTTTATTACTTAATTCACTCATGTTTATCACCATTTAAATAGGTTTCATACAAGGGATACTTACTGGCATCAATATGTTGTGTGTACTCCTGTATTATATATATATATATATATATATATATATATGGATCAAAAAAAGGAGTAAAAGTTGATACTTTTTATGACCTTGAAAAGGAAACCCAGCAATTTGTTAGGCATTGACCAGTTTCATTCTTATGAGCAAAGAACAGAGAGCTGCAGACATCTTTTGTGTTAATCTGCAATGGCTGATGAATTGTTAAAGAATATGAATCCGCACAGAGGGTATAAATTCATGATAGCAGAAGCTATTTTGTCGACATCAGGACACAAAGCGAACACCGGTCAAATCTATGATTTGATTAGAGCAAAGTATCCTTATTACCAAGAACCTGGGCATGCTCGCAATTTTAAATCCTCAGTAAGATTCACTTTATCAACTAATGAGTGTTTTGAACGTGTGCAGGATAAGCTAGAAGACAGGTATGGTTTCTGGAAGATTGCCAAGGATAAAAATTTCACCGTGAAAGAGGGCACACATATTGTGCTTAATGGCATATTTATTCCTAATGCCAATAGCAATGGATCCGCTACTACTGTTCCGTGTGAATCGATACCTGCTGCAATATCTGCACCCTCCATTCCTGAAACCCACATTGTACAAGAACATAACTACTATGATTATGTACCAAGCCTTTCAGCTGAAAATGCATTGGAATGGGTACCCGAAGAAATGAACCTAACTCCGGAACAATTGTTTGAAGAAAGCAGTGGCGATTCCTATGAGCGCTTCATGGAGGAGATGTGTGTCATACTGGATTCAGCGTTTGGGTCAAGCGTGGATGCAAATGCCTTGCTTTTCTGGAGCGACCAGTTGCAGGCAGACGAAGAGTTAATTCTAGAAGAATGGTAAATATAACAATCGTTATGCGTTGACTCTGCGTTTATTTTTTTTTATTTTTTGTAACCACCATTTTCACTTTCAATGCGTGGATACAGCGTAACATTGCAGACTGCATAACATGTATCGATCGCAAACAAATTGTTTTCTATTACAATATAGTAGAACCTGAAAGAGTAGTACACATTGATGACGGAATAAATATAGGTACTTTCCTATCCCTTTAAACATATTAGCAACATTTTACCATAACTCTAACACATACCTGTTTTGTTATCATGCAACATCTACAAAATAAAAAACCGGGTCCACCACGTATGACGTGGGACCCTTGTCATGGGCCAAGGCGTCCTTAAAAAGGATTACGGATGTAATTCCCGCCCCCAAGCGACGTGCGCGCCTCAAAGCCTATTGGCTGTGTTGTTTTGTTATAGTTACGGTAACTGCAGTGTGTCATACACTGGGGGCGTACACTGGGCGTTAGCCGAATGTTAATTGAGTGGGAGGAGTGTTAGCGTGCGTTTCACGCTGGCTTAACATGACGTCACACGTATTGCATTTGCGCATTGTGTTATCGGCCGTGCTTTCTGTCCAAACACGTCTGTTTAAAAATAATACAGATGTACTCGTTTATAACGAATGTAGTTTCGTCTTCATTGTATTTGAAATAAAGATTTTATGTTTACTGGTATTTTCAACATGTATTGAAGGCACAACGTACGCATTGTTTTGCGCATGCGCTAACAGTTAGTCGACCCAACCGTGAAGTGCGTGCGCACACTAAGATGTGCGCGCACATTTGTCAGTATACAGGCAACGTTCACTTCCTATACATAGTTATGCCTGCTACAAATTTAAAGAAAAATTACATACTGATGTACACTTGTACTTCTAACATATAAGTGACTGACGTGTGTATGTACACAATCATATAGAGCTGTGTAACGCGTTGTCACGGATACATATATAGTAAGGTGCCATCTTTGACCATCATGTGTTTTCTGTATTTCAGAGATGTCGGGGAAGATACAATCGGATCAATGTATGATTTCAGAAGAGTCTACCTTTATATGAGATGATTGTGAGGAGGAGCCACCGACTACTATACTACATATGGAACTAATTTTATATTGCTTGCAGCGCTTATTAACAAACAATTAAAAATGTGATACCCTTATGCCTATATTGCATAAGCACTTAATTAACATAATGATGTTGCAAAAGAGTGCCTCATGAATTTTTATTGAGTGTTCTTTAATTACTACTAGCATTTTATGGCATGGTGTGTTTTATATATAACAACCATTCCCACTCTGCTAACACATTTATGTATTCTATTGTGTAATGGAACGTATGACTGTCGAAACTATGTAACAATAATAATAATAATAATAATAATAATAGCATGTTCATGTATAGCGCTTTACAGACACATTTTTCAGGCTGAGGTCCCTGGCCCGTGGAGCGTACAATTTATTTTTTGCCGCCTGAGGCACAGGGAGATAAAGTGACTTGGCCAAGGTCACAAGGAGCCGACACCGGGATTTGAACCAGAACTCCCCTGCTTCAAACTCTCAGTGCCAGTGCTTTACTCACTGAGCCACTCCTTCTCCCAGTGTAAAGGACACTTACAACCAACTAGCCATTTCTTGTTAAAAATCTCTTGTTACATGGGTATGTTGATAAAATGGTTTGGGACTGTAGCAAATAATGTTATTGGCTAGATGTTGTGGTCCCCTACAATGCATGATGTTCTGAATATTACATCAACATGATGTAATGAAGTACGTTTCTGTGTATATTTCATTTACCTAACTAACTATAGTTTACTGTGTTTATTAAACGTTCTAAAAATAAATAGTACAGTCAATATGATGATATAAGCTACCATAAAAAAGCTGCTGTTATCATTTGTCGGTGTTATACATGGATCCTACACAAATTGATACAGACACAAACAGTTGTCTTAAAACGTGTGTCTATGCTAATGTGCACGTGATTGACGTTACAATTGTCAGAATACTTGATAATTATCATCATGATAATGATGAAGTGACGTGATTGACATTCCAAAAATATTACCAACATTGTCATAGTGGGAAATTAGAAATGCACAATTACAGTAACATTTGCGACAAAATTGTGGTTTCTGTTAACAGTTTTACACTTGGTACATGTAGGACACATCCACACACGTGTGACTTATACATACACATGTCACAAATTTAAATTAATGTTGACTATTAATTCCTAGCATTAATAAACACCTACATTGCTAAATATAAGATGTAGTACGCATTGTTGTGATTACAGGCATTCATGCATGGAGTGTTATGATCAGTCAATTTCATCCGTGATGAATGAGCTCCTGTAAGTAAACAAATAAGTACAGTTATCCCCTTTTCTCCAAACACCTCTATATTACATTAATGGAATTTATAAGGAAACATACATAAAATGTGATGAAATGTGAGTAATCATTTTCTAATACATTGCACATGAAACCTCAAGAGTAGCTAAATGCATATACATAATACAGAAAGTACATGTATGTTACATTTGTTTTTAAACCAATATTTTGGGTTTTTACTTCAAATAATTATAGGAAGATTGAGGTAGGCACATCTTATGAGAGATGTCAGCAAATATACATACCATGATCAGTCATACTGGAGATATACCTATAATGCAAAGGAACAATATATAAATTGCAAACATTGACATGCCATCTTCAGTACCGTAAGCAACACAGCAAAGTGTGTATTTGGTGTTAAATGTGCAACACCATGTATATTTAATCACATTCAAAATGTAAATCAGCCTGGTGTACACATCATATGGATGTACATGTTACACTGCACCAATAACATTGTATGTAAGCATACTAGAAGCATGAATGACTATGGGCATAATATGTGTATTGTCTTAGCATAAGGAACAACACAATGCTAAAATATTAGTGCTTTGTTACCCCAGTTGTATTCACATACACACAACTAAAGTACAATTGAAGAGGGATTATATAACCTGTGCAACAATAACATACCGGTGCCACATCCCTTTGTACACACAGCAGAGAAAAGAAAGGTGTGCAACCCATATTCATCTGTGTACTAACAGAAGGTTATATAAAAAAACATTATTGTTAATATAACATAATAAAACTATAAAAGTAGAACTTGGAACATATATGTTTTTACTTACAAGAAAAAAATGAATTGATGAGATTCTGGCGTGTCTGGCCACCACTGGCTGTTTGTTCATTTTCAGCAGCTACATGGGTGGGATGCTCGTCTACCAAAGGCTCAGCTAGGTCTGATTGTACATTGTGCCTGAGTGCAACATTGTGCAAAATGCAACAGGCAAGGATAATATCAGACACTTTTTGAGGCTTGTATAGAAGAGCCCCACCAGTTCTGTCCAGACACCTAAATCTGGTCTTGAGTAGGCCAAATGTCCTCTCTATAACAGATCTTGTAGATATATGGGCTGCATTGTACCTCTCCTCTGCTTCAGTTTGAGGGTTTAGCACCGGAGTCAAGAGCCACGGCCTAATTCCGTATCCTGAGTCACCTATAATGAATGGAGCACACATAAGCTGACATTAGTGATCAAATTCTACAATGCCAACATTCCTAAAGAAAAATGTGTTTTGTGTTAGAACATCTAAATCTGTACTCACCCAGCAGCCAACCATGTTCAAAATGTCCCTCTTCGAACGCATGGAAGACTGAAGAGTTCCTCAGGATAGAGGAATCGTGACTGGAACCAGGGAATTTGGGTACCACATGCATTATCCTCATCGTGGCATCACATACCACCTGTACATTGAGTGAATGGTAGTGCTTACGATTGCGGTACACATGCTCACTCTGACTAGGTGCAATCAAAGCAACATGTGTGCAATCGATTGCACCCAGCACACATGGTATCCCTGCTATATTATAAAAGCCATTCCTGACTTCCAGCCACTCTGTCGCCTCTGTAGGAAAATGAATATAATTCCTAGCGCGTCTATTGAGTGCATAGAGAAACTGGGTAAAGGCCCGCGAGAATGTAGATTGCGAGACCCCGCCCACTATGCCCACAGTTGTCTGGAATGACACGAAAGCAAGATAATGTAATGAGCACAGCATTTTAACAAGCCCAGGGACTGCACGACCTCTGGCTGTGAAAAAATCTAAATCTCCCCTTATCTCCTCATAAAGAGATAAGATTGTTGCTGAACTCAAACGATAGCGACTTACTATCTCCTCCTCACTCATCCCATCTAACAGGGTTCTCTCCCTGTACACACGCGGACGAGGCACAACTTGTCTCCTCTGTCTTCTCCTCTGATCTCCTGTCCCTCTACCTGTCCCTCGGCCTGTCCCTCTCCCTGTCCCTGTTGTATCCGCGTGCCTGTCCCTGTCACTGTCCCTCGGTCTGTCCCTCCCTTGCCCTATATCATTCTCTTGATCAGCAAGCATGTCATAGAAAAGAATGTTCCTCCGTCTCCTAAACAATCGCAACATTTTGAAATGAGTAGCTGTGAATGAGCAGGTAATGGGCGTCCTTTAAATAGGTATGTGATGATGTCAGGTGACATAGTAAAATGCAAGGTGTTACATTAACATAATAAAGTACTTCTGTGCCAAGCTGTGTGCAGTTGTTCTTAGAAGTATTTGTTGTGTGTATTCTGCAGGGAATGATGATATTTGCCAATGATGTGACGTGAAGCTTTGTACAAAGATTGCTTGAAAATAAATAGTTTAATGTGCAATGCATGTAACACTTCTGAACGCAACAGTCAGTCATGTAATTAGACAAAAAGGCTGAGATTGACGTGGGAAAAGTTTGGTGTAACATGTGTAAGTAGCCATGTTATTGTCACATGTTGACAACAATGAATAGTCGTGTGCATATGCATGCATTTCTGTAATGAGGATAGTTGCTATAGAATGAGTTTACAAGGTGTCACAATGATTAATTACTGTACATGTGTGTATAAGTTAGGTTGAAGTGCTTGTAATGCAACGGTTATAATGTAAACATGCAATGTGATTGCGCGTCCAATAAGTGACGTCATGAAAATAGGGAGGACCAAACCTAGATGTAAACATGAGAATAAAGATGTACATGAACGTTTAAAGATGCGTCACACATTACAAGCATTGTGTAATGTAAAGGAACATGAATATACGGTGTATGTGTGACATGTGTGACATCATGTAAACAATTGTCGCTCAATTCATTAAAATGTGTGATATGATGTGAGGTTCTCCTTTAAGAATTGAGTATGGTATTTTCCCTTGACACATCATCACATGATGAGTAATGTGACACGCAAATGCTGAAAACATGTAAAAGTACAATGTTATGCAAATAATACACGTCAGCCGTGACACAATGCAGATAATGCCCCCCACACTGTAATGCAAATGACGTTTGTATTGTGAGCAATGAAACATAAACAGTACTATACTGTTATACGTCCCCGCTCCATTGACTTCCAGTGATGTACAGAAGAGTTTTTTTTCTAAGTGCCGTTCCGGCAGCCTTAGCGATCGTTCTCCCCTCCAACTTGCCAACTTTAGTTGGCGGGAGAAATTGGCCATAACATCTCAATTTCGTAGTGCCGATCAGCCCCGATAAGCTGATTTTGGTACTTGAATCCAGCCGAATTAAAAAAGTGGCGATCAGTGGCGAAAACAGGCTTATCGGCAGCCGACTGGCCATAACAAAATAATCGGCTACGAAAACTGGCGAAATCAAGCACTTATCGGCGCTTACTGAATCTCAAACCCAATTTTGGCTATAAAATGCCGAAAAAATCCTTATCAACGCTTACTGCATGAGGCCCCTAGTCGCGTGGGCTGTGAAGCAAGATATTTAAACTTGCAGGAGACACCAGCACCCTCTATGGCTGTCTGTAAGTTGGGAAGCAAGGGGTCCTCGAAGCTGAAATGAATGCGGTTTAGCTTCGGAGACCCCCTGCTTCACTCCTAAGTACTAAAAATAATAATACAAAGTTTGCTATCTGCTGTAAGAGCTGCACTGGACGACACAGAGAGGGGGGATGCTTCTCTCTGATCTCTCTGTGCAGCTATTAGACTGGTGGCGGATGGTATGATTAACACAGCAGGAGTCTAATTCAGAAGAAGGGACCCTGCTGCGTTAATCCCTTTAGGGCAACCAGCATCACAAGACTTTTAGGAGCATGGGAGCCGCGATCGAGCTGTGGTCAGGCTTCATTAATCAGCAGTTTTCTCCTGCCCATACGGAACTTAAATAGCACCACATCTGTACTTTGTGGTAAATGTCAAGATAATAGCACAAACTAGTGTGGCTAATTGATGTGATTTGCACCCAGTGTAAACTGTGAAAAATAAATGTGAATAAAATCAAAAAAGCTTAATTGTGATCTTGGTGCTGAAAAAGCAGATCACACTCACATGGGTTCATTCCAGTGTTTTTCAAATATAGATTTCTGCATACAGTATGTATTGAAGTGCTCTTCATAACGCACTACTCCTCATTGGAACAACAAAAATGTTATACATAGCATAAATAAATTTACTAAAATACAAAACAATTGAACAGGAAGGGAGAAAGGAAAGCAGACACACTTTCCCAGACAATAAATGAACATTGAATGTCATATGGGTACACTCACACTCACTCTGGAGTTGTCTCGCTGTTAACTTGGCACCCGGTCAACATGCACACTGTCTCTCTGCTTGTAGATACTTCAGAACCCCTGAGGAACCTGACGAACGGGACAAACGCATTTGGAAGTGACACCACAAGGACACTGTACTCCAGTATCAGCAATCATCCGGGGACTCAACAGATGATGGTGCAGACACTGAAGTATCTACAAGCAGAGAGACAGCATGCACGCTGACCGGGTGCCAAGCTAACAACGAGAAAAGTCCAGAGTTGGTGTGAGTGTACTCATCTGATAGACATTGCTAATTTTTGGAGTATATTGAGAGGGTATTTAGGGATGGTGATCAAAAATCTCAACAGGTGACACATTGCTATGACAGATTTCAAATTTCTATTTTACATTTTAAGATAGACCACAGGTTGTTCAAGTTTGATCAGGATTGTACTATATTAGTATTAAAATGTTTCTGATAACAGAGTTTTGGGATACAATCTGGTGGATGTTTATGAACTTTAGAGTTTAGGTTGTGGAGTTTAAGCTTACTGTGACCATTAGGTTAAGCAATCATTTTAGAAACGAAAATGTAAATTTTCAATCAGGCTTTGAAGGCATGAAAACAACTCTTGGGAAGTGATCTCTAATAATATTTCAGGGGCATTTTCCTTTATTCCAGTATAGCATTTGGAATTTTTAATCTTAAAATGTCTCTTACAAAATAATTATTTAATCAATTTTTCCATTTAAAATACATTACAGAATAGAAAAATTAGCAAAACCGCTCCAATGCCAGGAAAAACTAAATATAATATAGCGAAGACCACTTCCTTCCAAAGGTATATTATAATGAGTAATGATGGTGGTAATATATAATAACCAATCTTGATGGGTACTATCCTCCTGAAGACAGGTGGTGGGTAGTGCAAGCCCATCCACAATCAGTCTCATTGGCAGGTTCCCCTGAATACTGCACCGACACACTTTATTCGAGCAAATACCCAGTATGTACCTGGCAGATACCTGGAATGCGCCGCTCCTCACCTCTGACAAGCCCCGTTGCGTTTGCCTTCCCAGCCTGGGTTCATGCCTGGCTGACGGGCGGCTGATCTGTTAAATGATAATGATTAGGATTTAATAGGCTGCAATGCTTCGCGTGTCTACCAGATGGCATAAATTCATGAATTGTAATGCAGTATATATATATATACTGTGCAGTATTGCAGCCAGGGGGAATAAAATGCTTCAATCCCTGCCTGAAAATACCTCAATGCACTCGGGCAGAAAACAGTCACAAACCTCAATACACCCGGGTATACCCGAATTCGTGGGACTAGCCGAGCTCGAATAAAGTGTGTCGCCAGTGTATTGCTACATTTGTAGCTTCCAAAGCAATAATTCAAATGCAAAACACAAGCTCTTTCTGTAGAGACTGTTTTTGTTATGGTTGAGATGGTTAATGTCTTTTCCATGTGTGATGTGCTTGAAAATAGAGAGCGTTACGGCTGTTTTTTTGGTGGTTAAGTGAGTTATGTGTATGTTTTTCCTGGTTCAGGGGGAATATTTATTTATGTGTGATATGTATGCCTCAAAATGAGAGCCCAAAATCTGAGTAGAAATCTTGGACCTGGGATTCCCGTTGAAGAACAACTAAAAAACATTGAGTGGTGGATATCCAGGATATCCCTCTCACATCTTAATCATTTGTACTTTCAGTCTTAGGGTCCTATTCTAGTAGCTTCAATAAGCAAGTTATCGACAGTTTTGGGCACTTCTTGAGCGTGTTTGCATGTGCAGCTATTCAGAGAGCTCAGATAAAATTCTAAACTTGCTTGAGACCTGCTTCTTCCCGATCTAGAGCTCTCCTGTGCAGAAAAACAAAGCGGGAGCTCAAAAAATGCTCAAACTCAAATTTTTTGCAAACTCTAGCTATTCCAGTAATTCTGAGATTCACCTCAAGGGTGGCTAGATGGGATCTGCGATTTGACTCTGAAGAAATGTTTTATTTTTACTACATTGGATTGAAGCTGGGTGTCCCCGGAGCTGCCCCGCATTAATATCAGCTCCAGAGATCCCCTGCTTCAATCCCATGTAATAACAATACAATTACAGGTACAGAAGCTTCATTATCTTAGCAGCTAACCGCTAAGATAATGAAGGGATTAAATACCAGTGCCCAGTTTATTGGGGGTAAAGAGGGGGGTGAAGGTTGGAGGGGCTGAGGGGGGGGGTGTTAAGACCAATCAGGAGGGTTGTGGGAGGAGCTGACCCCTTTGTTACCATAGTGATTACTACCGTTAAGGTTATGAAGGGTTAACCCATCCGATAGGCCCAAATACCCACCATGGGATGAATACCACCTTCGTCCACCTCCTCTACCCCCAATAAACATTAAAATAAAATACAACTATCAATACTATCCAATACACCCATTGATTGACAGCCTGGTTACATATGCCCTCAATGGGAGCAAAGATAACCCCAACAGCAATGAATGGGCACCCTATTATGCACCCCAACAACCACAACCCCCAACACATACAGCACAATAATGGGCAAAATTCCAACTATACAGATTTGGTATCCTATTTTCAAGATAATAGCGCATTTGCCCATTAAAAATAAAACATTAACCAGCCAGCATATAGTAAATTAAAGTTGTACTTACTTCTGCCAGGACGAAAGCCACCCTCGTCCTCATCTTTTGCCTCCTTATCCTCCATGGGGAGCAACATTAAAATAAATAGAAAAATGAAATACTGGCCACTAACTCCTTAATCTCCTTAGTGGTTACTAAATGCTATTATAAATAAGGGGCAACTACCCCCACCCCCTATTCACCCATAAGCACACATACAAATGTGTAAAAGCACTAGTAGCCAAAATGGCTAATACATTTGCCCACTTATTTGCAAAATAAAAGAAATTAACAAAAAAATAATATTGGCATAACAGTACAATACATTATACTTGCCAATAAACCTATTGAGTGTCACTGTGGTAAGCAATGCCCACAATATGGGCATGGATTGCCACTATGGCAATAAATGGACAACCTAAAAAAAACAACAGCCATATAAAATACATGATATTTAATAAATACAAACATTTAAAAAAAAAATCATTGATTGTCTTTGTGTTTATCTATACCCTGAAGGGGCATAGATAAACACATTGCCAGTCAATGGGCATCCTAAAAAATACACATTTAAATAAAATACAATCAATGTGTTTCTTACCTTTTTGTAGGATGAACATTCCCCCTCCTCATCCAACAGCGGCACCAACTCTTGCCCCAGGTCGCAATAATCCTCAGTATGATTCGCTAGGTGAAGGGAAATCCACATGCCCATGATCCTCAGTTGCTTGAAGAAGAGGCCTGGTAAGTAGATTTCTGTCTTCTTTCTTCTCCAACAGGTATAGGAGATGTTTATCCGACTGCTTCTTGAGTTAAAATAAGATGTGACAGACATTATATAAGGCTTGTGATGTCACATTTGAGTGAAACATGGTACATCGACCAATCCAATTGGTGGATTGACCATGTGATGGCTTCGGTTTTGTTTCAAAAGATCTTCAAACACAAAAGCCTCAAAAGCTGGAACAGGAAGGGGAAGGTGGGTCCTGGAGGAAGCTGACCTTTGGGGATTTATCAAAGAAGAAAAATGTCCTCCAGCGCGTAGACTCAAACACAGATGTTAAACATCGAATAGATACAGAAATAGCTACAGTATATTAATAAATTGTTATCCTAATGGACCCTTTTAAGATAAACTTGTACACTTACAGATTTGATTGATTTTCAATCTATAGATTCTTTTCCAGATGAAGTTTCAGAGGTTACATCAATTAGATAAGGCTAGGTTTCTGCTTATTCAGGATACTTAAGATAATGTAAACAAAAGAGAGAAAACATCATGGCACAATACATTTATTACACTAGAATGACTAGAACAATATTGCACTCACAGACAGCACTGGGTAAATCAGCATTTTTGGATAGCTTCCCAGCCTGTGGTGACAGACTTCCTCCTCTTTTGTGTCGGTCCTGCTCACAGTTCAGGCTCCAAGGAGTTCAATAAATGTGTCCCCTTTTCCTTCACATGCCTGCTTAGTCCACCTCCTCAAGTTCTTAAAAGGGGTATTCATGCAACTTCTCCTTTCTTTTCTGACCTTGTGCACGGTCAGGAGGTGATTGAGTTGCAGCGGTCTTCCGGGTTGTGCTCGCGTCCATGTGCGGGTGCCCATAGGGCAATCAGCTGATGGCTAGGTGAAGGGAAATCCACATGTCACAAGTGCTATGGTGGCCTGTAAATTCTAATCCAACACGTTTCGCAACCACTTCATCAGGGGTCTCACTCAAGGTGTTGTCCCATAGTATTAAATAGTGCCTTCAAACAAATCAAATTTATTCCAGCTGATTACATTATTAGCTTGTCCATCAAAATGTGCTGAGTGGTTAAAAATATGTGTGGCAAGTAACAGAATTGCGTAAGATGATATACACTAAACAAAAACAAAGGATACACAGATATAAATCACTATATATACTAAATGAATGACTCTCTTCCCGCAGCTGGCCCGAACTCTCACCCAGAGACAAAAGTCAATATAGTAATGGAAAAAGGACCTATAGTGCACAAGAGACAAAAAGACAAAAACAGAACATAGTGTACTCTGTATAATATAGATAGATATTCCCTGCTGTAAATAAATACACTTACAAGATAACAATTCAAATCAGGCAGAGTGAGTAATCTTAGCTGGATATGTTGTTAGAGAGAATCCACTCCACCAGACTCCACTTAGCTCCTCTTTGCAGATGCAGGTGCTGGGCTCAGTCAGGAAGGGTCTTCCTCACCTGTAGAAGCTTCCTCTGAACTGATAGGCTCAGCTGGGCTCCCAGAATGGATTTTAGAAAAAAGGATAAGGGAAAAAAGAGAGAGGAGTGTACTCACATACAAAAACAGATTTATTTGATCTTAAAGCCATCAAGGATTTATCCGCAGGAAGAACTCCGCACGTCGACTGTGTCCTGCAAATATCTATAACTGCTTCAATAAAAACGTCCCGCATCCCTCTTTAGTGGTACACTCAGAGCTTGCCGTGTCATTCGGGAGCACTCAGCTGTTCAGAGGCAACGTCCCACGTCCCTCTCCGCCAGTAGCTCCGTGCACACCAAACACTTCACATGACAGTTTCTACTTGCGTCTTCCAAGATCTCAACAGATAGTCACAGGGAATCCCCAGTCGCGGTTGCTCATCCTCCACAACTTCACCTCGTACTCCACCCTACTTGTATCGCCATCGGCTTTATCAGGGGTGTATTGGAGCTGCTAGCCCTGTCCTTATATATACCCTCTATAATAAGGCTAATGGGCAAGCAAAACTATAAGCAGATACACTTGATGTAGATATATACAGATGCAGAAGCCATTATTCGATCATTTTTCGGTGACGTTTTCGTAAAGACTGCTGTGTTCCACGCATTTTCCCACCAGTTAATTTTCCGTGAAGCCTGGCAATCACACACCTGTTTACCGTTGTTGATTTCCATGATTGTGATTTGTTTGGGTGCAGTTCTGCGTGTTTCCGCCAGGTGGCAAAAGTGAATCCCTTTGCACAGGGCAACCAGTGAATTGTGTGTAGTCAATTTACAGGTGTTTAAAACTAAATAAAAAGAGTGGCCACTATAGTCATCCATTGTAAATTGACCTTGGTCGCTGAAGACGTTATCAAATTTAGGTGTTTCATAATTAAAATCTCTACAGTATGCATATTCTCTACAGTATTCTCTACTCTACAGTATGCTTGTCACATTATTCTACATTGCTATCCCTGCACTTGGTGAATGGACATCATGTCAAGTTCTTATACCAAAACACAATGTAGTTATGCAGTTATGTAGTTATGTATTTCTCATATGTTCTGCAATTAATGCTGGAACAGATAAGAAGGCGACTTTACCACTATATAATTGAAAAATATGAATTCTTCAAATTTTCACCGAACCAACATGGCTGGAAGAATTTGATAAGGCAAACATTAACTAATGAGGATTGCTTTTTTTGCACAGCCCCTCCTCTGGGAGATACAAGAGGATATTGGTCTGTGCTACCAGCTTTTGCTGGTATGTTTGCTCATGGCGACTTCAAAAGAAGAAAGGGCAGGATTCACCAATTTAAGATTCATATAGTACGTACTTCCCGACCCTACAGTGTACAGGTACCAACTCTGGCTTCCCAATACTACTGCAATAACGGGCCGACTGTGTCTGAAAACCTGGTGATCTACAATCCTTGCTACCTGGCCCCGCCTGATTACCAGCATCAGCAGGCAGCTGTCAACTATAATGCTGATTACATGAGTGATCCCGGCTGTTACACACAATGTGCTGTACTCCCCTGACATTGGCTCATCTCCACCTGGTTGGCAAAGTTTATAATGAAGATAAATCTAATGTATTTACTTTATTAATGTATTAACTTTAATTCCCCTGGGGGAAGTTATAGAGGTTCCACGCTCTCCCCACAGGCTTTTAAATGAAATGCCGGGGGATCGCGCAAAGCCTCCATAATACACTTAGATTGCCTTCCCTTCCAGAAACATGTCTTCATGGCAAAATTACCATGGCATCGTGACATCACATGACCCTACGCGTCATTTCACACTGGGGCCGAGCAGGGGGGTGGCGCAAGGTGCTGAGGAGAGCAGACTGGTATAGTGTACTGTAAGCCTGCCCTAGCCCATCAATGCTTGTACACATGCGCACTAGAGCATGACGACACATGCGCTACCGGAATATATAGCATAATTTTTTTTCCAGAAAAGAAACTTTGAAATCAAGCATCAAAAGATAAGGATGAAGTTCGATGGAACTGTAATATCGCTTTTTTAAAGCGTAACCTTTTTTACTTTAATACAGTTAGTATTGCCAGTTTCACGCTTTTAAAACTTTGCCATGCTACAGAATTATTTTGGACAACAACACTCATTCAATTACATGTCATAACCTGTAATAAAATTTCACACCGAGATGTTTATTGATTTTATTCCACTTCATGGTTAATGGAAAACATTAAGTGATGCATTTTTTTCATATTTAATCAATTTTAAGATTTAAGACTACATTTGCAAACAGTTGTTTTCTAATCCTCCACGATCATACGTGCAGTACTGTAAGACAGAACAATTGAGTTGCATCTCACCCCCTCCCCCCCACAAAGCAAAGGCATGGGACTAGCTGTCAACACTTCCCCTGGGTTTTGGGTCAAGAGGTGATTGGTGCCGCAGTGGGATGAGGAGTCTTCATCCCATTAAGGGTAAGAAACACATTTGTTGACTATCCTGTAGGATGATTAATTTATTGTGTTGTTTTATGCTTTAAAAAACTGGGCAAAAGCGCTATTAGCCAGATGGGACTAATAGGACTATTGCCCATGAATTGCTGTGTTAAGGGTAGAAAGGGTTGGTTATGAAGGTATGGTGGTTAAGCTCCGGGGGGAGGAGGTAGTAGAACGGTTAACCCTTTTATTACATAGCGGTTAGCCACTAAGGTGATGGGGGGCGGGGGGGGGGAATTAATGTATTTTTATTATTAATCTATTTTTTAATGGAAGATTGATATTGATTGCCAGAGTAGAGGGTAGTGTTTCCCCAATTTATTTCCAGGGTCCAATTCTGGATTCCATTAAAAAAAGTAGTGGAGACCCTTCATATTTAGTGGTTTATTGCCAAGCTATGGTTTCTTGGCAATTGTACCCAAAACTCTTTTAACTTCTATATCGTTGTTGTAGAGTTAAAACTCATTTAGTGTTTTTCCCTCTTTTCATGAACATAGGCTTAATAAATAATACAAATACTAAGGACTCAATAAAGACACAAAGGGGCTTATTCACTAGACTTTCATAAGTGCCTTTTAGAACTATAAATGCCCTTATAGTGCTATATTGCATGTGTTGCTATTCACAAAGCTCAGATAACCGGATAATATCACACTAAAATGTATTTTTCTCGTACTTTAACACTCTGGCACAAACAAGCCATGCAGTAAGCCAAAAAATACCAGAAATTGCATTTTTTGGGGCCAAAAACTGCTATTCATTAAGCTGTGATAAACATATAGGGGGCTATGCACTAAGCTCAATGGGTTTGCGTTCTGATGTTCAAAAAAAGCACATCCGTTAAAACGTGAGGCCGGGGACGCGATTCACTAAGGCCTTGAGCCCATTTTTTAACGTACATGCTCAAAACACCCACAGCGTACGTTTTGCTTTTTTTTCCCCTGCTAGCGTTCTTAAACTTCACATACGCTAGCTGATAGGAAAAAAATCCGCATGTAACATTTGCATGGAGATTTGCCATCTCCATGCAAGGCTATTACAGGCGATCGTACACTAATTAAAATCATAAAGGTGCCTGTATCTCGGGAAGCAGGGGGTCCCCGGACATAAAACCAACGCGGGTCAGCTCCGGAGACCCCCTGCATATCTATGCTATGTAACACATGTATATTAAAAAAAGATTTAACAAACATCAATACATGACCCCCACCCCCCCCTCCGCCCAAACCATACAATACAATGATGTGCAAAATAACTATTATCCAGATATGGATAATAGATTATTTGCCCATTATTAAACACTCCATTAGCATACATAAATAAAGTAAAAAAAACAGTAGTCAGCTAATCCAATGAATACAAAGCAATAACAACATCAACAATTAATTAATTAAACCACTAACCAATGAAACCAAATAATTCCTAAACCAACTCAAAATGAATAGTAACACTAACCAATCAAACCAATGAATTACTACAAAATTAATGAATGTAAACATTAAAAGACAAAGAAATAAATTCAAACAATATCTGAAATAGCCATAAAACGCATTAGCTAACATAATACAACATTAACTACAAACTAACACCAATCGCAAACATTTTATTACCATTAAGCAGGAAAAAAACAAACAATCACATCCACATAAGAAACTGACATTAAAACAACCAACAGCAATACCAAGCCACAAATGATAGGCTGTTAAAACCATGTCCCGACTTTAATTGTTTTTCATGACGTCACTTAAAGGGAATGATGCCACCAAATCAAAAAAAAAAAAGAAAAATTTGGATGCGCTTCATTTGCCTTTAAGATGATTGATGTGACGAAGCCGGCGTCACATGGTATTTAAGACCAATCAGATTGTGGGAACCAATTCCACACTCGATTGGCTGAATACCATGTGATGCCGACATCTTGGATTGGGTGAAGCATCTTAAAGGCAAATGGAAGCACAGCCATTCTGATTGGCTGGCATCATTCCCTTTAAGTGACATCATGAAAAAAAAAACAATTAAAGTCGGAACATGGTTTTAACAGCCAATCAGGTGGCTGTTAACCATTTTGAGGCTAAATGTGACGTCACAAGCCCTATTTAAGGCCGTGGCGCCTCATTTGAGCCCAAGAAGACAACGAGACAACAACGGTTGGGATTTACCATGGGGTTTTTTGGATTGACAAATGAAGATAGAAGATAAAGAAGATCAAGAAATGGTTACAGATGAAGATAGAAGAAGGTGATTAAAGAAAGAAAAAAGAAGATTGGGGCACCTGAGCCGGATCTTCATGGTGGATGGCATCGGATGCTGTTGGAGGCCTTCAAGGTACGTGAGCTTCCTGTTACCCCGGGAGTCGGAGGGCCACCGCTTCTAATGGTAAGTAATATATTGAATGTTTTTAAATGTCTCTTTTTACAGGTTTCTTCATTGGATGTGTTTTTTGATTTTTAGGGGGAGGCACATTGACTGATAATATATTAATCTGTACCACTTTAGGGTACAGATTAATACATTATTATGACAATATTTGGGGGGCATTTGTGGCTTGGTATTGCTGTTGGTTGTTTTAATGTCAGTTTCTTATGGATGTGATTGTTTGTTTTTTTTCCTGCTTAATGGTAATAAAATATTTGTGATTGGTGTTCGTTTGTAGTTAATGTTGTATTATGTTAGCTAATGCGTTTTATGGTTATTTCAGATATTGTTTGAATTTATTTCTTTGTCTTTTAATGTTTACATTCATTAATGTTGTAGTAATTCATTGGTTTGTTTAAGACCTCGGGGAACCGCTCTCCAAAAGAGGGTTCCCCCCATGCCGCAACTTACCCGGCGCTCCCCGGCTCAGGCTCCACAGGTTCTCCGCCGTGAGCGGGACCCTTCTTCTTCCTCCCTGGTCCCCGCGGCTGCCACAGGACGCGCGCATGCGCGCGCACATTCTCGGACTTTTCTGTCCTCCCGCAGGAGGAACTCCTGGCCCTAGCTAAGGCCGCGCGCACCTCCCCCACGCGGTGCACATACCTGATGCGCGTGCACCGCCCACAAGCCACGTGTCAAGTCAATCAGCTGTGGCACTTTCCCTACCTATCCCTGCCTCCCATGGGGTCGCTCCTCCATCCCTCCCCCTCTTCCCATTGGGCTCTCTCCTCATTTATACCTGCTCAGCCATTCCTTCTTCGGCTGAGCATAGCTTTGTGTGACCTGCGTTACCCACAGTCGTGCCTGCCTTAGTGCTTTTGTCTCTGTGTCTTCTAGCGAACTCCTGTGTACCGAACCCGGCTTGACTGTGGACCCGCTCTGGATTTCGACCTCTGGCTTGCCCTCTGACCTCCCGACCTCTCCAACCCTCCACCTCGGCTTATGGATTCCTACCTACCTCCCGGCTCCAAACCCAAGGCTCTCGGCACCGACTATTCTACTGGAACTACCCAATTATCCGGCGAGTATCTGAACTTTTACATTTCTCCCGTGCAGTTCCGGACACCTACAATCCACCTTCCAGGCGTAACCCCGCAGCTGTGGGTGCAAGTATTACCCTTTTCACCTCAGTTCCAGGGTTCCTCCTTGTCCGTGGTGAGTGCAGCGTGAATTATGCTCAGCCCAACGGATATGGACCCCGGAGAGGTTGATCAACCCAGTGCCATGGATCGACTCCTTCATGTGGAGGCGCAACTCAACTCCATGTCTCAAGAGCTCTCAAGAATCTCTCTGTTGCAGCATTCCCCAAGCTCCTCTGCTATGGCAGCCGTGGAGCTGCCTTCTCTGGATCTCCCCACAGCCTCGGACCCTCGCCTTCCAGCCCCTAACCGTTATGCAGGGGATACCCACGAGTGCAGAGGATTAATCAATCAGTGTGAGATCCAATTCGAGCTGTCCCCATCGCACTTTCCTACTGCACGCTCCAGGGTGGCCTAGATCGTCTCTCTATTGAATGGAAATGCCCTGGCCTCGGCATCCCCTATGTGGGAACGGAGAGCCGACATGACGCACGATTACTCCCGCTTCCTTCGGGTGTTCAAGCAAGTATTTGACACGCCTGGTCGCAAGATCACGGCAGATTCCTCTTTGTTCCATCTCTCTCAAGATACTCGCCCCGTCGCCCAGTATGCCCTGGAGTTCCGGACCATCGCGGCCGAGACCTCTTGGAATGACGACGCCCTCTCCGCAGACTTCTGGTAGGGACTGTCCGAATCCATCAAGGACCAGCTAGCGACTCTGGAGAGACCCACCAGATTGGAGGACCTCATCGCAGTCTGCATCCGTGTGGACCAGCGCCTTCGGGAGAGAAGACTTGAATGCGCGCTCCCTCGTGCCGCCTCTCCCCGGTCTACCAGCCGCAGTCTTGTTCATTATGTCCCCCAACCTATTGATGAGCCTGAACCTATGCAGCTCGGATGTCATCGGCTATCCGCTTCTGAGAGACAGCGCTGACGAGATAGTGGACTCTGTCACTACTGCGGGCATTCCGGTCATCTGCTTGCGAGCTGTTCTCTGCGACTGGGAAACGCCAAAACCCAATGAGTTATGAGGGGGTCTCGTTGGGTACAATTGCTTCCCCTTCCCCTTCTCCGAAGAAACTTCCTACCCGGATAATGCTGCCCACCTCTCTTGCCTGGAATAACTCCCAGATTCCCACCTCTGCATTCATAGATTCCGGGTCTCAAGGAAAATGTATTGATCAGGATTTTGCCAGCAGAAACAATATTCCTTTCCAATCTAAAGCTGTTCCCGTCGGCTTGGAGACCATAGATGGGCGCCCACTCAAACCAGCTTTCATTTCCCTGGAGACTTGCTCTCTATCCCTCTCTACAGAGGACGGTAACCAAGAAAGGATTACCTTGGATGTGATCCACACTCCATCGGTGGAGGTGATTCTGGAACTCCCATGGTTCCAATTGTACAACCCACAGCTGGATTGGACCAACACGGAAACCCATATGATGGAGTCCTCAGTGCCTCAAGACTTGTCTTCCCCCCAAGCAGACGATAGCCGGAGTGGAACTACCCGCAGTGTACAAAACTTCCCTCCCAGCGGTCTACTGGGACCTTGCAGATGTTTTCGACGAAGTACATTCTGAGGTGCTGCCCCCCCATAGAGCCTTTGACTGCCCTATTTACCTTCTTACCGGTGCCACGCTACCTAAAAGCCGTTCCTACCTTCTTTCCATGCCCGGGACCCAAGCCATGTCCGAGTATATCCAAGATAATTTGAAGAAGGGGTTCATCCGGAATTCGTCATCTCCAGCTGGAGCCGGATTCTTCTTTGTCCAAAAAAAAGATGGCTCTCTTCACCCCTGTATTGACTACAGAGGCCTCAACAAGATTACGGTCAAGAACCGTTACCCCCTGCCACTCATTTCCGAGCTCTTTGACCGCCTACAGGGGGCAACAATTTTTTCCAAACTTGATCTCCGCGGAGCCTATAATCTTGTCCGCATCCGCCAGGGTGACGAGTGGAAGACCGCCTTCAACACCCAGGATGGGCACTATGAATAACTAGTCATGCCCTTCGGCCTGTGCAATGCCCCGGCGGTCTTCCAGGAGTTTGTCAATGAGATCTTCCGCGATCTCCTCAACAGCTTCGTCATCGTGTACCTTGATGATATCCTCATTTTTTCCAAATCCCTCCCTGACCACATTCAGCACACCAAATTAGTCCTGTCCCGCCTCTGAGAGAACCGTTTGTACGCCAAGCTGGAGAAATGTTCTTTTCATCTATCTTCCATTCCCTTTCTAGGATATATCATTTCTAGCACAGGTTTCTCTATCGACCCTACCAAACTCAAAGCTGTCTTAGAATGGCCGCAACCCACTTCCCTGAAAGCCGTACAGCGGTTCTTAGGATTTGTGAACTATTACCGTAAATTCATTAAGAACTTTTCATCCACCGTGGCCCCCATTACTGCCCTTACTAAGAAGGGAGCTAACACAGCAGCCTGGTCTCCTGCAGCCCTCCAAGCTTTCGACTCTCTCAAGAAGTCTTTCGCTTCCGCCCCAATCTTGCGTCATCCAGACCCCAGGCTTCCCTTTACCCTGGAGGTAGACGCATCTGATATCGGTGCAGACGCCATCCTCTCACAAAGACAGTCCCCACAGGCCAAACTTCACCCCTGCGGGTTCTTTTAAAAAAAAAATTCTTCGGCAGAACAGAACTACGACGTCGGAAATAGAGAACTCCTGGCTATTAAACTCGCCCTTCAGGAATGGAGACATCTTCTGGAGGGAACAGAGACCCCCATTTCAATCCTCACCGACATGAAAACCTATTATATATTGAAACTGCACGTCGTTTTGAAGCACGTTAGGCTCGATGGTCCCTTTTCTTTTTGAGATTGAATTATCTCATATCCTACATCCCCGGTTCAAAAAAACAAAAGGTAGATGCACTCTCACGACAATTCCTGTTCGAGGACAACTCCGAGGATACCTCAGAGACAATCATACCCCCAAATATATAATCTCGGCCAACTCTTTCGATATCCTGGACAAGGTCATGGCAGCACAGTCTAACCTCCCGAGAGGCCTTAAGGTGCTAGTCGGCCATCTATATGCAGCTCCATGCTTCTGAAGAAGATTCTAGAGTGGGGTCATTCTTCAAAGTCAGCCGGTCACCCAGGTATCAGTAGAACCTCTGACCTCATTAGCCGCACCTTCTGGTGGCCTACCATGTCGGAAGATATTTCTGAATATGTGAAAACCTGTCCAATCTGCGCCCAGGTCAAGACCATTCGTAAAAAGCCTTACGGTCTCCTTCGACCCCTGCCCATACCGGAACGCCCTTAGAGTCACCTGTCCATGGACTTTATTGTAGAACTTCCGGCCTCTAGGGGGATGAATATCATCTTAGTAATCGTGGACCGGTTCTCCAAGCAGGCCCATTTTGTCCCTCTCAAAGGGCTGCCCAATTCCACCACCCTGGCAGACATTTTTATTAGGGAAATATTCCGCATCCATGGAGTTCCCCTTTCCATCGTATCCGATCGTGGTACACAATTCATCTCCAAGTTTTGGTGGGCCTTCGCTCGTAATGGATATCACCCTCCATTTTTCTTCCGGGTATCACCCCCAGACTAATGGGCAAACCGAGAGAATGAACCAGACATTGGAGCAATACCTCCGGTGCTTTGTTTCCACACGGTTCAGCTCCCCATCACTTCAGTCCCTTCCGGAGTCCCAGCTGCGGATGACCGAATCAAAGATCTGCAGGAATCCTTGAAAAAGATCCAAGAAGCTCTGGGAAGGGCAACCCGCAGACAAAAAGCACAGGCAGATCTCCACCGTCGACAGGCACCAGTCTTCAAATCAGGAGATAAGGTCTGGCTCTCCTCCAGGAACATTAAACTGAAGGCCCCTAGCCTTAAACTGGCCCACAGGTACTTGGGCCCATTCTCAGTGGTAGTTCAAATCAATCCTGTAGCTTATCGCCTGGAACTTCTCCCATCCATGAGAATATCCTCCGTGTTCCACGTATCTCTGCTAAAACCTGTGTCTCAAAACCCACGGTTCCACAAAACACCAGATGGCCCTAAACCAGTCATGGTTCAGGGGCAGGAGGAGTTTGAGGTTCAGTCTATCCTGGATTCCAGAAAAACGAGGGGTTCGGTGCAGTATCTGGTTCACTGGAACGGCTTTGGTCCAGAAGAAAGATCTTGGGTACCCTACCACCAAATACATGCCCCCAGATTGCTGAGACTCTTCCATTCTAAGTTTCCCCAAAAGCCATATTGGAGTCGTCCTGAGGCCGCTCCTCAAGGGGGGGGGGGTACTGTAAGACCTCGGGGAACACCTCTCCCAAAGAGGGTTCCCCCCATGCCGCAAATTACCCCGCGCTCCCCAGCTCCAGCTCCACAGGTTGTCCGCTACGAGCGCGTCCCCGCGGCCACCACAGAACGCTCACATGCGCGCGCACATTCTCGAACTTTTCTGTCCTCCCGCAGGAGAACTCCCAGCCCCAGCTCAGGCCGCACGCACCTCCCCCACGCGGTGCACACGCCTGATGCGCGTGCACCGCCCACAAGCCACGCGTCAAGTCAATCAGCTGTGGCACTTCCCTACCTATCCCTGCCTCCCATGGGGTCGCTCCTCCGTCCCTCCCCCTCTTCCCATTGGGCTCTCTCCTCATTTATACCCTGCTTAGCCATTCCTTCTTTGGCTGAGCATAGCTTTGTGTGACCTGCGTTACCCACGGTCGTGCCTGCCTTAGTGCTTTTGTCTCTGTGTCTTCTAGTGAACTCCTGTGTAACGAACCGGCTTGACTGTGGACACGCTCTGGATTTTGACCTCTGGCTTGCCCTCTGACCTCCCAAACTCTCCAACCCTCCACCTCGGCTTAATGATTCCTACCTACCTCCCGGCTCCAAACCCAAGGCTCTCGGCACTGACTATTCTACTGGAAGTACCCAATTATCCGGCGAGTACAGTATCTGAACTTTTACCATTTCTCCCGTGCAGTTCCGGACACCTATAATCCACCTTCCAGGCGTGTCCCCGCAGCTGTGGGTGCAAGTATTACCCTTTTCACCTCAGTTCCAGGGTCCCTCCTTGTCCGTGGTGAGCGCAGCGTGACAGTTTGATTGGTTAGTGTTACTATTCATTTTGAGTTGGTTTAGGAATTAATTGGTTTGATTGGTTAATGGTTTAATTAATTCATTGTTGATGTTGTTATTGCTTGTATTCATTGGATTAGCTGGCTACTGTTTTTATTTAGTGAAGTATGTTTTTTTGGAGCTATGTTTTATTATTGTGTGTCTTATGTATTAATGTATTGGAATTAGGGTGCCCATTGAGTGCTATAGAGGCTTATCATGCCAATATTATTATTATATGGGTATGATGTACCACTATACTACTCAATGGGTACAGGGTGGGTATAGTCAGTCCAGGGAGGGTGCTTAGGCCTCACGGGTTTGTATCGGGGCAGGGTGGGTTAACCCCTTAATGACTATAGCAGTTAGTAACCGCTAAGGTGATTAAGGTGTTAGGGGCCATGTTGCAGGGTACATGCAACTACACACGTGGGTTTCTTGACAAGGCTGTTTTATTTAGCCTTAAAAGATATACAGCACACAAAACAAAAATAGCTTTCCATCAGCAAAAACGAAAATGGCTTTTTCTTCAGCAAACCAAACAAAACAGTTTCTCTTTAGCAGACAGTTTATATATAAGGCAGCTACCCCTTTTCTATGCAGGGGACAGACAGTTCACAATACAACTACTTTGCTACTCAGACCTTGTTTTCAGGAATCTCTTTACTTCTTACTCCTCTCTCATCAACAGCAGCCTCCATGTGTCTACAGCCTAGGTTTTAACACACCTTGATTAGGCAGCTGGGATCCAACTAATTGTCCTGAGGTTCCCAGCTGAAGTTAACCTAGTCCGTGCTGCACTGCAGACTAGACATAGGTTTTCCAGGCATATAACTGGTGGCTTTTATTTACCCTGTCACAGGCCATTAGAATGTCTTTATTATGTATATACTGTATGCTTTCTTGCAACGGAGGACAGAGGGACCTGCTGTTGTGGTAAGTATAACTGTATTTATTTACTTTATTTATGTATGCTAATGCAGTGTTTAATAATGGGCACATAATCTATTATCCATATCTGGATAATAGTTATTTTGCGCATTATTGTACTGTATGTGTTAGAGGGGTGTATTTAGTTAGAAATAATGTTTAGTATTTTTGTAGGCACAACATTGGTACCGCAGGCCCGCGGGTACCCCGGGACTTTGGCGGGGACCCCCGCCCCCCCCCCTGGGGAACCCCGCGGGTCAGCCGGGGACACCCGGCGGCCTGTTGTATGTGTGTTGCGCATGCAAAAATGTAAAGCAAGAAATTTTTCAAAGTCCAGCTTTTTTTGCATCTACCTTGAGCTGACGTGTTCTGTTGAACGCAACTTTAGCGTAAGCTAAGGTTACGTAGCTTAGTGCATCCCGCTTAAGGGCAGAATTTAACGCAAACACGGTAACGAACGAGCAAAGTTGGACTTCGAAAAATTTCCTGAAAAAAGTCACTTTTAGAACGCAAAGTGCCTGTTTGCGTGGCTTAGTGCATCGTGTTCAGCGCAACATCATGTTCTAAGAGCACTTTGCGTCCTAAAAGCGACTTAAAGGAGCTTAGTGCACGACCCCCATAGAACTTAAAGACTTGCAATCTTTTGGTGCCAGCTAAAGGCTGGCGCTAAAGTTATTGCGAGATGCATAAAAGTAGTTTCTTTAAGTTTTACTGAACAGGATTGATACCGGAGGCCCGGGTGTCCCCCCGGAGACACGCAGGGACCCCAGGAGATCTAGGAATCCCTGTGTGCTAGCCGCTAAGGTAAGGAATCTGCTTTAATGTGGTTTGTAATTATAGTGTACTGATTTCAGCCACGAGGACCCCCTGCTTCCTCAATTACAGACCCGGTATGGGGCGACTATCTCCTGTGCATTTAAATCTCCCGATCACATCATGCGAGAGAATCAAATATGGGGGGGATGCCGGCACCCAAGAACGGGGCCTGTATCTCAGGAAGCAGGGGGTCCTTGGGCCTGAAATTAATGCCGTTCAGCACAGGAGACCCCCTGCTTCTTCACTCTATTATTCAAATTCACATAAACGCAGCTTCAGTACCTTAGCGTTTTGCCGCTACAGTACTGAAGTCTTTTTTATATTTTTAATAATAGTATACGGAATCAGGGGGTCTCATGAGCTGAACTGCATTCATTTCAGCCTAGGGGACCCCCTACTTCCCGAGATACTGGCCCCGGTATGGTGTGCCGGTAACCCCATGCAGTACTTAAATTCCCTGGTCATGTGGGTCGTGACGTGGTGGATTTAAACATGGCGGGGATAATGGCACCACATACCGGGGCCTGTAACTCGGGATGCAGGGGGTACCCGAGGCTGAAATAAATGCGGTTCAGGTCAGGAGACCCCTGCTTCCGTACACTATTATTAAAATGAACATTAAACTGCAAGATCGCCAGTAAGAGCCATGCATGGAGATGCAGCTCTCTGCAAGCTCTTCCAGGCTGCAGTTTAAACAAACAGTTTCAGTGCGATAACACATATAAAAAAAAATAATAATAAAAAATAAAAAAAACAAGTAGGGCGATCTTACATTTTTTGACAGCACTTTAAAAAAAATTGTCTTTTTTCTTAGTGAATACCGTTTTGACATGTTTTATAGTGCAGTAAAACAATGCAAAGTGGCTTGGCAATGCACTGAATTTATCGAGGTTTAGTGAATAGGCCCCCAAATCTTCCAAACATGTTTTACTGTACTGTATCAAAATACCTTCCTTTTTAAATAAATAATTTTTCCTGTCAAAAAGAACATTTTATCGCCTTTTCCTCAGTACTCAAAGAATGTAGTCAATGACTTTTACCTCTACAACGATAGTTTTCTGTTTTTTTAATTGTTTTTCTTCTTTATGATCTTTTCCATAAGTATTTGTTGATAAAACCTCAAATCTATTTGATACAGATGGATGATCCCATTAACTAGGATGTCTATATGTATCCCTCCTTTCTCTTGAGAAACTATTACAATTTGTATTGCCCCTATATCTATTTATAAAAGGCTCCTCTTTTTCTCTGTTATAATCTGAATTTATATATTCTCCAGGTTTACTATTCTAAAATTTCTATAGCCCTCATTTGTCATGGACTCTTGTAATTTATTGTTACAGTTTCTCAATCTATAACTGAGATAATCTCATTTATCCATATTCAATTCATGAATTGTTCTATTAATATGTTCCTTTTCATTGTTTTCTACTTTCTTATTTGTCTCTTTGTCTAAAAAAAACTAATTTTCATTTTAACTCAAGGGTTTCAGATTTTTTTCAGGTTTCACTTTCACCTGCAATTATTTTCCATTTTTCCTCCATAAATGTTATCCATTGTCTATTTTAAGAAAAGAACAGTGATCTAAAATCTGATTCCATTATTTACTGAATTCTTCATTGTTATTAATGTAAACGTGGATTCCTTCAAGATTCTAAAACCCCGTGGAACCCATCCATTACCCAAATATATTTGCCGGGAAATTGCATCTCACCAATGTTTCATCTCATTTTTACAAAGATTTTCCAATTTAAGAAATTGTTTTTTTTTAGATCAATTGGAACATCAGTGTAACATTACTTACTGCAGAACAGGATACGGACCCGCAGGGAAGAGGTAGGGACTAATACACCGACCTTGGCATGGGATCAGAGGCTGAGATGCAGGGGTAGTCAGGTACGGTTCTGGGGTTGAGGCAGGCGGCAGGCAAAAGGTAGTCAGGTCAGGTTCCGAGGTCGCGACAGGCAAGGGTAGTCAGGTCCGCTTCAGTGAGGGTAAGAGGTCACATCCTGTCGGCAGCCATCTTAGGTATTCGGACAGATCCCTTATAATCAGATGCCTTTATCAATTCTATACTTTCTTCCCTTCTAAATAAATGTATTAATACATTTGTTATATCCGTTCTTTCACTACAAGATTTCATTTTAAAAGAGACAATCAAAAAGCAGACCAAAAGAATTTTTTTTTCCAGTACTCCACATATAAAATGTATATATCTCAGTCCCAACTGTATTAAACACCAGTATTGTTGCCTTGGTGCTACTACTGTAGGGACCATCAAAGTACATTGAAGCTTTGCATGACCATATAAAAGGAAACCTAGCAATCCCATTAAATTGAGCACTCCGGGATAATATAAAACAGAATTTATTATTCACATAACATAAATTAAAGGGGAATAGAAAAAGGACCACTCTAACTAAAACGCAATCTAACACATCAATCTAAATAAATAACAATGCTTAACAACAAAATAATAAATGTCAAAGGGAAGAACACACACACAAAAAATAATAATATATCACTATCAAAAAATACAAATGTCAATGTGCAAATATGCTTTTATAAAATTATGATACTACAGAACAACCGCTAATCAGAAATTAGCAGCAAATGCATAGGCATACCGCCATAAATAACCAAATACTGTACCAAGTTATGTACAGTATATTAAAAAGGTTACAAATCCAAGATCAACACATGCAAAATAACAAGTTGCTGAGCTGTTTGATATCCTACATGGAGAGGCTCATAAGGAAAAAATCTACATTCTAATATGTATAGAGTGTGTTTATATAGAAATGGATATCGGGGACTTCCAGTATGGCGCCAGAGGATGAAGTCACATCCCCCTGAGCTCCTGCAGCCCCACTACTCCTACACAGATCAGCAGCTTAAACAACTAGAACAAATTATTTGTCAGTAGATAAAAACTCACTGAATGATCCTGTGAACAGCAAAAAGCTGACAGACTTTGCATGCTCCTGCGAGAGGGAGATATATGTGCAGGCATTCTCTGCAGAGACAAACAAAGCGCACAACACTCATCGTGAAAAATGTAATAAACAGTGTTTTATATATAAGGTGTTTCAAGGTTATGCGTACATCAAGATTGATTTAATCAGGCATAGAGCCACAGTGTGGCAGTTACCGACAGCTGCAACCAGGAACCGCCGAGATTTCTCTCCCCCTTCCGCGCACTAACGTCAGGTGCAGATCAGATGGAGTACCGGAATACTGATGTCTCTGCCACAGTCTCAGTGTCCAGCATATGGCGCTAATACGTCCGATGGATCCTCAGGGAATACTCATAGATATCCTCCAGGTTCCTTGCTGCAGACCTCACTACACATCCGCACGGGTCAAAGAGCGTGGTGACGTAGTCCCGTGGTCCCGTCTATGACGTATGGACGCTCAATGCGGCTCGTAAGGTGTTCAGATCTACTCTGTGTAGGAGTATTTGCTAGTCCTGCTTCAGACCTCACTGCGCAACCTCAGGGGCAGTGCGACGGCACATGCGCAGAGGTTTAGAAAACCACTCGGTACTAGATAAATCGAGTGACTTCACAAATAAATATACCTTGGAATATAGATATTAAAAAATATATAGGTTGAATGGATCTCTCCAACGCGTTTCGTGGCTCAATGGCCACTTCTTCAGGGAATAAAAACTCATAATCAATTGATCAGAGTATATACCATTCAAACCATATGATTGGTTATAGCTCAATAGTATAAGCAAATCACAGTTCACTATACTAATGCAGCACAGCTAAAACATCAGAGCTGCATGAAAACATTTTATTATTTAAAACTACATAGAACATAATACTAAATATGACATCAAATCAAATAAATGACAAATGGCAAAGATTGAGTTATTATTAACTCTGAAAGAAAAAGAAACAAAATGAGTTTCGAAGCAGACATAACATTTAAAGGCACTTTGACAGAATCAATACAGAGACCATATATCCACATCCTCATTTAACCCTTTAGGGGTAGAGATTCTAGTTTATAAATCCAGAAGTTTCTTGCTCATGGAAGATTCTTAATTCTATCTCCACCTCCTCCTTATGGGGACAGTATGTATGCCCTTAAATCTAAGGGAAGATGGATCTTTTTTATGGTATGCAGAGAAATGCCAAGACAGACTATGTTTATCGTAGCCATTTTTAATGTTCCTAATATGCTCTTGGATTCGCACTTTTAGACACCTTTTAGTGCGACCAACATATTGGATATTACATGAACATTCAATGAAATAACAACCACATAAGTGGTATTTACAGTTTATAAATTCTCAATTTTAAACTCCTATGGTTAACTGATGATTTAAAAGTTTTCTCTTTTATTGGATGTAAACTGCAAGTGGAACACTTACCACATGCATAATTACCTACAGATTTAAAACTACATAGAACATAATACTAAATATCTCCACCTCTCCTCCCTATGGGGACAGTATGCATGCCCTTAAATCTAAGGGAAGATGGATCTTTTTTATGGTATGCAGAGAAATGCCAAGACAGACTATGTTTATCGTAGCCATTTTTAATGTTCCTAATATGCTCTTGGATTCGCACTTTTAGACACCTTTTAGTGCGACCAACATATTGGATATTACATGAACATTCAATGAAATAAACCACATAAGTGGTATTACAGTTTATAAATTCTTCAATTTTATACTCCTCATGGTTAACTGATGATTTAAAAGTTTTCCTCTCTTTATGGAGGTAACTGCAAGTGGAACACTTACCACATGCATAATTACCTACAGATTTATTTAACCATAACTTGTCCCTACTATGAATAGGAGGAAAAATATCACTGGGAGCCAAGGTATTTTTAAAATTCTTTGCTCTCCTATAGATGAATTTGGTGCTGGTGGGATGTGGCCCCCCAGAAACACATCCCTATTTAATATTGCCCAATGTTTTTTGAAAATTTCTTTAATTTTAACAGAGGCAGAATTGAAGGTAGTCACAAATGGAATTTCGAGAGACCCAGTTAAGTCAATAGATGTTTTATTTGACTTAGATTGTATCATAAGGTCTCTATCCATTCCCCTCACCTTATCCAGATCCTTTAACAGATCTTTTTCAGGATAACCCCTTTCCAGAAATTTCAGGATGAGTGAGTTATCCTGTTCTTCAAAGTCTATAGTGGAACTACAATTTCTCTTGATTCGAACAAATTGGCCCCCAGGGATATTAGTAATCCATGATTTTTTATGATTACTAGAGGCCATAAGCAGATTATTACTGTCCACTTCTTTGAAGAATACCTTTGTGGTTACTTCCCCAGTATTCATGGCAGTTAGATTCAGATCAAGAAAATTTATAGTTCTCTCGTTAGAAATGTGGCTGAAAATCAAGTTCATATCATTATCATTAAGGTAACCCATGAAGTTTACCAGTTCTTAATCTACCATCCCACATGCACAAGATGTCGTCAATAAAGCGACTCCATATCACAACATTCCCACTGTATGGATTGTTGGTCCAAATTCTCTTCCTCTCCCAGTCTCCCATATACAGGTTTGCGAAACTGGGGGGAAATCTAGTTCCCATTGCAGTTCCGCAAACCTGCAAGAAAAACTGGGACAGGAAGAGAAAATAATTGTGTGTTAATATGAATTCAATTGCTTTAAATATGAATTCCACATTAAGGGGATGCAGTAAGCCATCCTCCTCCAGGACCGACATTATTGCTGACAGACCCTTGTCATGTGGGATGTGGGTATATAACGCCTGTACATCACAGGTTAATCACTTATATGACTTTTTCCATTCAAAACCAGAAAAAATCTGGAGCACTGATGACGTATCTTTCAAATACGCAGGCAATTTGACTACATCAAAATCAACATATTGTGAAAGGTTTGATGTAAGTGACTGGATGCCCGAAATGATAGGGCGACCAGGGGGATTAATTAAAGATTTATGGATTTTGGGCAAATGACAAAAAATAGGTACTCGGGGACATTCTGAATATAAAAAATCAAATTCTAACTTTAAAAGCACCAACTCATCAAGAGCTGTAGTGAGGAGCTGTTTTAATAAAACTGTATACTCAGCCATTGGATCTTTTGCAATTTTGGCATAAAAAGCTAGATCTCCAAGGAGGCGGTCTGCCTCAGCTTCATAATCCTTACGGTCCTGAAGGACCACACCACCCCCTTTATCAGCTTGCCTGATGATTAAATTTGGATTATCCTTTAAACATCTTAAGGCTATATTTTCATTAAAACTTATGTTATGTTTAATACTCTTTGTTTTAAATGTTTTAGTTAGTTCGACGAAATCACTGTTAATCATATTGAAGAATGTTTCAACATGATGGCCCTTAGATTGGGCTGGATAGAACTTAGACCTTGTTTTAAAAGGTGTGTATTGACACACAAGGTCATCTCCCTCATTCTCCAATATGGTCACAGTGCTTACTTCGGGTGTCTTAATAAGATTATCTTGAGCATTTTTAATAAAGTGTCTCTTTAGCGTAACATTTCTCGTGAACTTATGTAAGTCTTTATACAATTGAAATCCATCTGGTCCATTAGATTTAGAGAAGGTAAGACCTCTACTGAGTACCCTTTTCTGATCCTCTGTCAGTATAGTGGATGATAGATTAAAAATACCACGCATTATTGGGACTCTTTTCTGTAATGATCTTTTTTCTTGCACTCTGGTTCCTCCTCTTGTCCCTCTAATGACAACACTCTTTTTTTCTTCTGTTTGTCCGGAGATGGAACTGGGTTTTTTAATTTAGATGTTTTCTCTATAGGGGAGAGAAATCTTTTCCTCAGACTCTCTAAAAAAATGAAGCCCTGAAGGGGATTTTGGGGTAGCATTTTTACTTGGTGCAGGGTATTTATTATTTTGGGTTTTATTCTCATGGTAATGGGTATCACTATCCCCATGGGAGCGAGGTTCATCATTAGACCTCTGCTGTCTAGAATTTTGATGATAATGATTAGTATTTTGACCATGGTTAGAGTGGTCCCTATGGGGTTCTTTATATCCCCCCTTAGATTTCTTTCTATAATTACCATGTTTCTTTCCCTGTGCAGGTACCCAATAGCCCCCTGGATTTTCTAACCTTGGTGTTCTTGACCTTGTGTGCTGAGAACCATCACCCTTTCTGGCATTGGGTACATACACACAGTCTATAACTTGCCCCCTTGTTTCTTCCTTACCCCAATCCCTTTTTTTTCCTGTATCGTAATCATTCTTGTTGCGGAAAAAATTCCTATGTTTAATTTTAATAAGTTCATCGTCTGCATTCTCTAATTTAGTTTTAATTTCAAACTCTAACTTGGAACAATCATGATTAATCACTATACCTGTAGGTTCCAAGTCTTTAATTGCCTGAACTATTTCTTTCTCAAGTAATGCAAGTGATTTGTTACGTTTGTAAATAATCAAGCGCATTAACTCGTTGGAACAATCATCAAGGATTCTATTCCACTCCTTCATGAAGTGATTGTTATCTTTACCAGATGTAGGTGGTTTAGACACCCTTAAACCTCTCGGGATCCTACCACAGTCAATATATCTCTGGAGGGTTGTTTTCTCCAACCAGAGTTTATTGTCAACCAATAAATGTTTTTCCAGGTTTTTAAAATGATCATCTGCAGATAATTCTTTAACAGAATCTTTACTTAAATTATCTGACTCATCTGCAAACATACGATCAAATTTCTCTTGACGCTTGTCGCGTGATAAAAGCAAACTCCACACCATAATTCCTGGACAGTAACAATAACCTTAAACACTTAAAGCAAAATTCTATGCAGCACCCTAGAACAATAAAGTGAACAAATAGAGATAACAGATAAGTGCGCACAAGAATTCTAACTTAATAAAAAGTGTTAATTGTGATAATAATTAAATCAAATACACCCAACCTCGTGATAGAAGTGCAATAGGTAAATATATGTATACCAATGTAGATGAGCGTCTGCTGCTGTGCAAAAGGGTAGCCCAAGACCCTAGAATTTAGTAACAACAAAAACAAACAAAGCGCACAACACTCATCATGAAAAATGTAATAAACAGTGTTTTTTATATATAAGGTGTTTCAAGGTTATGCGTACATCAAGATTGATTTAATCAGGCATAGAGCCACAGTGTGGCAGTTACCGACAGCTGCAACCAGGAACCACCGAGATTTCTCTCCCCATTCCGTGCACTAACGTCAGGTGCAGATCAGATTGAGTACCGGAATACTGATGTCTCTGCCACAGTCTCAGTGTCCAGCATATGGTGCTAATACGTCCGATAGATCCTCAGGGAAGACTAACAGATATCCTCCAGGTTCCTTGCTGCAGACCTCACTACACATGCGCACGGGTCAAACAGCGTGGTGACATAGTCCCGTGGTACCGTCTATGACGTATGGACGCTCAATGCGGCTCGTAAGGTGTTCAGATCTACTCTGTGTAGGAGTATTTGCCAGTCCTGCATCAGACCTCACTGCGCAACCTCAGGGGCAGGCGACGGCACATGCGCAGAGGATTAGAAAACCACTCGGTACTCAGATAAATCGAGTGACTTCACAAAATAAAATATACCTTGGAATATAGATATTAAAAAATATATAGGTTGAATGGTATCTCTCCGACGCGTTTCGTGGCTCAATGGCCACTTCTTCAGGGAATAAAAACTCATAATCAATTGATCAGAGTATATACCATTCAAAACCATATGATTGGTTAATAGCTTAATAGTAACAGCAAATCACAGTTCACTATACTAATGCAGCACAGCTGAAACATCAGAGCTGCATGAAAACATTTTATTATTTAAAACTACATAGAACATAATACTAAATATCTCCACCTCTCCTCCCTATGGGGACAGTATGCATGCCCTTAAATCTAAGGGAAGATGGATCTTTTTTATGGTATGCAGAGAAATGCCAAGACAGACTATGTTTATCGTAGCCATTTTTAATGTTCCTAATATGCTCTTGGATTCGCACTTTTAGACACCTTTTAGTGCGACCAACATATTGGATATTACATGAACATTCAATGACACTGTTTATTACATTTTTCACGATGAGTGTTGTGCGCTTTGTTTGTTTTTGTTGTTACTAGATTCTAGGGTCTTGGGCTACCCTTTTGCACAGCAGCAGACGCTCATCTACATTGGTATACATTTATTTACCTATTGCACTTCTATCACGAGATTGGGTGTATTTGATTTAATTATTATCACAATTAACACTTTTTATTAAGTTAGAATTCTTGTGCGCACTTATCTGTTTTCTCTATTTATTCTCTGCAGAGACATCAGGCTGAATATAACCCATCACAGATTCAATCCAAGAAGATCCACAGCAAGACAGCATCTTGAAAACTAAGGAGAAGCATTCATATGGAGAAATTTCTCTCCTTGCAGACACAGATGTCCCCCAAATACCAGCAAAAGCAGGTGAGAGCTGGGAGAAAGTCAGAGCACACCAAGATACTGTAGCTTCCAAGCACATGGAGGAGCTGCATGCAAACCCAGAGGATTCAGAGGTGTCTCAGGAGGCAGAAACTCCCAGGGATTATGGTGAGTTAGCCAGGGCTGTAGCACAAGTACTGTATTGATGCCTGCCTTAAATGAACATTATGAAAAATTGCAAAAATCCCTAGATGATCTTAAAGGGAACTAACCGTGCAAAATATCAGGATGGGGGAAGTTGAATCTAGAGTGGGGGTCCTAGAGGATGTATCCTCAGAAATGCAGCCGAATATTGAAACTCTTAAAAATAGAAATACAACTTTAGAAGACAAGGTGGATGACCTGGAAAACAGGTCAAGCAGAAATAATATAAGATTAATAGGAGTCCCTGAAGAGGTGAAACCCTCTCAATTGCAGGATTTCTGCACAAAATGGCTGCCTGAATCTCTGGGACTACCACATGATCACACTAACATCAAAGTGGAAATGGCTCATAGAATATGGAAAATTCATGGGGTTTACAATTTAAATTACTACATACAGTAGAGCATATTATGCGTTTGATATCCAATAAAAAGAGATAGAAAATGATCAAAATGAATGCCCGATTAGTCTGCTTATTAAAGCAGATCTAAAACACTGCCTATGGGAATGTCCATGTACAGTGGTGTGAAAAGAAAGTACACCCTCTTTGAATTCTATGGTTTTACATATCAGGAAATAACAATCAACTATTCCTTAGCAGGTCTTAAAATTAGGTAAATACAACCTCAGATGAACAACAACACATGACATATTACACTGTGTCATGATTTATTTAACAAAAATAAAGCCAAAATGGAGAAGCTATGTGTGAAAAACTAAGTACCCCCTTACTGCTTCCATAGGAATTAAGATGCTAAGTAGCAGACAGGTGCTGCTAATCAAATACCCTTGATTTATTGATCATCAGCAAGTGTGACCACCTCTATAAAAGCCAACGTTTTAGCAGTTTGCTGGTCTGGAGCATTCAGGTGTGTGTTAAAACAATGCCAAGGAGGAAAGACATCAGCAATGATCTTAGAGAAGCAATTGTTGCTGCCCATCAATCTGGGAAGGGTTATAAGGCCATTACCAAACAATTTAAAGCCCATCACTCTACAGTGAGAAAGATTATTCAAAAGTGGAAAACATTCAAGACAATTGCCAATCTTCACAGGAGTGGACGTCCCAGCATATTCAAAGGTCAGAACGTGCAATGCTCAGAGAAATTGCAAAAAAATCCAAGAGTTACATCTCAGACTCGACATGCCTCAGTTAGCATGTTAAATGTTAAAGTTCATGACAGTAAAATTAGAAAAAGACTGAACAAATATAGTTTGTTTGGAAGGGTTGCCAGGAGAAAGACTCTTCTCTCTAAAAAGAACATGGCAGCATGGCTTAGATTTGCAAAGTTTCATTGGAACAAACCACAACACTTCTGGAACAATGTCCTTTGGACAGACGAGACCAAAGTGGAGATGTTTGGCCATAATGCACAGCGCTATGTTTGGCGAAAACCAGACACAGCATATCAGCACAAACACTTTATACCAACTGTCAAGCACGGTGGTGAAGGGGAGATGATTTAGGCTTGTTTTGCAGCCAAAGGACCTGGGAACCTTGCAGTCATTGAGTCGACCATGAACTCCTCTGTATACCAAAGTATTCTAGAGTCAAATGTGAGGCCATCTGTCCGACAGCTAAAGCTTGGCCGAAATTGGATCATGCAACAGGACAATGATCCCAAGCACACCAGCAAATCTACAACAGAATGGCTGAAAAAGAAAAGAATCAAGCTGTTGCAATGGCCCAGTCAAAGTCCAGTCCTCAGCCCGATTGAAATGCTGTGGCTGGACCTTAAGAGAGCTGTACATAAACAAATGCCTGCAAATCTCAATGAACTGAAGCAACGTTGTAAAGAAGAGTGGGCCACAATTCCTCCACAACGATGTAAGAGACTGATAAAGTCATACAGAAAACGATTACTTCAAGTTATTGCTGCTAAAGGTGGTTCTACAAGCTATTGAATCATAAGGTATACTTAGTTTTTCACACATGGTTTCTCCATTTTGGCTTTATTTTTGTTAAATAAATCATGACACGGTGTAATATGTCATGTGTTGTTGTTCATCTGAGGTTGTATTTACCTAATATTAAGACCTGCTAAGTAACAGATGATTGTTATTATGTCCTGATATGTAAAACCTTGGAATTCAAAGAGGGTGTCCTTTCTTTTTCACACCACTGTATATCTGATTTTTGGGACCAGGTTCTAATATATATACATGACATGACAAAAGTGGTAACTGTGAAGGAACCTCTATCAGATTTATTTGGGAACATGTAAGGGTGGAAAAAAGTTAGTGGGGATTCAGGAATCCCAAAGATTGCTGAAATTATACTCCTGAAAGCTAGAAAGTCTATAATGGTGCAATGGGTGAAGTATGAGCCTCCAAACATGGAAACGGTTAAACCATATCTCACTCAGCTAATGACCTTAGATAAAATGGAAACGGAGACCAATAAGGAACAAAAAAATGAGAATTTCTTTACAAAATGGAACCCTATATTGACTCCCTACCACAGTGATAAAAAGACCAAATATATCAGGCTTTCGCACACATATCCTGGAGTCTCTTGTGGCAAATTGCACAAGGTCATAGATGAGGTAAACAGAGAGAGAAAAGAACCAGGTTAAACAGGTATCAAGATAGGAGAACAGTATATCTGAACCCAACGTCTGTAATATGTGTCTGACTAAAGTTATGTTTTGTACATTCTGTGAGTTAATTATTTAATCTAAGAATTGTGTATTTTTGTATTTTTAGTTAAATTTGAGCATCTGATTTATACCATTTTACTTATATATATTTTTTTTCTTTTAAGTATAATTTAATTATGGAAAATTGTAAAGATGTGTTGAAATCTGTCATGTTTACCAGCAATGTTAGAAAATCAATAAAAACAACAATGAGAATAAAAAAATAAATGGATATCACCTTTTGGCATGGATCATGAAAATAAAGTAAGGCAGTTCGTTCCAGGTTGCGATGTGAAGAATACATATGGGAAAAAAAGTCGCAAATATGTGGAGTGCTGAAACATTCATTGGTTTATTTTGGTCTGCTTTATTGTGCTCCTTGTAGCATGTTCAGTTCTAAGCATCCGAGCTCTATATAGATCTATTCCGATCAATGTTTTATACATACATTTTTCTTATACTGTATATACACATTTATTGATAATAGAACTTGACTATTATGGAGAATTGTATAGATGTAACAGATTATTTATTTATTTATTAAATGTTTTACAAGGATGTAATACATTGAGAGTTACCTCTCGTTTTCAAGTATGTCCTGGGCATAGAGTTAAGATGATAAATAATACATGGTTACAAATACAGTAGCATAAGTGAACAGGGTATACATTATATACAAGACAAAGCATGCACAGCTAGAGATACAGTAATATATATTATAGGCGTACTGCTGCGGCCAAGTTTATTCAAGCATTTGCCCGTTCTTGGCCGCAGCAGTAGCCTGGCGCGCGCCCGAGAGTGACGGGCGCGCGCCGAAGCAGCGGAAGAGCGCCCTCCGATCGGGGCGCTCTCCCTACCGCTGCCGGGTCCGCCGGGTCCCCCGGAACCCCCTGCCGCTGTCCCGCGATCGCGGGACACCAGGGCTCCCTCGGGGAGCCCCTGGACGCGCGTAGAGGGGGCGCACGCTCCCGAAGACGCGTGACCGCGCGTCTATGACGCGCGGCACGCCGAGGGGCGGCCACTAGCAAGCCGGGAAATCTCCCGGCTTGCGGATCTGGCCGCAGTGTGATAAAGTGTGTTGGTAGTGTATATGAAACAGTTACAGACCAGATTAAAATGTGAGATACAGTGGCGGCCGACCTGAGTCTAAATCGGCTATATCCGCGATTTTCAGATTATCCCGGTTATGTGCGGTTTTGTGTCGTTTTCGCCCGGAATGAACTGCGTTATTTTCGCGCTCGTGATATTAGCATTTTATTCTCGCTGTCTGCAATACTGCAATGCCGTGTTAAACCTCAGGGTGGCGTTTGCGAGCTGTTGTCTTGGAAGTCTAATACCTTCGCGGTTCAACCTATGTCAGTACACAGTCTGTGTGTGCACACGCAGTAATTGTAAATTTGCATATTTAAATTATACATGCATTTGCAGTGCTGTTCTGCAGTACAGTACAGTATGTCTCATTTGAAAATTGTTGAAACACATAGGCGTGTACTGTAACAGTGTCACATTTCAGCATATACATGTGACGACACAGGAGATTCTTTCCTCTCCTTGTCCCTCTCTCCCATCTCCTGTCACCCTTCCTATTCTTTCTCACTCCTCTCCTTCACCTTCTACCTCTCTCTCCTTACCACAGCACGTCCCCCGCAGGTCCCGCATACCCACGCGCTCCATCTCACCCGCGGTAGCTCTGTTACCTTCTCCAGTGGTGCCATCCATCCCGTTGCCTCCTCCTCGCGTGGTGCCCGCGGCGCGGCGTTCCACGTGCCTGGTGACGCGTCCGGTGCGTGCTTTCCCTCAGCCCACGGAGGACGCGCGTGCATGCTCCTCCCTGCCCTTGCTAGCCATCGCGCGGGCACAGGCTTCGCGTGCGTTCCCCTCCTCTTAGCTCCGTCCTCCTTCTGCTGTCTTCCCCTGCTCCGTGCGGGCCGCATCAGTGTTGCAACCTGTGCGCGCGCATCCCCAGCTTACAGGGGGCGCGCGCACAGACGCTTCTTATCTGCTTTCTCCTGTCTCCACATCCCAAGCCGTACAGGCCATTTCCCAGACTACCCCTGCTGTCTCCTCCTCTTCTTCCCCTGACCTATCTCCAGCTTCTCCCACTTCTCTCTCTACTCCTCCCTTCTCTGTCATTGGTGCACCTTCCTTTATAATCCCTGTCTGTCCACCTCTTCCTCGCTCTGCATAGTTCCTGTTTCCCTGTGTGTACCTGACCTATGCTGTGCTCTCTCTGTGCTCCTGCTATTTACCTGCTCCTGTGTTACTTTGGATTCCCCTGGCTTTGACCCCTGCTGATCCTGGACTACTCTGCTCTCTGGTATCCCTTGAACTCTGCAACTCATACAACTTCGCTGACCTCTGGCTTCCATGGACCTGGCTTGCCCCTCTGACGATTCTACCCTCTGGATCAATGTACATTGGCTAACGGACACGACTATTCTCACGGACACTCCCTAAGCGTTGCAAGTATACTCTAACAACTCTTTCAACAGGCCCAGCAACGCTATACCACACTCCAGGCTTTCTCCCACTGCTGTGGGTGTGTGGTATCATGCCGTTCCCACCTCAGTACTGGGGTCTAGCTTGGTCTGCGGGCATACAGGCGTGTCATTATGCAGAGCCCAACAAACGCAGACCCCCCTGAGGTGGGTACAAGTATTACCATTGAGGCCTTACGCTTTGTTAGCGAACAGCTGTCCACGGTGTCCCAGCAATTAGCCACCTTCACCCATCAGGAGGGTTCCACGGCTTCTGCACCAACCATGGCCAATACCTACACCGGTATAGATCATTAGTGAAGAACCCCGCTACAGCTGAATAAAGTGAGTGTATGGGGGGTAAGGTGCTAATGGGTAACGTATTAAGTAAATAATGAAGGAGCAAGAACCCACTTGAAGCACTCAGTATCCCCTAGATGTATAATGAAATATTTTTAAAAATAATTTTTAATGCTAAACTAATTAAAATAATAGGTTTTAAAATTCAACAATTGACACACATATATATAAACCCTGTGATGAGTATATAAGATACTCCGGGTCAATATAAAAGAGGGAACGTTTGAGGTATATTAGATCAAAACGTTCCCAGGGATCCGATATGCAGTATTCCCTATTAGTGGTAATTAGGTATGTGCTGGTATAGGAAGAGGGCTAGCTGATAGCCTGTCTAAAATAACAGACAGGTCACAAGGTGATAACGTTGAATGGTGTGAGTCTCATCATAATTGCTAAGTACAAGCAAAAAGATCAGCACAATGAAACCAGTGTGTCCTCACTTAGCGTACAAAAATAGATCCGATGGTAAGGAAACAATATTATAGGCTCTGTATATAAACCCACATATACCCCCCTAATAACAGCTAATAGGCTCCAAGGGTAGAAGAGCTAGCTATTAAACACAGAACATATAATACAAAGGTACATAGATTCCTATAGACAGTGTGGTTGTCGGTATACCTGTGCACATATTTATGAATGTGCTGCCACTGTCAGGAATTCTACTACCATTAATAACTTGTGTTTAGTATTGTAAGACCTTTCTTAGTTAGTCAAAGAAAGTTCTTTGGTGGATATAGGGTAAGGATTGAACAGTGAGGCTAGTAAAGATACTGCCAATTGCAGTGACTAACTAAGCCTTGAGAACGCGTTTCTAATCGCGAAACGCGCACGTCGGAATCCGTCACGTGCACGCGCGCCGTCAGTACTCACGTGGCAGCATTTTCAGTTGCACAGCAAACAGCTGCCAGACGGCTCACGTGTACTCTGTTCTAAATTGGGCAGGAGTCTTTGTGGTGACTCGGTGATGCTGGGTGAGGGGAGAGCTACCTGATTTTCATTTGATACATTGTATCATCAGTGTTAACAGACTCCTAACGGTGGTAGCACATTCATTAATATGTGCAAAGGTATACCAACAGCCACACCATTTCTAGGGGTAGATTAGCCACAGTGTTTGTGTTAATTAGTGATAGTAGCTCTCTATATGTATGGAGTTTACAAGCTATCTTTTAGGTGATTAGTGTGTGTATACTTATGGAGCATTTGTGACTGTCCAGTCATTTCTGGGTCTACCAATCATATGCTCAGTGAACAATCAGTTATCAGTGTGTTCATTGCTGCAATTGGCAGTATCTTTACTAGCCTCACTGTTCAATCCTTACCCTATATCCACCAAGGAACCTTCTTTGACTAACTAAGAAAGGTCTTACAATACTAAACACAGGGTATTAATGGTAGTAGAATTCCTGACAGTGGCAGCACATTCATAAATATGTGCACAGGTATACCGACAACCACACTGTCTATAGGAATCTATGTACCTTTGTATTATATGTTCTGTGTTTAATAGCTAGCTCTTCTACCCTTGGAGCCTATTAGCTGTTATTAGGGGGGTATATGTGGGTTTATATACAGAGCCTATAATATTGTTTCCTTACCATCGGATCTATTTTTGTACGCTAAGTGAGGACACACTGGTTTCATTGTGCTGATCTTTTTGCTTGTACTTAGCAAATATGATGAGACTCACACCATTCAACGTTATCACCTTGTGACCTGTCTGTTATTTTAGACAGGCTATCAGCTAGCCCTCTTCCTATACCAGCACATACCTAATTACCACTAATAGGGAATACTGCATATCGGATCCCTGGGAACGTTTTGATCTAATATACCTCAAACGTTCCCTCTATTATATTGACCCGGAGTATCTTATATACTCATCACAGGGTTTATATATATGTGTGTCAATTGTTGAATTTTAAAACCCCTTATTTTAATTAGTTTAGCATTAAAAATTATTTTTAAAAATATTTCATTATACATCTAGGGGATACTGAGTGCTTCAAGTGGGTTCTTGCTCCTTCACAATACCTACACCGGCCCTGGGCCACGGATTCCCTCTCCGAATCGTTATGATGGGAACCCCCTCACCTGCCTCGGTTTTCTAAACCAGTGTGAGGTGCAGTTTGAGATGTCTCCCTCCCTGTTTCCTACTGGCCATGCTAAGATTGTGTATATTTACGCTCTACTCACTGGAGATGCCCTTGCCTGGGCCTCTCCTCTATGGGAACGTGGTAGTGAAATAACGCAATATTATATTTTATTCAGACGTGAATTCCAACTTGTGTTTGATACCCCTGCACGGCACAAGACAGCTGCCTTCTCCCTCTTCCATGTTTCTCAGGGTCGAAATTCAGCTGCCAAATACACCATCGTGTTCCGTACGCTGGCCGCCGAAGTCCAATGGAATGATGAGGCGCTCGCAGCTGCATACTGGCACGGACTCTCAGATACGTTGAAAGACGATCTGGCCACTCACGCCCGGCCTACGTCCCTGGAAGAACTCATCACCCTAAGCGTACGCATGGATCAGCGCACGCAAGAGCAACGACACGAGAGGCAGTGTTTCCGTTCTTCTTCCTCTGTTGTTTCTCACAGGTCAGTCGCTACTCCTCTCCTGGCCCTGGAGGCCTCGGAACCTATGCAGGTTGGCAGTCAACAACTCCAGGCAACCGAGAGACAGCGCGGCGACGCCAGAACCGGCTGTGTTTCTACTGTGCTTCCTCGGAACATCGTCTCCAGAATTGTCCCTTGAAGCCGGGAAACGGGCACACCCAGTAAAGGTAGAGGGGCTTCTACTGGGTACTGTCTCTCCTAAACCCTCTCCTTCCAAAGCTCTCCCAAAGAAGCTGATGCTACCAGCCACACTGAAGGGTCCCAATCTTGTCGTAAAGATCGAAGCGTTCATAGATTCCGGATCGGGCGGTAATTTCCTGGACCAGCAGTTTGCAGTGGAGAACACAATCCCCATGGTCAGAAGGAAGAGCCCAATTGGCCTTGAGGCCATCGACGGACGACCTCTCCAGCCTGCTTTCCTCATCTGGGAGTCTATTCCTCTTACCTTGACCTTGGCTGATGGTCATACGGAGGTAATTGTCTTTGACGTTTTCCAGTCCCCTTCAGTACAAATTATATTAGGATTGCCTTGACTTCAACTCCACAATCCGCACATTGATTGGTCCAGTACCCTGCCCATCCAGTGGCCCTCATCCGCAGATACCACGCCAGCGGATTCTCCTATAGTTGTGCTGGACTGGACTGCGTACCTGCCAATCGCTCTTCCCTGCCTGCTGTGTACCATGACTACTTGGACGTGTTCAACAAGGTACTGTACAAGCAGAGGTCCTTCCTCCTCATCGCCCGTACGACTGCCGGTCGACCTCATCCCTGGGACTGTTCTGCCGTAGTCTAAGTCTTACCCACTCTCCATCCCGGAGACCGAGACCATGACTACTTACTGTATATTTAAGAAAACCTGGAAAAAGGCTAGATTTCCGCGGACTCAATAAGATCACGGTGAAAAACAGATATCCGCTTCCGCTCATTTCTGAACTGTTCGATCGTATCCAAGGGGCTTCTATTTTTTCAAAACGGACTTAAGGGGTGCCTATAATCTCATTCGCATAAGGGAGGGAGACGAGTGGAATACTGCATTTAACACACGTTCTGGGCACTATGAATACCTTGTTATGCCCTTTGGGTTGTGTAACGCCCCGGCCGTGTTTCAGGAATTTATGAACGACATCTTCCGTGACGTTTTTGGAACCTTTGTCATTGTCTATCTAGACGACATCCTTATTTTTTCAAAAAATCTGGAGGAACATATTCAACATACCAAATTTGTGCTCTCTAGGCTGCGTTCTAACCGCCTTTATGCCGAGATGGAAAAATGTTTGTTTCACCAGGCATCCACGGCCTTTCTTGGCTATATCATCTCCAGCCAAGGTTTCTCCATGGATCCAGAGAAACTGAAGGCGGTCCTCGATTGGCCACTCCCTAATTCTCTCAAAGCGGTGCAATGTTTTCTGGTCTTCGCTAATGATTACAGGAAGTTTATCAAAAAAAATTCTTCCATTGCTCTCCCCATCACCGCCTTGACCAAAAAGGGCGCTGACGTCACATCCTAGTCACCAGACGCCATCACAGCTTTTGAGACTCTCAAGAAGGCGTTCGTGTCTGCTCCCATCCTGCGTCATCCAGACACCTCCCTCCCTTTTACTTTGGAGGTTGACGCCTCAGACGTAGGAGCTGGCGCAGTCCTGTCCCAGAGGACTTCTCCCCAAGAGAAACTCCATCCTTGTTGGTTTTTTTCACAGAAATTTTCAGCAGCAGATAAGAATTATGATGTCGTGAACTTTTGGCCATTAAGTTGGCTCTCCAGGAATGGAGACATCTTTTAGAGGGTTCCAAGGAACCAATCGCCATTCTCACGGACCACAAAAACCTGTTATATATTGAGGGTGCTCGCTGCTTGGGCTCCCGCCAGGCTCGCTGGTCACTCTTCTTTTCCCGCTTCAACTACACCATCTCTTATATCCCTAGTACCAAAAATGTTAAAGCGGATGCCCTTTCTCGTCAGTTTGCCTCGGAGACCGAGGCTAAAGAAATCTGTGAACCTATTCTCCCGGCCAAGTGCATAATCTCGGCTATCAACTTCGAAATATTGGACGAGATCCACAAGGCACAAGCACATGTCCCCAGCAGGTTCAGGGTACCACAAGGACGTCTCTACGAGGCCCCACGTTTCCACCATAAAATCTTACTTTGGGGTCATTCCTCCAGAGCAGTTGGTCATCCAGGTTTCAAGAGGACAGCTGATCTAATTAAACAGACTTTCTGGTGGCCCAAGATGAATCAGGATATCCTCAATTTTACGTCCGCCTTTCCGGTTTGTGCCCAGCGTAAAACCCTCCATCATAAGCCGTTTGGACTGCTGCTACCCCTTCCCATCCCGGAACAACCATGGAAACACATTTCAATGGACTTTATCGTTGAACTGCCAGTGTCCAAGGGGATGAACACTATCTTGGTCGTAGTTGATAGATTCTCAAAGCAGGCTAATTTCGTGCTCCTCAAGGGTCTTCCCAACTCGGCTACATTGGCGGATGTATTCTCCAAGGAAATCTTTAGGCTTCATGGAGTTCTTATTTCTATCGTCTCAGACCGGGGATCCCAGTTCATCTCGAAATTCTGGAAGCTTTCTCTCAAAGATTGGGTATCTCCCTCTTGTTCTCCTCAGGATATCATCCACAAACCAACGGCCAAACTGAAAGAATGAACCAAACTCTCGAACAGTATCTGAGATGCTTCATTTCCGACTCACAAGATAACTGGGTGGAACTTCTACCATGGGCCGAATTCGCCATCAATTCCTTAAAGAACGAGTCCACTCAGGAGTCTCCTTTTTTTTTTATCAACTGTGGCTTTCACCCGAGTAGCCTCCCTCTCTCACCTTCTCCTTCTGGAGTTCCTGAAGCCAACTCTCATATCACCAACTTGCAAGAATCCTGGAAGAAGATTCTCAAGTCCTTACGATCGGCGGTAGCCAAGCAGAAGACCAAGGCTGATCACCACCGTCAGAGAGGACCTTCATTCAAACCCGATTGATCTAGTCTGGCTCTCATCTAAGAACATTAGGCTCAAGCGCTATGTACATTAATGGCGCTATATAAATAAAGACATACAATACAAGTCTCCTTCACCCAAACTGTCCCCTAGATTCTTGGGACCTTTTAAGATCATGGAGAAGGTCAACCCTGTGGCCTATCGCCTCGAGCTTCCCCCCTCTATGAAAGTCCCTTCGGTCTTTCATGTGTCCCTCCTCAAAAAGTTTGTGTCCAGCCCTTACTTCCCGGATCCCTCGCGGAAACCTAATCCAGTGTCCACCATGGGTCAACAGGAGTATGAAATACAGTCCCTTATCGACTCTCGTGTTTCAAAAAGAAAACTCCAGTTTTTGGTACACTGGAAGGGCTACGGCCCTGAGGAACGTTCCTGAGTACTGGCACATCATGTCCATGCCCCAAGGTTGCTTTCCCAGTTTCACCAGAAATTCCCCCTTAAACCATGTTTGTATCACTCGGAGATTGATCCTAAAGGGGGGGATACTGTGACGACTCAGGAGATTCCTTCCTCTCCTTGTCCCTCTCTCCCATCTCCTGTCACCCTTCCTATTCCTTCTCACTCCTCTCCTTCACCTTCTACCTCTCTCCCCTTACCACAGCGCGTCCCCCGCAGGTCCCGCATACCCACACGCTCCATCTTCCCCGCGGTAGCTACGTTACCTTCTCCTGTGGTGCCATCTGCCCCATTGCCTCCTCCTCGCATGGTGCCCGTGGCGCGGCATTCCACGCGCCTGGTAACACGTCCGGTGCGTGCGTTCCCTCAGCCCATGGAGGACGCGCGTGCATGCTCCTCACTGCCCTTGCTAGCCATCGCGCGGGCACAGGCCTCGCGTGCATTCCCCTCCTCTTGGCTCTGTCCTCCTCCTACGGTCTTCCACTGCTCCGTGCGGGTCGCGTCAGTGTTGCAACCTGTGCGCGCGCATCCCCAGCTTACAGGGAGCGTGCGCACAGACGCTTCTTATCTGCTTTCTCCTGTCTCCGCCTCCCAAGCCGTACAGGCCATTTCTCATTCTGCCCCTGCTGTCTCCTCTTCTTCCCCTGACCCATCTCTTGCTTCTCACTCAGAAGCGTGTGTGAAGAGCTCCCAGGCAATTGGTAAGGAATCAGCTTTATTCTTTCTTCATTTGGTATATTTTGCTGTGGATCTGTGGGGGAGTATACTGGGAGTATACTGTGAGTTTTGCAGAGGGTTTTGGGTGTATATTTAGGTTTAAAAACCGTTTTTGTTTTTCACCCAGAGGTTGCAGTGGTTTAACCCAGCAAAGCTACACTGTGGCTGGCTGGAAACTGCAGTCTCAACCCCTCTCATCTCACCTACCCCTGGTTGTTTATTTTCTTCAATTTTCACCTTATTTTTATGTCTGATTTCCTTTTGTCATTTGCATTTTTGGGAGCTCTGTGTCTTACTTTAAAACCTTCAATATTGTGGTGTGGTTTCTCTTAAGAGAGAGAGTTAAATAATAAGGGGAGAAAAGAGAAGATTACAGCAGGTTTTTAAAAAGCTGTTTTTCTTCCCCTCCCTGTGCAGAGATAGTTAATTGGTTCTTAAAGGGACAGTTTTCCTCTCTGCATCTCTCTCCCTAAGCACTATTTCCTCCCCTTACTTAGAGGCTTATTTTATCATGCCTGGGGGGAATAGGACTAGTGCAGCAACGGGGGCCACACCTGGACATCGGACTCCAAAAACTGGGGTCCCTAGGATCAATAACCACAGCCCGAGGCCTGGTACATCCAAAGCCCTGGCCACACCTCCCCCGGCTCCTGTTGTCAGTTTAACCCCTGCAGTCCCAGATCCAACATGGGCACAGGTGGCAGCTGCAGGCGTTGACACCAGCAACAACAACGCTGGGGTCACACCCAGTGTGAGCAGGAAGCTTGGGGTGAGGTGCCCAATGTCACATGGCCTTAACATGGAGATCTATGTGAGGGCTGTGGCAGATGTTGTGGGTCCCTCTGCTGTGGTGGCGGCCAGCAAGATGTATGGGAGGGGCATTTTCTTCCTCCGTACGCTGGCTGCCACCCACACCCTGGTGCAGAAGGGCATCAGTGTAGGGGGGATCTACATCCCCATAGAACACATGGAGGGGTTAGGCACAAAAATCATCCTGTCCAATGTGCCCCCCTTCATCCCAGACAGCCTCATGCGCCCACACCTGCAAGCCCTGGGAGATATTAAATCTCCCATAACAAAAATTCCGTTGGGCTGCAGGGATAGAGCGCTGAGGCACGTGCTCTCTTTTAGGCGGCAGGTACAAGTGCTGCTGCCGGGGAGCACAGAATCTGTGGAGGGTTCTTTTGGGGTGCCCTACGAGGGCATAACATACACCGTGTACTATGGCACGGAGGGGGTAAGGTGCTATTTGTGCAAGGAGCTGGGGCATACTCGCAGGAGTTGCCCCAAAGGGAACAGAGGACCTATCCTTCACCTGCACCTGCCCCTCCCTCTGCCAAGACACCCAGTACCGCTGTACCTACCACAGCAGGGTCCTCGAGGGCCCAGGTCCCCCCTGGGACCACAAGAGATGTCGCTGTCCCATCTGGAACAGTGACTTCTGCACCTCTCCCTGGAGAGTGGAGGGAAGTAGAGGGGGTTGCCATGGAGCGGCCACCCTCTTTTATTGCTGTCTCCCCCCAGGAGGAAACACCCTGTGCCGCTGAGCCCACCATGGCAGAGCCCTCGGGGGCCCAGGCCCCCCCTGGGACCGCAGGAGATGTTGCTGCCCCATCTCGGACAGTGAGGTCTACACCTCTCCCCCAAAGAAAGAGGGAGAAGGAAAAGCCCTTGAGGGCCAAGGCCCCCCTTGGGACCACAGAAGATGTCACTGCCCCAACTCAAACAGTGACATCTGAACCTCTCCCCCAAAAAAAGAGGGAGAAGAAAAAAGTCACCCCACAACAGTCACCCTCTGTTGTCGCTGTCCCCCCCCAAGAACACCTTACCCCCAATGTAAGCACCATAGAGGGTGCGGGGGAGCGGGAGGAAGCTCCTGATATGGAGGTAGCGGCACTCTCTCCTGGGGAATCACCCCCCAGGAAGAAGCCTTAAAAAACAAAAAACAAGAGGGTGATTGAGGAGGTCGATGAGGGTGAACCGTATTACGTTCACCCTCGGATGTCTCTGAAGCGGTACAAAACATCAGTTCCGCACGAGGTGGCTCCATCCGGCCCACTGATTAGGATTAGCCAGTGTGAGCCGGATCTCATAATTTTACAACCCCCCACCCTCGAAGATATAGAGGGAATGCAGGAGGAGGTACCCGACGTCTCTGGGGTGGAAGGCCAAAGTGAACAACAACATAAGGCTTTGCCCCTAGATATAAACTTTGGGGAAAAGTCCAACACCCCTCCCAGTTGGAGAACATCCCCGGGGGACCTGTGTTTCGGTGAATCTGCCACGCCGGACGCAGTTGTCTTCGGGGACTCGGAGGTCAGCCAGGACTCCCCTCCGGCTGTGCCGCCTTCGGGTGGCAAACCTGAGGCTGAGCCCTGGTTTGTGTCACCGGAAGAAGGGGATGGGCTAGGGCTGACCCCCGTGGTTGGAGGTTTGGAGGGTGGAGCGGGGGAGGCGGGTGTGGGTGAGGGTGTTTTAGCGAGCACTTCGTTTTGCATCTGGGAGATGCTGATGTGAGCTCTCCTGGTGAGGAATTTTTTGTCGGGCACTTTGTTGGAGGCGACTGCTGGGCTGGACCCTCCCTATGAGGTACTTGCTAAAAAGTGCCCTCCCGCGATTAATGCGAACGCCCGTGGCATCCCGTTTGTTCGCATGGCGGTAGAGGAGACCATGAGGGCACTGTGTGCCTCGTTGGCCCCCGAGGACACTAGGGAGACCGCTACCTCCGCCATACCGCCACCTACTACCCCTGAACATCCCACCCCGGGGTTGGATGTGGAGGATATAGTGGACCCCCTCGTAGAAACACCGAGGAGGGGACCCACTCTAAGGCTGAGAAAGGCCCCCACAGGGAAGGGCGGGGGTCTTCAGTTTTTCAGTCAAGAGGAGCTCGGGGAGTTGGGGCTCAGTGAGGAGTCCTCTGGCACCGCGGAGGCGGTGGACTCTTTGACCTCCATTATACCTGCCCAGGAGCTAGATGGTTTCCTGGAGGATACCCTCTGCAAACATGGAACAACGAAGGTGCAGTTGGCCCTTGGATGGTGGAAGGATGCCTCGGTTATTCTCCACTCTCTCTTAGTATACATCAGGGCTAACCACAAGGCCAAAATCTCTGGGCCTATCCATCTTCGTGTCCTGAAATTTCATAAATTGATGCGAGACCACATAAAGGCTTCTCGGGGTGTAACACCCTGAGCGCCTGTGGAAAGCAAAACTCTTGACTACCAATGGCTTTGAGCATCGGTATGCTTAACGTGAATGGCTGTAAGGACGGGTTTCGCAGGTTCCAGGTACTCTCCTTTTTACAGAAGGGAAAGTATTCTGTGAGCTTCCTGCAGGAAACCCATACCGCTCCAGAGGCTGAAGCCAGCTGGCATTTGGAGTGGCGAGGCAAGGTCTTTTTCAGCCACCTCACTTCGTCATCTAGTGGGGTGGTGACCCTGTTCTCTGAGTCCTTTCAACCAGAGCTGCTGCTTTCCAAAGCTGTTGTTCCAGGTCGCCTGATGCATCTCAGGGTCCGGCACGAGGACTACACGTTTAATTTCCTGAACGTGTATGCTCCTGCCACCGGACCCCTGAGAAGGCAGTTCTTCATCAGAATGTCTGAATACCTGGAGACAGTCGACGCGGACGAATACGTGGTGCTCGGGGGTGATTTTAACTGTACCCTCGAGGCTCGGAAAGACCGGAATGGTCCGGAGCCACACCCGTGTTCTGCGTCGGCCTTGAGGGAGGTCATCACCCGCTACTCCTTGGTAGACGTCTGGCGAGAACAACATCCTGAGGCATCCATTGAGTTCACCCATGTTAGGGTGTTTAGGGGTGAACGGATGTCCTGGTCCCGGATCGACAAGATGTATATTTCCAGCCACAGCCTGTCAAGAGCTCAGTCCAGTGCCATTAGGCTGGCGCCGTTTTCGGACCACAATTGTGTGTCCGTGACGGTGACGCTGCTACCTGCAGCACCCTCGGCCGCATATTGGCACTTCAACAATACGTTGTTGGAGGACAAGGGGTTTGCGACGTCGGTCCGGGACTTTTGGATGGCCTGGAGAGGTTGCAGGTCAGACTTTGCCACGTTAGAGCAGTGGTGGGACGTGGGCAAGGTTCAACTGCGCCTCGTGTGTCAGGAGTACACCAAAGGTGCCAGCGGGCGGCGCAATGCTGAGATCGAGGCCCTCAGGGAGGAGGTGCTCGATCTCGAGAAGCTGCTGTCTGTGGCAGGAGACCAATACCTGCAGAGTATGTACGTGGAGAGGAAGTGCGCTCTCCGGGACTTGGAAGATCGGAGAGCTCAGGGGGCGTATGTGCGATCCTGCATCCACTTCCTTCGGGAGATGGATCGCGGGTCGCGCCTCTTCTACGCACTTGAGAAAAAGAGGGGAAACCGTAGACATATCACCTGCTTGTTGGCAGAGGACGGTACCCCTCTGACTGACCCGGAGAGCATCCGGGACAGAACCCGGAGATTCTATGTAAATCTTTTCTCTCAGGAGTCCATCCAGCCAGATAAATGCAGGGTCTTATGGGAGGGGCTTCCCATGGTCGGTGAGGATGGAGGGAGCGGCTTGAGTTACCATTGACTCTGGCCGAGCTCTCTGAAGCCCTCAATCTCATGTCCCGCGGAAAAACGCTGGGGCTAGACGGGCTGACTGTGGAGTTCTTCCGGTTTTTCTGGGAGATGCTGGGACCTGATTTAATCGAGGTCCTAGCGGAAGTCCTGGAGACCGGTGAGATGCCCCTTTCGTGTCGGCGGGCAATACTGTCTCTGCTGCCGAAGAAGGGAGATCTCCGCCAGATCTCTAACTGGCGACCGGTCTCACTGCTCAGCACGGACTATAAGATCATAGCCAAAGCGCTTTCGCTGAGGCTCAAGTCCGTGCTGGCAGAGGTGATTCACCCCGACCAGTCCTATACTGTCCCGGGCAGGAGTATTCATGACAACATCTTTCTGGTCCAGGACCTGATGCACTACGCACAGAGGACTGGTCTATCACTCGCCTTCCTGTCCCTAGATCAAGAGAAGGCATTTGACAGAGTGGATCACCGTTACCTTATGCAGACCCTGCAGGCGTTTGGCTTCGGCCCACAATTTGTGGGCTTAATCCAGATGCTGTATGCCTCTGCAGAGTGTCTGGTGAAGATCAACTGGTCCCTGATGGCACCTTTTGTGTTTGGTTGGGGAGTACGTCAAGGGTGCCCCCTGTCTGGGCAACTGTACGTGCTGGTCATTGAGCCCTTCCTCTGCCTACTGAGGAGGAGGCTCACCGGGCTGGTGCTGTGGGAGCCCGACATGTGGGTAGTCCTGTCGGCTTATGCCGATGACATGCTCCTCGTGGCCCAGGACCTAGATGATCTAGAGCGGCACAAGCGTGCCAAGAGGTCTACACCACGGCCTCTTCTGCTCGGATCAACTGGTCCAAGTGCTCCGGCATTCTGGTGGGTCCCTTACAGGTGGACTCCTTGCCCCCCGCGTTTCGGAATGTCTTGTGGGAGAGCGATACTCTCAAGTATCTGGGAGTCTACCTGTCTGCTGCGGAGAACCCGGCCCCGGAAAACTTCAGTGATCTTGAAGAACGGGTCATTGCTCGTCTGGGGTCACGGGTTTATCTGTCGAGAATGCTTTCCCTCAGGGGAAGAACCCTGGTGATTAACCAGATGGTGGCCAGTCAGATATGGCACCGGCTGATAGCCATGTGTCCAACCCCCGAATTTATCAACAAGATCTAGAGGAAGTTGATGGACTTTCTCTGGATGGGGAAGCATTGTGTCTCTGCGGGAGTTGCGTGTCTCCCCTTGGAGGAGGGTGGACAGGGAGTGGTGTGTGTCCGCTCCCAGTTACACACTTTCCGCCTCCAATATCTGCAGAGATACCTATTCGCTGATCCGTCTCCGCAGTGGTGCCAGCTGGCGACCAGTTTCTTTCGCCAGCTGCGCAATATGAGGTATGACCGGAACTGTTTATCATCAGGCCCGAGGGTTTAGGTAGAGACCTCTCGGTGCTGCCGGCATACTACTGGGACTTACTTAAGGCCTGGAAACTGGTCTCCGCGACCAGGAAGGAACAGGCGGTGGGGGTTGATTTCCTCGCCGAGCTCCTGCTGTATAATCCGGCAGTGCGGGCTCGGATGTTGGATTCACCCTATATTTGCCGCCGGCTGATCCTGGTGCAGGTGACCAGAGTCGGGGATCTCCTGGACTATGAGCAGCGAGATTGGGTAAGGGCAGAGGTGCTCGCGCCCCGTATGGGTCTGCGTACGGCCCGCGTCCCTCATCATTTGATCTGGGAGATTAAAGATGCCATCCACCCCGACTCACGCACCTTCATTGAGGGGGTATTGCAGACCGGAGATCCTTGTCAACCTTTCAACCCTAGCTCTCTGGATCTTTGCGTGGAACCCAAACCACGGCAACCCCCTCGGGCTCCTCTTTCCCCCAACCTCAGCAGGTTGGGGGATATGTCCCCGGCATGTTTCCGCGGTATGCCGAGGAAAGACCTGTATTCTCTACTGCTCCATATAGTGCATTACCTCGCCCTTGTCACCCACCCAGATACTATCTGGAGGCGGGTATTTCCTGCGAATGAGGGCGAGAGACCACGGTGGAGGGAACACTATTCATCCTTGGTTCCCCGTCCCGCCGGTGACTTGAGTTGGAGGTTCCTCCACGGTCCACTGAGCAAAGGAGAATACTTGGCTCACTTCATGGACTCCCCCGCCGCCTGTCCCTTCTGTGGCGAGCGGGAGTCCGTGTATCACATTTATTCGAGTTGCGCCAGACTGCAGCCCCTCTTTTCCTTCTTGAGGAGCCTTCTCCTGCGGTTCTGGCTACACTTCTCCCCTCATCTTTTTATTTTTGGGTGCCCAATGTCCCAGAACAATAAGCCTAGGGATCTCCTGATCAGCCTGCTCCTGGCATTGGCTAAGGTAGCCATTTGTAAAACCAGGAAGCAGTGTTTGGAGGAGGGGGGGTCCCAACAAACATCGTGGCCATGTTTCGGGCGCTGGTGCACTCCCGTATTTGGGCAGAGTACTCGTACGCTGAGTCTACTGGGACGGTTTCAGAGTTTACCTCCCTGTGGGCGTTAGGCGGGGTGCTTTGCTCGGTATCCCCCATCAAGGGTTCTTTAGATTTAACCCTTCTGTTTTAAGTGCACTTCATCAGTGCACTTGTTGGGTTCATTTAATTTTTGTTTGACTGGTTTATCTTTTGTTCTACTTGGCAACAAGTAGAATTGCTGTTTAACTGAATTGGCCGGCATCGCCGGCCAATCAGTTTCAAACCAGATCAAAATAGACCCACTTCTCTCTCTACTCCTCCCTTCTCTGTCATTGGTGCACCTTCCTTTATAATCCCTGTCTGTCCACCTCATCCTCGCTCTGCATAGTTCCTGTTTCCCTGTGTGTACCTGACCTAGGCTGTGCTCTCTCTGGGCTATTTACCTGCTCCTGTGTTACTTGGATTCCCCTGGCTTTGACCCCTGCTGATCCTGGACTACTTTGCTCATACTGTACTTATAATACTATTTTCCTGATGCTTGCCCATTACGCGCGATCACAATGGACAACACAGTCGCAATATGGTATATATATATTTATTGCAGCGTTCCACGGTTAGTACATCGTTCCAAAAACTCATTATGCCTTTCAACAACTCGTCCTTTTTGGAGGGTTTCGCCACTATCCGGATATGGTCCTTCAGCTGATGCCAGACCATTTCGATCAGATTGAAGTCTGGCGATCTGTCATTGAAAAAAAAAGGACAATTAGTTAAGAGATACAGTACACAGTAAAAACAGTGGGTAAAAAAATGAGACACGGTCTACTGCACTTTCTCCGCTGGCGTCTTCACCCAGTTGATACCGCGCTCAAGGATATGCGCTGTTGACGCGGTGGGCTTCAGATCGTTGTCCTGGTAGAAGCAGTGACCATTCGGGAATTCGCGTGTGATGTATTGCACTATCTCAGGGACAATGTTGTCTTGGAAGAAAGCTTTATTCATTATTCTTATAGCAAGAAAAGAAAAGTGCTCAAAAAACTGCACAATAGTACAGTACAGTGCATACAGTAAGGTTACACTAGTAAAGTACAGTGCATAAGGCTACATTATATTTGATATATTTTACCCTTAAAGATGACAATGCATCCTGGTCCACGCCTAGAGATGGCACCCCACACATGCAGCTTCACGGAGTGTTTTGGCCACGGCTTCAAAGATATGCGGCCTTTTTTGTGGAATGCAAAGCTTGCAAATCTCTCCAGCGACACAGTAGACTCATCAGTGAAGATGCAATCCTGGAAAGTCTCCCCACTGTCGATCCATGCCTGGGCCTGGACCACTCTTTTGATTTTGTTTCCCGTATCATGGGGTACGCTCTGTAATGACAAGGAATAAATAATTTTAGCGGTACAGTACAGTTTCCTAAACAACACTTTTACCTGCTGTACTGTCCAGTACTAACCTCACACGTCCATATTTTCATCCAATGCTGCGTCTCATCTTCTTTATGCTGGTCTCGGATACAGCGAGATTGTGATTTTCCTGCAGTGTATTTGACCCTTATGCACTCCTCTCATCATTCTCCTCACTTATTTTGTCCACTAGAAGAGTTGTCACCCTACAATGTAAAGAAAAACATTCCGGTAAGTAAAAAAATTAGAGACAGTAGATCAAGAGGATACAATATATTGTTCTATTAAAACAGTATGCAGCAATACAAAACTGTTGAAATATAAATATAAAAATACAAAATATATATACTGTTGTAATATAAATATAAATATACAAAAAATATATACACTGTTGTAATATAAATATAAATATACAAAATATATATACTGTTGTAATATAAATATAAATATACAAAATATATACACTGTTGTAATATAAATATAAATATACAAAATATATATACTGTTGTAATATAAATATAAATATACAAAATATATACACTGTTATAATATAAATATAAATATACAAAATATATACACTGTTGTAATATAAATATACAAAATATATACACTGTTGTAATTTAAATATAAATATAAAAATGTATACACTGTTGTAATATAAATCAAGAGAAATAACAAAAATATTATTTTTAAATTAAAATGAAATTTTTTTTTAAGTTGTATAAATATACTTATGCGTTATCACCCTTGGTACCCTTTTGCGGTCTCTGTTTTTTCCGTGTGTATGATAGCTCACGGTGGTTGCTGGCACAACGATGCCAGAAGTAGCTAACCAGCGTTGGATAGCAGCAATTCGGTGTACGCTCGTGTACATGTCCTTAATTCGCATGCTGAGTTCCTTGGAAATCTTTTTAACAACCATTGCTGCGAGTAGAAAGAAATACAAACACAAGAATGTATATTCGATGTTTAGTCGATGTGTATTCAATGTGCAGTGAATCCACAAAATGGATGGTGTATTTATACGGTAATGACTCACATTAGAGTACGCCCACTTTCAACACCTGTACCTGGTCGCCATGCATAAAATGTTACACACTTTGCATAGCCCACCACTCGATGATCTTTATCTGAACTTGCCCTTGTCCAGATACTGCATTGTGCCACCTGCTTCCATGGAGCAACCCCGATTCTACGGACGCAGGAACCCACTCGCCTCTGCCGTGCCTGTCAAGCAGAAAAAGCGAAAGGCGGTTGCCATTTCCACGCCAAGGCAAAAGCAACAGGCTAAGGCCAATAAATAAAACCTTCTGCTGACCCCAAAGGTTTTCATAGACGTCAGCCTTATTATGTCAAGAAGATATACGGTGATGTACTCTCAAAGCAAAACGATTGGCAGCCAACCCATCGAACCCGCAGGACCACTCCTCACATATGCTTCAACGACCGACTTGTTAGAGTATACGTTTGGCGACGCGAAAACACGTCTTTCCCTTTGTTGGAATTACAGTTCTCTTAAACCCAACTCACCTGGATTTTTTTAAGATTTTCCTGTGCTAATTAACACAGAATCATTGCTTTCCCCCAAATAAATACTTGTTCCTTAAAATAGCTAAAATAAAAATGGGATGTTTTTTTTTTTGTCCCCGGAGAGAAAGGAAAATCTTCCAGCCCCCGGGGTCTCTCCAACCCCTCTGTCCTTGACGCTTGGTTTATACATTGTAAAGCTATGTATTAATGGGTTGGCAACCCCATTTTTGCCCGCCGCGCCGGGCGTACCAGCGAAAGATACCCTACGAGGTGGCGATACATTGCTTGCAGTCATTGATTTACTAAGTTGGAATAAGGGTCTGTTGTGCTGTGTCATTAACCAATAGGACGATCGTGGCATCTGACATGGGCATTGAACGTGACTTTGGATTGCAGTGTAGCCCTTTTACTTTTGATATGTACCTCTGAAAATATACGATACAGTCTCAGGGCAGTACCAATTACTCACTTTCTAACATGTTGAACGCTAGAAGTTGACCCTCCGTGTAGGCTGTCTCAACCACACCCCGGAAAATGCGCAAAGCGTTAGAACACGGTTCACATCCACGCTACCCTTCTTTCGGTACTAAATGGAGGACGATTGACTGCAGCCCGATTTCCTTACCGGATTTTATTACCTTATTATAGGTTATTGTAGGTAGAACATAATTATACTATAGTATGACATTAAGAAAAGGTATATCTTAGGTGAGTCAACAAGGAGCACCTTACGCTGCAGACAATGACTACTGTGTGCGATTCTGCAACAGGTACTATTCTGGGCGGAACATGCGGCCAGCCCTTCTCTCAAGGGAAAAGAGGACCCCCACTCATCTCCATTGAGATGCACGCGAGCAGGCGACCACCGACAGACTACGTTCAATCGAACGGTATAGCGATTGGAGCCGACGACTCAACCACGGAAGAAGATGTTCGCCTACGGACGGATTTTCCATTGTTGAATGTGATAACTGTATGGAAGTTCCCCACATACAGAGGACATTACTACATAATAGGCCCTCCCAGTTGTGTTTGAGCAAGCAAGATATTATAGATATGCTTACTGGACAGAGCGCACCACCTACCATGACTAAATGTGGACTTGTTCACATACGTGGAGATGACTAGGGGGATTTTGAAATGCTTACAAATGGGCATTCAACGGATGGATTCGAGGATGGAGAAGAGATAGAAGCTGACACAAGCGGGCATACATTATTGGCTCGGGTGTTTGTGTTTGTGGTGTTAATTGTTAATGCCCCTGTTTCCCCGAGCGGGACTGGAGCAGGGGGGTGACATGGATGTGACTGTGATGATGGACCTTTGACCGCCCTTCACCACACACAACGCGCATCCCCTCACACAGATGATGTAGTGTACATGTATGCGTTGAGAGGAAGCAGAACAACCTGTCAAGACCACGCAGGGAGGGCACACACGGTGATGAAGACCGGAGGAAGGAAAGCTTCCTCCCAGACAACTCATCCGCCCGTCACTCAAGCACACCCACTCCCAAAAGACCTACATTTCTGCTCGCATCGATACGGTGCCCGAACCTACCCTGTGCGATCTGTCATGGGCGTCGGGAGAGAGCGGAAAGTATAGGGTGAAGAGTGCTGGTGCACCCCACAAGTATGTGTCACAATCCAGTGGGGGCTTATATAAGGGAAAATAAAACCAGAAACATCTAAGTGGCAGACATATAAAATTATTGTGAATTAACTCTTGCGTACTCTTGGCTCTTATGCACAGCCTACTCACAAGATTCTCAGTTTAAAAGGCAACGGGAGGTGGTGGTAATTAAGATGAGACGAGGGGCTCCTGGTTCAGAGCAGATGAAGACCTTCAATCTCAGCAGGGCATGAGGCAAGTGATGCATGGAAAAAAGAAGAAGTATCCATAGTGCAGACCAATCATAAATAAATAAATAACGTAAACTTTATAAGACTTACAAAATGCAAATTACAATAAAAAACAATCAATGAATGCATATGTCACAACAGTGTGATGGAAGAGAGTCACTGTGGACACCTGGCTCACCCCCTTCTCCGATCCGCAATCGATTCGTGCAGCGCCTCTGTAGTCAGCTCACGCTTCCTGGTCTCTCTCAGAGGTATTGCGTCAATTCACATCCGGTTGTTCGCGGGTTACTTCACTTCCGGTTTTTGGATTTGGGGCCGCAATCTCTGTCACTGCTCTCCTCCTCCGTGGGTGGCTACCACTCTAAGCGTTTTCGCCAATCCGATACGTGGCTTCGTCAGGAGTGTACAGCCCCCCCACCTAACACCATAATATTCCTACGTAATTTATCAATAACTTTAAAAAGCAACAGCTTCATTGGATCTGCACTAATTAATACACAAATTATAATATACAGGTAGTCAATATACTAGAACCGAGCACCTCGTCTCGTTAATTACCATCCTGTTGCCGTTTTTAAACTAGAATCTGTGAGTAGGCTGTGCATAAGAGCCAAGATTTACCAAAGAGTTAATTCACAATAATTTTATTGTCTGCACTTAGATTGTTTGTTTTTATTTTCCTTAATGCTCCCCCCGGATTGCGAACGAACCTGTACCATTTGGGGACCAGAAAAACCAGTCCCTTCCAGATGGGTTTTTTTTTTAAAATAATTAACAATATCGTCATCCTTTTTTTGGTTCTTCCTGAATATTAGGAGGCGGGGGAGCAGGGGGCTATTAGAAGCGTGCGGGGGTGGGGTCGGTCTTAATTCAATTTATACATTATCGTCACATTTTGTTCACGTGTTTATCATCACATGGTTGTTAATATCATTAAATTTTGTTGGATTGTACTATAAGGTTTATTGCACTACCTTTATAGTATTAGTGATACAATTATCGTAGTGCTGTTGTTCAGATGACTCCTTTTTCCTTTGAAACTTTAAACACAGCAAACGCAACCCCCAACAAGTAACACTGCCTTGTTACTTTTTAAAAAACTGTTTTTTTTTCTTGATTATATTTTAAGCACGCCATGGTTTCCTATACTGTTGTTGTACTGCGCAATCGGCTACATTCACAAAAATAGTAAAGAAATCTACGAGAGGAGGGACAAATCGCCAGTTCTTTTTAAATTGAAGAGTATAAGCTTGTTATTTTTAATTTTGTATGTTGATTATAACGTATTAATTAAAAAGGCAGAGGTGACTTCATTGTCCTGTGACAATTTAAGGATAAGAAAATTCCCCCATGGTGTTTGTGGTGACATCTGTTGGTGAGACAATGCCGTTAAGACGGTGACAGCCATTTTTATCTCTCAAAATTACAGATCCATTGTAATGAAAAGAAGAGGCGGTTGGTTCGATATATTTGTCGAAGACTGCATAATTAATAGGTGTTTTAACGCCCTGCAATGGTGGATTGGGTCGGGGCATGAAATGACGAGACACAAACTATATAGTGGAGTGGGATTTCGCGTTAATATTGGCCGCTATTACTTGTTTGGGTGCTTGAACAGTCTTGAGAACTGTATTGTACTCTCATGATTGATTGACCCATGCATAACTAGTAAGGTGAATATGTTAATTAAAGTGGCAGGAGAGGCGATGTTACTAGTATAGTTGTAGTTGTTTTTGTTGGTTTTAATGTGTGTTTAGGTTTTATATTTACTTAGATGTTAATTTGTATACAAGAAAATGATGATTTTAAAAATCTGTCTTAATTTGTTCTCACAGCCGGCGTGAGGGGAGCGCGTGCAACCCAACTATGTGGTAAGCGGAAAACCACACTGAGGGCCCGCAAACAGGCACGGTTTGCAATACACCGGGAGTTTGTCCTGATTAGCCTTCGGGTCTGTTGTGGCCCTCGAGGACTGTAGCCTTGAGTGGTTACGACATCATTCTGGAGGACTGAACATCTTATTGTCCAACACCCTCCACCACATCGAGACTGTGGTTATATGTTTAGTGCGTTTGTATATAAGAGGAGATTTATTTTAGAAGATTTCGTTGTCGTATTGTGGTATGGTTTTGACTATGTGTTCCTTTAGGTTGGGCTCTATAACTTAACAATAAAGTAAATTTAACAAGCCGTATAATGCCTAATTTTTTGTATTTAAAAACATGAAAAACCCAAAAAAGTTTATTGTTGGCTACGGCTAAATATTTCTGAATAAAGGTTGGTTGGTGTGATTGTAATCACAGGTAAGACCATACTGTTGTGCTGAACTGTATTGTACTCTACATGTTTTGACCTGCTGTACTTAAATAAAGGAGATGTTGTTGTGTGTTTTTTACTTGTATTTATACAGAAATGTTTTAACTTGCTGTCCACACACACAGAACCTGCACAATTCCAGACCCTGTTTTCAAAGGTTACCCTGAAAACCCGCCCTGTTTGCTGCCCTCAAGGACTGTACTGGTGCAGACTGTTTTGCACACCATCCCACTGTACAGTATATGTTTTGACTTGCCGTTCTTTAATAAAGGAGATGTTGCGTTTTGCTTATTTTATGAATAAAGAATTTGTTTTTAAAACATGAGACTGTAAACCATACTGACTGACATAAATGTTTTCACAAATGTAGCAGTAAACCATACACCTGTTGATGTTTTGAATTGCTGTGCACTTAAAATGCTTCTACATTGTACAGAATTTGTAAATAAATGTTTTTGTACTTACTCCACAAATAAAAGAACATGTTGATTTGTTTTACATTGTTCCATTTGCTCCTTTGTAACTGTAACAAAATACAGTGTTTCTAGAATGTCGAGGCATACTGCACTGTATACTGTAGGCATGCTCAGTATAAGCGTATTAAAAAAAAATAGAAGACACAAACTGTACTGTACTGTATGTACTGGCATTGTATACTGTAGAAGACACAATGTATGTGATACATGTAGAATAAATGCATAGTTTTTATTTTTTCGGGTTTATTACACAGTATACTGTACTGTTTATAAAAAAGTATTGTACAGTATACTGTACGTCCGGAAAACATCAGCATACTGTTTCAGGTACAGTATTACAGTATTCTATCCTAATCAATAACTACGGCCGCTAAACTGTAGACTCCGGTACGTGTTTTTTTAAATCCGATTCAGCAGGCATTGTTACACAAAGCGATATTATCCATCGAAATCCCTCCATTAGCCGTTTTCTTTTCTGAGGAAAAACAAAAAGAAAGGTTTTACTGTAATGGTCAGCCCCCTAAAGAAGTTCCCAGCCAGTCCCACCAATAATTTTCTCGGGGGCGTCTCCTTTTCACATGCGCATGCGCCTACCGTCAATGTAATGACACGCATACTGTATGCATTTCAAGAAGGTTCCAATGCGCATGCGCCTAGAGTTCACCAATACAGTAGTTCAGTATCTGCAGTACAGTACTGTAGAAGCCGCTCAGCCAATAATATTGCTTACAGGAAAATCGCTTGACTTTTGAATCGCACCGATATTGATACTATATTGTCAAAATAATAAAAACACAGAAAATAATACGGCAACAATACTCACCATAGAATTTCCCATTCAGCCGGCGCCGGCGCCAGTCCACTGCCAGTCCAGCGTTCTTGATCATCCACGTCGATAGTTTGCAGCGGGACTAGTCCACCTGTAGTCAGCTGATGAGGCTGGAAATTGCTTAGGTACATGCAAGCTTGATCGAAACTGCACGCGAAATCCGGCTCAGGCTCAGGGTTGTCACTGACGGCGGGACCGTCATTGGAAGCCGGTGCTGGTGCATTGCTTGGCCGCGACTGTCGTTTCTTAGTTGGTTTTAACATGACCCTTCGCCTTTTGCCGTCATCATTATCATAGATACAGGAAAAAGCCGGTGATACACACCAATACCCTCCAACAAATTGTGGCTCAATACGATAAAAACAGGAATCACTACATAACCTTTTCCTTATTGCACGCTTCCATGTATGAGGAGCTGGCGAAAATTTGTAAAAGTCATAGTTTTCGACAAAATACTGATAAATTTGAACAACTGTTGCCATCTTATCCTCTGTTGCATTAATCGCGGCCCATATCAAATACGCGTAACTTCTGTCGGGTTTTTGGAAAGCGGGCTGCACTTGAACACTCATGGCGGGCGGGTCCCTCGAGAATACTGTAACCGAAACTGGTCTTTGTCTTTCTTTAATATGAAAAGCCTAAATTGATACATTTTTGCAACCTCTTCCTTCAGTCTCAAGGCCAAGTTACAATAGCACACTGTGATATCTTTTTTAAACGAAACACCTGCAAGTCGACACATTACTGAAGCGCATGCGCATTACAATTCATGCATATCTGCCATCTGGTGGACACGCGAAGAATTGCAACCTATTAAATCCGAACCATTCTCAATTAACGCATCAACCGCGCATCAGCCGCCCATGACCCGTGGCTGGGAATGCAAAATGAATGCGGCATGCGTCAGGTGAAGTGCGTCGCATTCCAGGAAAAAGCCAGGGAAAAATCGGCGATGTGTTAGACTCAGATGTGCCGCAGCAGTAGCTTTAGTTTTGAAAGAATTTAGACTGGTGTGAGATTAAGATGCATTAGTGAAAAAATTGGGTGACAATATAAAGTGATGTTTTCTCACTTCTGGAAAATTGAGGTATTTTGAGTAATAAAGAAAATTGTGGTTTTTAAAACTTATCTGTAAAACTATGTACTGCACCGACACACTTTATTCGAGCAAATACCCGGTATGTACCTGGCAGATACCTGGAATGCGCCGCTCCTCACCTCTGACAAGCCCCGTTGCATTTGCCTTCCCAGCCTGGGTTCATGCCTGGCTGATGGGCGGCTGATCTGTTAAATGATAATGATTAGGATTTAATAGGCTGCAATGCTTTGCGTGTCTACCAGATGGCATAAATTCATGAATTGTAATGCAGTATATATATATGTAGTGTGCAGTATTGCAGCCAACGGGAATAAAATGCTTCAATCCCTGCCGGAAAATAACTCAATGCACTCGGGCAGAAAACAGTCACAAACCTCAATACACCCGGGTATACCCGAATTCGTGGGACTAGCCGAGCTCGAATAAAGTGTGTCGCCAGTGTAGATTACACATTCAACAAACTAAAGCCTGGTGGAACATATGCAATCTATAACAATATACTAAATCTATTATGATTCTTAGAGGCCTGAGGGTGAGAGTTCTTCCTACAATTGATAATATTGAAGTATCATTTAAAGAGAGATGGGAATCAATACTAACTAAATGTTCCCAACAATTAATGGAGATATTGATTCAACATGATAAACATAGACTTATGCAAGTTAAAATATATATTGTACAAGTTAAGCATACTACTGAACTGTATGAAACTACTGAGGCATTTAAGAGATTTGACATGAGCCTGAGAAAGGAAATGAAAAATCTGATAAAAAGAAGAAAAAGTATACACGAGTCACACATAATTTCCAATAAAAAAAACTGTTTATAAATGGACGATACAACGTCATAGATATAACACTGCTAATACAGTACTTTAAAGCAGTAGTCCTTACTGGCGATTTTTTTTTTTTTTTTTTAAGTGTTTTTTTTTTTACTTCAATATATTCATCAATGTAATCCTAAATTACCTACTGAGTATCAAAGCTGCTGATCAATCCGTTTACCTGTGATTTAAAACAAAGATTAATTAGAGTAGCCTGATTTAATTCTGTATTTTCTGACAGGTTCCTGTCAGTTTCTTCATTCATTGGAACGCATATGAATATTCATATGCGTTCCAATGAAGCACACTCCCGATCCGCATAGGAGGAGAAGCAGCCATTACTTCTCAGCTCCTGCTGTACGTTATATGTGTTTGTCCTGACTATTTATGTGTCTGTCTGTGTGTGTCTGTCCTGTCTATCTATGTGTGTCTGTCCTAGTGGCTGCTCGGGTCTATCCGTCCTGTGCGGGAGGTGCGCCCACCAGGTGTGTGTGCGCTCCCTCATGGCACTCCAGCGCTCCCTCCCTCCTCCCCGGTTGTCCGGCGCTCCCCCTCCCCCTCCCCTTCCCCGGTTGTCCGGCGCTCCCCCCCATCTCCCCCGGTTGTCCGGCGCTCCCCACCCCCTCCTCCCCCGGTTGTCCGGTGCTTCCCCCACTCCTCCCCCGGTTGTCCGGCGCTCCCCCCCTCCTCCCCCGGTTGTCCGGCGCTCCCCCCCCTCCTCCCCTGGTTGTCCGGTGCTCTCCCTCCTCCCCCGGTTGTCCGTTGCTCTCCCCCCCTACCTCAATTGTCCGGCGCTCTCCCCCGGGTGTTGTCTGGCACTCTCCCCCCTCCCCCGTTGTCCGCGCGGGACGGGAGATGAGATGAGGGGAGGGAAGGGGGGCAGTGCTTTTCAGGGGGAGGACAGCGTGACGGAGAAGCGTGGTGGACACGTGAAACGTGCGTCGGGAACATAAGACGTCACAGCTGTGACGTCACTCAAAGTGGCGACATCCACATACAGGCAACGGACAGGCATGTATCTGTAGCTACACATTAATATCAGCACCAGAGGCTCCCGGCATGAATCAGATGCATGAAAAATGCATTTTACAGGCCATTTCATTACCTTAGCGGCTAATCACTAAGGCAATGAATGGGTTAACTACGGGTGCCATGTTTATTGTGGGTAGCGGGGGTGGGTGAAGTTGGCATTTGGCCCTTGGTGGGTGTTTAGGCCTTTTGGAGGGGGGGGGATGCGGGTGGCGTTAACCTCTTTATTACATTATCGATTAATACCGCTAAGGTAATGAAGGGGTTAACCCATCCCACTACCCACCCACAAGGCCTAAACACCTACCAAGGGCGAAATGCCAACTTCACCCATCCTCGCTACCCACAATAAACATTCCAAAACACAACAACTCTACTACCCACCTCCTCTACCCCTAACAACACTCCCCCCCCAACACATACAGTACATTAATGGGCAAAATTACCATTATCCAGATATGGATAATACTGTAGCTAATTTGCCCATTCAAAATAAAACATTAGCCAGCCAGCATATATAAAGTAAATAAAACTTTCTTCTTACCCCTGCCATCATGAAGGGCGTCCCCATCAACATACTCCAGGTCCATGTCCTCCGTTGGCAGCAAGAGTACAATAAAAAAATACAATCTAATGGTCCCTAACCCCTTAATAACTTTAGCGGTTAATAGTCTATAGTAATTATGGGGTTAACCCACCCTCCCCTGCTACCTACCCGGGTGGCCTAACCACCCACACCGGCAAAAGTACCTCTACTCATTGATTGGCACAGTGGTACATCGAACACATATAATATGGGCATGATAAGCCACTATAGCAGTCAATGGCCAACCTATTAAAACAATCAAGCACAACAATACACAACAATTAAAGAAATAAACAAGCACCTAAACACCACAAGAATAAATTAACTTAAAAGCCTCAACTACACATCAATAAAATTATTCTAACACCAAAAACACAAAAGAATAAAAATGATGTTATACCAAAATACTAGAATACAATTAAAGAAACAACTAACCAACAAAACAAATCAAGAAATAAAACTGCAACCAATCCTAAAATGTACTAAAAATAAGCCATCCAAATACCAAACCATTTAGTGAAAACAATAAACAGGAATAGAAAAAATAACAATCAATTTTAAACAAGCATATGCCAAAAAATGCATTGCCTGTCACTGTATTTATCTGTACCATGCACCATGCACAGATGAATACAGTAGCAGTCAATGGGCAATGAAAACATAAAAATAAATAAATACAATAAAAAAAAACGAAAAAAGACAATTACATACATTCAAGATTTTCCTTACCTTTAGAAGTCTTCACCCTCCGAATCCCGGCGTATCAGGAATCTCTTGACCCGTGACATCATGCACTGCAATCCAACTCCATCCTCCTTGAAGATCAGCATCAGGTACAAAAAAAATATTCTTTCTCCTTTTATCTTCTTCTGTCATTCATTTCTTCTTTTCTTCTATCTTCTTTTCTTTCAATCCAAACCTCATGGTAAATCCAAAATGGGTGTTGACTTGTCGACATCTTCAGCTAAAATGACACAGAACAGGCTTATATAGGGCCAGTGATGTCACATTTTAGGGTCATATGGTACTGCTCCAATCCGATTGGACGCTGTATCATAAGATTTTTATTTATTTTTTAAAGGATGTGACGTCATCTCCAAGGAAGGTATGTCACATCCTTAAAACCACATGGCTCATATCACATGGTATTATAGCCAATGGGATTGGAGACAATACCATTAGTTCCTGTACCATGTGATATGTTACATTAGTTTAAAGGATGTGACATCACTTTCAGGGATTAAGTCACATCCTTTAAACTAATGCAACATATCACATGGTACAGGAAACAATGGGATTGTCTTCAATCCCATTGGCTGTAATACCATGTGATGAGCCATGTGGTTTTAAGGTTTTAACGTACCTCCCTTGGAGATGACGTCACATCCTTAATTACCCCCTTCATCCACCCCCTCTGCTCCCAACAGGATATTGAAGTTGAACCCTCCATTGCCTTAGCGGGTAGCAGCTAAGGTAATGAAGCTGTTTTATTTACAATTCTTAAGTGACCGGGACATTTAAATGCATGGGAGATATCAGTCCCCTATAATGGTCTGTATGTCGGAAAGCAGGGGGTCCCCAGACCTGAAATCTACGCAGTTCTGCTCCGGAGACCCCCTGCTCACTTACACTAGTATTTGTCACGCCTGTATGCCCGCAGACCTGGCAAGACCCCAATACTGAGGTGGGAATGGTATTACCATACACCCACAGCAGTGGGGGCAAGCCCGGAGTGTGGTATGGCGTTGCTGGGCCTGTTGGAAAATAGTTAGAATACTTGCAACGTCTTGTAGGGTTAAACGTAAGAATGGTCGTGTCCGTGCGCCAAAGTCTAGGGGTACAGAAAGCAGAGTAGTCAAAGTTCGTAAGCCAAGTCCAAGGATTCCAGAGGTCAGTAAAGTAGAGTTTTTAGCAAGGTTTAAGGGTTACAGAGAGCATGGTAGTCCAGGATGAGCAGGGGTCAAAGCCAGGGGAATCCAAAGATACACAGGAGCAGGTACAAGCTGGAACACAGAGGGAGCAAAGCAGAGGACTGCACACACAGGGATAACAGGAACTATGCAGAGCGATGATAGAGAGGACAGGCAGGGATTATAAAGGAGGGAACACCAATGGGAGAGAGAGGAGGAGCAGAGAGAGAAGTGGGAGACAACAGGGATAGGTCAGGAGGAGAGTAGGAGGAGACAGAGGGGTCAGACAGCGAGATTGCCTGCAGGGCATGGGAGGAGGAGTCAAGAGGTTGACAAACCTTACAAGAGGAGCATGTGCGCGCGCCCTCTGTAAACTGAGAGCTGCGTCACGAGACGCGCGGAACGCCGCGCCGCAGGCATACCAGCGGAGGGAAACGGAGGGACGGAGGGGACCACCACCGGAGGTGAGGGGATGGCAGCGGGCATTAGGAGGTCTGGGAGCGGGGAGAGTTGTTGACGGGGCTTGGGGACCACGCGGGTGCGTGAGACTTGCGGGGCGTGCACTGAGGCAAAGGGGCAGCATCAGAGGTTGACGGAGCGGGACAGGAGTGGGTAAGCGCAGGGAGATTGGCAAGGGAAGGGACAGAGGGAATGAAAGAAGGGGAAGGAATCCCCTAAACCGTCACAGTATTAAAATTGTTATTAAAACCCAGTGATCGCTGCTCCTCACCATGTTTTGGTCATTTAGCTATTGCAGGTCTTCAGAGTCTTTTTGAAAAACTGGAGCCGTAACATGCACAGCGAGAAGTTTTATATTTTTTTTGACAAAACTTGAGATGAGTCATGAATATGATTCTTTGTTCTTATCAGAATTGAAAAATACAGTATGTTTGCAATGCTGTATAAGTAAATTATAATGCTTTGGATACTGTACAGTATAAAGCGACACACTAATATCAGGACATTACAGAATTGTAAGCAAAGTTTACTGCTACTGTGTGATTTTCTTTTTATAATATTTATGAATACATTTTAGCTTAATAAGTTTTCTGTTCCTGTTCTATAGAAAAAAGGTTGCACATATTTTTATAAGTGAAAAACATCAAAGGAATGAAATGTTCATTATTTACATGCAATCAGTTACAATAAACTATAATAATGTACTGTATTTCATTTTTAAATTGTATGCTGTACAGTGTTTGATTGTATAATGGCATGTCCTGTAAATGACCAATACTGTGAAGCTTTTCAAGCTTTTGACAAGCCTTCTAAAAAGCTGAGGAATAATGAGGCAGTGCAAAGTAGCTTGAGGAAAAAAAGCTCTATTACGAAAGAGATATTGTTTTTATAGCATCAGCACTTACTTATATGACCATCAGCTATCACACTCCATGAATTAGACAGTTACACATACCAAACGGCTCATTGATTCAGTGTTAAAAATTAGTAGTTATTGATTTGGCAAGGGTGAAATGAAAAATGCTGTTAGTATGGTTTTTCATTATTCTACTAAAACAAACACAAACATGTGAATTTGTTAAGGTTCTCTAATGATAAGAGATTACTGAAACGTGATAACCATTCAAGAGCTGAATAATAGTGTTTGTTTCACTAGACATGGATCAAATATTTATATTTACTAAACCATGATTAAAAAAAAATTATGCTGGTTTTAACACTCAGCAGAAAAATTCACATTCAGGCTCATTATTTTTTTAAATCTAATAATTTTTACATTCCGTTGATTTATTTCATTTTATTGTTGCCCTATTTGTACTCCCGTTTCAACTTCATTGTAGATTTTGATAGCTGAGCAGTCAAGATCCTTCTACATATATTTAGTTTGGGCATAAATAACTTTCAAAACCTCAGATCTCTCGTTTATGTGTCATCAGTATGCATGTAGGGAAGGTCTACGAAATTTCAAAAGCTCTGTATACAGTACATGATAACAAATATGAAAAAAGTAAATTAAAAGGTATCACGACGTGCACTATCCTCACAGATAGTAAACAGTTGAACGAAAGCTTGAGATATACAAATGATTACTGCCAGCCTCTGCATTGTTCTACAGCAGGGGTGTGCAAACTAGGGGGGTGGGGGAGCGCAACATTTTCTAGGGGGGGCAAGGTACCACAGAGACCCCAGAGCACGAGGCCTCTGAATGACTCTTACTTGCTCTCCGGCGGCTTCTGGCAATGCGTCACCATTACAACATGGAGTAAAATGATGCAGTGGGGTCAAATGGCAACAGGTTGCCATGGCAACGCAACATTACATCCATCAAATGACACAGCTGGTGCTGAAGAAAACGGTAGCGGGGAGGGAGGAGAGCAGGTAGGGGGGCGCAAACAAAAAAGTTTGCACACACTTTTTCTACAGAATATTAGGTATATGATACTAAATTGTCATTTTTTTAATGAAATGTAATGACATGTCATTTTTACAGCATTTAAATGGTAGGCAAGTACTGTATATAAGCCTAGATTCACTATACTCCGATAAGGAGTTACATTTAACAGTAAACATGAAATTAACATGAAGGAGGTTGAGTGAGTGCGGAGGGAGGGACACTGACATTGCAAATGCATTCAATGATTACTTTGTGGGGTGTGCCACTAACTTATTAGCGAAACGCAGCCCAAACCACAAACCTGAATCTCATCCTGGGAGTATCCCTACAGTCCCACCCCCTCCCAACACTGCCCACAATTTTCAATTTGGCCCAGTATCCAAAGAGGAGATTACACAAGCGCTCCTCAAATTAAAACTAAGCAGCCAATGTGGACCTGACTTACTACAATCTAGGTTCCTACGACTTGGTGCCCCCGCCATTGCCAAACCAATTTCTTCCATAGTCAACTCTATCCTGTCTGCAGGCCATATCCCTAAGACCAGGAAAACTGCCAGTGTTGTCCCAATCTTCAAAAGTGGGGACAAAAACACTGTCTCAAACTACAGGCCAATCTCACTTCTCCCAATTCTATCCAAAGTAATGGAAAAATGTGTCCACTCCCAATTAAGCGATTACTATACCAAGACAAATTTCCCTAGCCAATTCCAATCTGGCTTTCACCCCAAACACTCGACTGTAACTACCCTGCTAAAAGTTTGCAATGAAATCCAGTGTGGAATGGAACGGGGACAACTCACAGGTGCAGTATTCCTAGATTTTGCAAAGGCTTTTGATACTGTTGATCATGCTATCCTGCTTAACAAACTCTAGAGCTCTGGAATAGGGAAGCATGCTTTAAACTGGTTTCAGTCCTACCTATCAGGTAAATCCCAACATGTGTCCATCTCAGGCTCTAACTCCAACCCCCTGAATATCACCTGTGGTGTCCAGCAAGGCTCTGTTCTCTGCTCCTACTCTTCTCAGTGTTCATCAATGATCTTCCCACAGCTTGTCAGGAAGCCTCAATACACATGTATGCAGATGACACAATCCTATATGCACACAGCCATAGCCTCTCTGACCTTGAACACATACTTCAGTCTGACTTTTTGAGACTCGAAAACTGGATTTCCCAAAACAAACTGTTTTGAAACACTGACAAGACTGTAACAATGGTATTTGGGACCAAGACTAAATTTTTAAAGCTTCCAGCGACTGAGCTCCAGATTAGAACCAACGCTAACACCACCCTAACCCCTGTCACTAGTTTTACATACCTGGGCATATGGTTTGACTCCCACTTAACATTCGGGATGCACATTGATACCCTGACAACCAAGACCTATGCCAAACTAGGGGTACTTTACAGGAACAAATCCTCCCTAAGTCTCCTGGTCAGAAAGCGTATCGAACAGCAGATGCTAATGCCAATTATTGACTATGAAGACATAGTATATGGCTTGGCACCTCAAACCCACCTTGGCAATCTTGACACCCTCTACAATTCAATTTGTCGTTTTGTTCTCCAATGCAACTATAAGACACATCACTGCGAAATGCTCAAAGAACTAGATTGGTCATCACTCGAGTCTAGGCGCAAAGTTCACCTTTCCTGTCTTGCCTTCAAATTCTTTATAGGCAAGCTACCCAGCTACCTGAACATGCTCCTCATCCCTACCACATGCAGCACCTATCATCTGAGATCAGACTCCAAAAGACTGTTAATGGTCCCAAGGCTCAACAAAGTATCCGGACGTTCCTCCTTCTCTTACCGTGCACCCCAAAACTGGAACAACCTACCAGAGACTCTCACATCCACCACCAGTTTGAGTTCTTTCAAATCTAAGGCTGTCACACATTTTAATCTGGTCTGTAACTGTTTCATACGCCCATAATATAAATTATCTTTAACTGTACATGCAATGTCTTGTATATAATGTATACCCTGCTCATTTATGTAACTGTATTTGTAACCATGTATTATTTGTCTTAACTCTGTGCCCAGGACATACTTGAAAACGAGAGGTAACTCTCAATGTATTTCTTCCTGGTAAAATGTTTTATAAATAAATAAATAAATAAAAGTAGCTCAAGTGGCAAGTTATTCATGCTAAACCCATAACAAGCTGGTCACTTGGGGTACTAAGGGGTTAATATTTGCACATATGGATGTTCTACTTTTTGTGTTTTATTTGTAAGGAATTTATTTTGTATGTTAACCCCTTTGGTGCCTTTAGGCAATTCATTAGTAGCCTCAGACATCAAAGTGGTTACACAATTGTCTGCCTAGGAGTCTTGTAAGAAATTCTATTACAGTACATAACCCTATGGCAAAAACGAAATGATATTTCCAATCCTTCCACTATTGCATCACCAGCACGGATTATTGATGATTTCTACAGTAGAGATATAATTTATTTATATTGCTAGCACTGTCTAACGCTGAGCTAACACATTTTTTGTTTATGCAATGAATAAAAAAAACCATGTTCCGACTTTAATTTTTTTTTTACATGACGTCACTTAAAGGGAATGATGCAAGCCAATCAGAATGGCTGTGCTTCATTTGCCTTTAAGATGACGTCACAAAGCCGGCATCACATGGTATTTCAGCCAATCAGATCGTGGGAAACAATTCCACTCTGATTGGCTGAAATACCATGTGACGACGGCCATCTTGGATTTAGTGACGTCATCTTAAAGGCAAATGAAGCACAGCCATTCTGATTGGCTGGCATCATTCCCTTTAAGTGACGTCATGTAAAAAAATGTCGGAACATGGTTTTAACAGCCAATCAGGTGGCTGTTAACCATTTCGAGGCTAAATGTGACATCACAAGCCCTATTTAAGGCCATGACGCCTCATTTGAAGCCGACAAGACAACATCGGTTGGGATTTACCATGGGGTTTTTTGGATTGACAGATGAAGAAAGAAGATAAAGAAGATCAAGAAATGGTGACAGATGAAGATAGAAGAAGGTGATTAAAGAAAGAAAAAAGAAGATTTCGGTACCTGATCCGGATCTTCATGGCGGATGGCATCGATTCTGTTGGAGGCCTTCAAGGTACGTGAGCTTCCTGTTACTCCGGGAGTCGGAGGGCCACTGCTTCTAATGGTAAGTAATATATTGAATGTTTGTAAATGTCTCTTTTTACAGGTATCTTCATTGGATGTGTTTTTTGATTTTTAGGGGGAGACACATTGACTGATAATATATTAATCTGTACCACTTTAAGGTACAGATGAATACATTATTATGACAATATTCAGGGGGCATTTGTGGCTTGGTATTGCTGTTGGTGTTTTTAATGTCAGTTTTTTATGTGGATGTCATTGTTTGTTTTTTTCCTGCTTAATGTAATAAAATGTTTGCGATTGGTGTTCGCTTGTAGTTAATGTTGTATTATGTTAGCTAATGTGTTTTATGGTTACTTCAGAGATTGTTTCAATGTATTTCTTTGTCTTTTAATGGTTACATTCATTAAAGTTGTAGTAAATTCATTGGTTTGATTGGTTAGTGTTACTATTAATTTTGAGTTGGTTTAGGAATTAATTGGTTTGATTGGTTAATGGTTTAATTAATTCATTGTTGATGTTGTTATTGCTTGTATTCATTGGATTAGCTGGCTACTGTTTTTATTTAGTGAAGTATGTTTTTTTGGAGTTCGGTTTTATTACTGTATATCTGGTGCATTAATGTATTGTAATTAGGGTGCCCATTGAGTGCTATAGAGGCTTATCATGCCCATATTATTATTATATGGGTATGATGTACCACTATACTACTCAATGGGTACAGGGTGGGTATATCAGTTCAGGGTGGGTGCTTATTGTACTGTATGTGTTAGGGGGGTGTATTTAGTTAGAAATAATGTTTATTATTTTTGTATTGTATTGTATGTCTTTATTTATATAGCGCCATAAATGTACATAGCGCTTCACAGTAGTAATACATGTCATATAAATAACAAATAATATAAATAATAGATCATGGGAATAAGTGCTTCAGACATACTGTAAAAGTAACATTAAGGAAGGAGTCCCTGCTCCGAGGAGCTTACAATCTAATTGGTAGATAGGGAGAACGTACAGAGACAGTAGGAGGGAATACTAGTAAGTGCGTCTGCAGGGGGCCAAGCTTTATGTGTCATGTGTCCATGATTATCCAGTGCTACTCATATGCTTCTTTAAGCAGATGTGTCTTAAGGTGGGTCTTAAAGGTGGATAGCGAGGGGGCTAGTCGGGTATTGAGGGGAAGGGCATTCCAGAGGTGTGGGGCAGAAAGTGAGAAAGGTTTAAGGCGGGAGAGAGCTTTAGATACAAAGGGGGTAGAAAGAAGACATCCTTTAGAAGAACGCAAGAGTCGTGATGGTGCATAGCGAGAAATTAGGGCTGAGATGTAAGGAGGGGCAGAAGAATGTAAAGCTTTAAAAGTGAGCAGGAGAATTGAGTGTGAGATACGTGATTTAATCGGAAGGCAGGACAGGGATTTCAGGAGGGGAGATGCGGAGACAGATTTAGGAAAGAGTAGAGTGATTCTGGCAGCAGCGTTTAGGATAGATTGTAGGGGAGACAGGTGAGAGGTAGGAAGGCCGGACAGCAGGATGTTGCAGTAATCAAGACGTGAGAGAATGAGGGCCTGAGTCAGAGTTTTAGCAGTTGAGTAACAGAGGAAAGGGCGTATCTTTGTGATATTGCGGAGGAAAAAGCGACAAGTTTTAGAAACGTTTTGAATATGAGAGGAGAATGAGAGAGAGAGGCAGCGTGCTTGGGCTACTGGGTGAATGATCATATTTCCAATAGCAATGTGGAAGGAAGTAGTAGGGCCAGGTTTGGGAGGAAGTATAAGGAGCTCTGTTTTTGCCATGTTAAGTTTCAGTCGGCGGATGGCCATCCAGGATGATATTCCAGAGAAGCATTCAGAAACTTTGGTCTGTATAGCAGGTGTAAGGTCAGGGGTTGAAAGGTAAATTTGTGTGTCGTCAGCATAGAGGTGATATTTAAACCCAAAAGATGTGATTAGGTCACCTAGAGAGAGTGTGTAGAGAGAAAAGAGAAGGGGTCCCAGGACAGAGCCCTGGGGTACCCCCACAGAGAGATCAATAGAGGAGGAGGAGGTGTTAGCAAAAGAGACACTGAAGGTACGATGGGAGAGGTAAGAGGAGATCCAGGATAAAGCTTTGTTCCGAATACCAAGAGTATGGAGAATGTGAAGGAGAAGAGTGTGGTCCACGGTGTCGAATGCTGCAGAGAGGTCGAGTAATATGAGCAGAGTGTAATGACCTCTGTCTTTAGGCACAACATTGGTACCGCAGGCCCGCGGATACCCCGAGACTCCCGTGGGGACCCCGGGATGGCCGCGGGGTCAGCCAGGGACACCCGCGCGACCCCCGGCCTCCCTCGGGGCCCCCCTCGGGGTCAGCCGGGGACACCCTCCGGCCTGCTGTATGGGTGTTGCGCATGCAAAAATGTAAAGCAGGAAATTTTTCAAAGTCCAGCTTATTTTGCGTCTACTTTGAGCTGACGTGTTCTGTTCAACGCAACTTTCGCGTACGCTAAGGTTGCGTTGCTTAGAGCATCCCGCTTAAGGGCAGAATTTAACGCAAACAAGGTAACGAACGAGCAAAGTTGGAATTAGAAAGATTTCCTGAAAAAAGTCACTTTTAGAGCGCCAAGTGCCTGTTTGCGTGGCTTAGTGCATCGTGTTCAGCGCAACATCACGTTCTAAGAGCACTTTGCGCTCTAAAAGTGACTTAACAGAGCTTAGTACATGGCCCCCTTAGTGCTCTCAAAATCTTTAAAGATGATCAAAGCAATGTTATCTTTCTACACAGATTCCTGTGTCATTCCCATTATGGGCATTGTGTAACAGGGGTGCGAAAGAAATTTTGTTTGCGCTCCCATGCCTAGTCTTGCCTCCTGCTCCCCCTTACCTTTACTCCGGTATCGGCAGCATCACTTGATGTCACGACATCATGTGACATTGTGATGGCTTGGCAACGAGTTGCTATTTGACCCCATGGCATCATTTGACTATGCGTTGTCATGGTGACGTGTCACCAGAATCCGCCTGAGAGAAGGTAAGACCCATTCAGAGGCCTCACGCACTCCCCCAGCATTTTATTTAAATGTTGTCATGTTGTTTGATCATCCGCTGCTGTGTTTGTGTTTCAAACTCTGCTCCAATTTGCCTCAGCGTCTCCACCGGGCACAGTAAACATGCCAAACGTCTCCTCCTCACTGCGCCAAAAGACAGGTAAGGGGTGTGTGTTAATGTGGCACCGTGTGCTCATTTGCATGTCATTTCCCAGAATCCCTTGTGGCAGTGGAAGCACTGTATGCTGGGCGATAATGGTGAAAAATAGGTTTGCAGACCTGTCTAAGACATGCAAATGAGCACAGAGTAATATTTCCATTTGCTATATATATGATTATGATTATGTGCTAATTTAAAATGTCGGGGAATACTGTGCGTATTTAACCCCTTTATAACATTTCTCTTGTGCTATAGGAAGCGAACATGAAGTGGACGTATAGTGCGGCCAACGTATTGTTGGCCACAGCCGCATTGAATCATGTAAACTATAAAGGAACTGAGACAGTTAATATGACTCTTAACATGATGGGTGGTGTCCCTACTATGTGAGTTGAACAGAGATTGGGTAACCAGATGTTTACAGGTTATGCAGCGACTCCGTCCACACCTGTGGTTACCATTAGGAACCACAGCCATGGACTGAGTGGCCGAACTTGTTGATTTGAGCTTAGTAGGGGCTAGAATACTCTTAATGCTCCTGGCATTCCTATATAATAGATGCTCTCTCAGGAAGAACAGATTTCAAATGAGGGTCTCACTTGAGAATGCTCCAATGATATTAAGAATTTTATATATACTTTTATAGGACTGGTTGTAAGTGGAAATAAATCGTACAGCAGAAGAATCAATAATTCCAGTCTCCCTTGGGGCATCATAACTCAAGCGCAAAACTCTCTTGATTTTAGATTTTTGGAGCATATCTGCTATATCCATGGCTCTAACTTTGCTGAAAGAATCAGACACTAATTTATTGTCATAGCCCTTGTCTAAAAAATTTTGGCTACGTGTGTCCGACTGGAGAAGAAAATCACTCTCTCTGGTACAGTTTCTTTTCAATTGGTGAAACTGGCCCAGAGGAATGTTACTAAGCCACTGTTGATGATGATTGCTAGACGCATGAACATAGTTATTGACTGAGACTGTTTTGAAATGAGTACTGGTTATAATATTGCACTCTAGATCTTTAGTAAGAACTAAGTCTAGAAAAGCCATAGATACAGCATCAGGGAGCAGCATTACGTCACCATTCATGCGCATGACGGGCCGCATCGAGCGCAGATCGACATTGCGGCCAGCTGCTGTAGGAGACACCATTCTACCTCCACATACTTGGTTTTGCCTGTCGGAAGGAGCCTCTGGAGTCTTACATCTGATATCATCTGGCTGCAGTGTCTAGTGAGAGTGGGACTGCTGAAGCTGTATGCTGACTGACCAGATTGCCCTTGATTTTTTCACACATTGCCTTTTATTCACCTACCTATGTGAGTAAATTTTCACACACCCCCCCTCTTCCTTTCCAATAAATGTACAATTTTACGCTATGGGGCGTGCGCTCTTTCTTCTCTTTTTCCATAGGTAATCCTTGGAAGTGGTTCATCCAATTTGAGAGCTGCCGTGGACCCCCACACCAGAATTCATTGTTCACTATTGATGGACTTCATTTGAAAAAGAACTGGTTTACCACTTCTTTCCATTTTTTTCACTGTTCATTTTATATTGATGTGTTATATTATTTATTCACGTATTGAGCACATAGGATATTATTAATATATTATTACCAAATATAATTTAGGTTATTAGCACTTTATATATCCTTGATATCCCTTAATTGGTATCACATCACATCACATCACGATTGGCGCTACTTTATAATTCTTTTTTGTTCTTCACCTCCCCCTTTTTAATGGTGGATCTCATATTGCTGCAGGTAAGGAATCTATTATGGTTCTTCCCCCTCATACAGAGGTATAGGGAACAAATGCAGTGTAGTGTAGGACTTGCACATATTATGGTTTACCTTGACGATTTGGTGTGCAGGCTTATGATGCTTTGGACAAAATATATATATACAGTGTTCGACAAACCTATACATTTGCTCGCCCCGGGCGAGTGGATTTAACCCCCGGGCGAGTAAATATTGGCCCAAGCAGCACACGCTTGGTACTAGGTGGCGTGTAGATTTATTTGCTGTGGCGCGTCGATTTTTTTGGTGGATTTGTCACCACGTGGAGCAGATATAGAGAGAGATAGATAAGTAGAGAGAGAGAGGTAGATACAGAGTTAATATATTATAATATACTAATATATATATATATATATATATATAAATGATATAAACAAATAAAGAAGTGTGTGCTCCATTGTGCTTAGCCGTATAAAAATTATTTAATAAAATGGTTAGGAGTGGTATGAGATGCACTCACAGGTAAGGAAAGTTAAAAGCATTAAGAGAATAATACTCATGGTCACCATGATGGAGCAGTCATCTTGAACATCTGGGACCGGAATACAGGTGTGAAGATGAAAAGTGGCAGGTAAAGCTGGATTCCAGGATTGTAGTCGGTAACATACAGGAGCAGTATCAATCACCAGCCTGTCAATGCAAGCGATTACTACAAACAAAAGGACTAGTGTTCCAGCAGGAAACAACAGCAGATGCCAGTATTCAAATTATTAACCACTTTCTCCACTTGTCTGTACTTGCTCCGATATTCTGCAGGTGACATCATGAGTGCACCTTATGCGTTTCTTAGCGGAAATGTGACTTCATCAGAATGGGAGGGAGGGTCCCAAAAACAACTCTTAAATAGTCCACAGGATTAGAAAGAAGCAGTGATAATGCTAAATGTAATCATTCATTTAAAGGGATATATACACAAATGGTAGAAAGTCCTCATAAGGACTATTAGAAAGAAAGTGAGATTCAACTAAAAATATACCAACATAAATGGATACTGGATGTTATGGAAAATACAATAATTAAACTCCAAATTAAAATGGCTAAATATTTAAGCATTAAATTAAATATTGCTATATGAAATGCCAGCTCAGTTGTCAAAATCCCCAAACAGTGTTACCAATGTTGTTAAAAATATTAATAAATTAGATAAATAGAAATACAATAAAACCCTCACATAATCAATGCTGCAAAATTGTGCCATCAGCGAGGAAATCATAAATATTGCTCTACAAAGGGTACTGACAACAAAACAGAGAATGAGTGAGACAGAATGAGTATCCCAGGTGAAGGGGAGGGGGGGGGGAGAGAGAGAGAAGTTCTATACTAAATTAAAGTGCTTGTGTCCAAGAATTTATTGATCCTTTTGGATGGAGAGTGTCTAGATCAGTGGTTCCCAAACTTTTTCGGTTCAAGGCTTCCAAGGCGATCAGGATTTTTCGCGGCGACCCAAGTATAAAAACAAGTTGATATACATACTAACAGTGTAGTGCGCAGTGTGTCTCTCTCAGCATACACTCTCTCAGACACTCTCTACTCTCTCGACACACTCCTGCTCTCATCTCTGCAACCTCAGAACAACACTCATCTAACATACTCTACTCTCAGACACACACTCTCCTCAGACACCACTCTCTCAGACACACTCACTCTCTAAGCACTCCCTTCACTCTCTCAGACACACCTATCACTCTCTCAGACACTCTCTCTCACCACACTCTACACTCTCTCGCAGACACAACACTCTCTCAGACACACTCACTCTTCTCAGACACACTCTCACTCTCTCAGACACACTCTCTCCACTGTCTCAGACACACTCTCACTCTCTCAGACACACACTCACTCTCTCAGACACACACTCTCTCTCAGACACACACTCTCTCTCAGACACACACTCTCTCTCAGACACACACTCTCTCAGACACACTCTCTCAGACACACTCTCTCAGACACACTCACTCACTCTCTCGACACATTCTCCACTCTCTGACACACTCTCTCAGACCACACTCTCTCTCACACTCTCTCAGATACACTCTCTCACTCACTCTCTCAGACACACTCTCACTCACTCTCTCAGACACACTCTCTCTCACTCTCTCAGACACACTCTCTCTCACTCTCTCAGACACACTCTCACTCACTCTCTCAGACACAATCTCACTCACTCTCTCAGACACACTCACTCTCTCAGACACTCTCTCAGATACAATATCCTCACTCTCTCAGACAAACTCTCTCACTCTCTCAGACACACTCTCTACTCTCTTAGACACTCTCTCACTCTCTCAGACACAATCTCTCAGACACACAATCTCTCAGACACACACTCTCTCAGACACATACTCTCTCAGACACACACTCTCTCAGACACACAATCTCTCAGACATACACTCTCTCAGACACACACTCTCTCAGACACACACTCTCTCAGACACACACCTCTCAGACACACACCTACCTCTCCGACACACATCTCACTCTCTCAGACAAACTCTCTCTCACTCTCCTCAGACACACTCTCTCTCACTCTCTCAGACACACTCTTCTCACTCTCTCAGAAAACCACTCTCTCCCAGACATCTCTCACACTCTCAGACCACCTCCCAGACACCACAACTCTGCCAGACTCTCACCTGATTACAACACACACACAGTCCACGATACACAACAAACACAGTCACTGATACACACACACATAGTCACTGATACACACACACAGTCACTGATACACACACACACCAAGTCACACAAAACACATACACACACACAGTCACTGATACAACACACACAGTCACGATAACACACCCACACAGTCACCGAACACACACACACACACAGTCACTGATACACACACACACAGTCACTGACACAAACACACCACACAGTCACTGATACACCCACACAGTCATGATACACACAGTCATTGTGATACACACACACACTGGTCACTGATACACACACACACACGTCACTGATACACACAGTCACTGATACACACCACACAGTGGAGAGCAGTGGAGAGCAGCAGGCAGCGACGGATGTGATGACTGGGGGGGAGGGAGGGGGGGTGAAAAGGCAGGAGATCCGTGCAGGCGGCTCCTGCACCAGTCACTGATACACCCCCCCACCAACCGACACCACACCACAGTACACAGATTACCACAAACACAGAATACACACACACAATCCACGACACCACACACAACACACAATTTACATGGAGAGCAGTGGGCAGAGCAGAGGAGCGACGGTGTGAGTGACTGGGGGGGGGGGAGGAAAAGGCAGGAGATCCGTGCAGGCAGCTCCCCCCTCCCCCTGCACTCACCGCCAGGACAGGCAAATGTACCTCCCCCCCAGCATCCCCGCTACTTCTCCTATCACCGGGGAGAGAAGGGGACGGGACACCACGCAGCCACCAGCAGACAAGAGGAGCCAGGAGCGGGAAGGCAGAACACACAATCACCGTGTGCTCTGCACAAAGTGGAAGCCCCCCCCGGCTTCCCCTCTTACCTGCCAGCCAATCCCCTGTGGCCTGGTCGGCATTAAGGAGGGATAGTGGGGAGGGATAATCGGAGGGATGGTGGGGAGGATAATCGCGGCGCCCCTCTAGGCAAGCCACGGCGCACCACGGCGCCGCGGCGCACAGATTGGGAACCATGGGCTAGAGATAAATCCAAAAGTATTCTTTCTGCACAAGGTCTTAAAGCGATCACCTCCCAGAACAGAGTTCCACACCTACTAGTCTGAGTGATGCAGGATGCTGGTTATGTTCTTCATAGAAATGTCTTAAAGGCTATTGTAGTATTCCCATTGACTATACTGTGGCTGCGCTGCAAAAAGGGGATGGAGCGCTTGATGATGCATTTAACATATTGAGAGGCTCAGGCACAATAAACCATATATCACACTATGTACTGCACCGACACACTATTCGAGCAAATACCCGGTATGTACCTGGCAGATACTGGAATGCGCCGCTCCTCACCTCTGACAAGCCCCGTTGCATTGCCTTCCCAGCCTGGGTTCATGCCTGGCTGATGGCGGCTGCTGATCTGTTAAATGATAATGATTAGGATTTAATAGGATGCAATGCTTCGCGTGTCTACCAGATGGCATAAAATTCATGAATTGTAATGCAGTATATATATATGTACTCGTGCAGTATTGCAGCAAACGGGAAATAAAAAATGCTTCAATCCCTGCCGGAAATTAACTCAATGCACTGGCAGAGAAAACAGTCACAAAACCCAATACAACCGGGTATACCCGTATTCGTGGGACTAGCGAGCTCGAATAAAGTGTGTCGCCAGTGTAGTGGTACAAAATGATATGTCCCTTTATATGAAAAATAGATCTGGGTTGCTGTTGGAGTAGAATGCATCTCAGTGACAATGTGGTCTGAAGGCATTCAGAGACGCGGGAAACACGTTTAGAAAGTGTTTAACACTTTGAATACTGCTTTGAATACATTGCTGTTGTTACCGGTTGGAACACTAGTCCTTTTGCTTGCAGTACTCACTTGCATTGGCAGGCTGGTGATTGATATGCTCCTGGATGTTACCTACAGAATACAATGTGAATACATATTATCTATTTTCTTAAAATATATATTTTTATCATTCTTATCAAGATTGTATTATACCAATATATACTGTTGGAGGTTAATTGTATATTCTAATGGCAATTTAAAAGGGGGTATGATGGTTAGCATCGTTCTCCTGAGCAAGCTGGACTAGCGAAAGGCATTGGGTGGGGGGAAATGGAGACGTGAGACACAGAGTGACAAAAAGCGCGAGATGGAGTGACACAGGAGAAAGCAGTTCAAGACTTGGAAGGACAGTGTTCTTTTCATATATGCTTGTGAGTGCTACAGTGTTTTAATACATATGTAGACCAGTCTCTAGGCCTTATAGCACGGTAAGTCCCTCTTAATAAGTGGTCAGTGGTTAGCAGTGAGACTATGTGGGAATGTTATATGTTCATTGTTAATGTTCAATAAAGTTCAGGATTAGCCTGTGGTTGTCAAGGGAGGTTTATGACAGTGAATAGGCCGGCTACGCCGGGGAGGAGGAGAGGTTGTTCCTATGTAGTGTTAGGAGTAGTTAGTGTGTGGGTGTTCTGGAATAGATGTCAGAGTGTGCAGACACTAGAGTGAGTTCTCCTGTAGAGGAGGGTCTGAGGCCTAGTCTTATAGAGGATAAGGTTTTGAACAGTGTGATCCAGTGACAGACGAGACAAATGAGTATTCTAAGGCTACCTTAAACTAGCCGGTTACATGCTGGTACAGTGCTGGGTGTAACCTGGACATAGTAAGGCAAATTTAAGGCATTCTGCATTGACTAATGACCATCGGATTAACACAGCAGGGATCCTGGCAGTCCCATTCGTTGAATGGGGCTGCCAGGGACCCCCGCGTTGTTTAATCTGATGGGCCATTAGTCAATGCAGAAATGCCTACCTAAACTTGCCTTAAACATGACCCAGCATGTACCCAGCATCGTACCTGGTTCTTTTTGGCGATTGCCACTGGTTTGTGTTAGAATAACCATCAGCACTACAGTATGATTTTTACTGTAAAATAAACCTCAGTCATACCAACACCTGGCATAGTAATTGAAGCATGACTAAGTACCAAAGAAGAAGAAGTGTCATGAGGTGCATCCTGAACACATCAGGATCCTCTTGGACTGGGAGACGCTGGACCACTAAAGAACCCCGTGAGCTGGCCTGATGTCCTTCCATACCCCACGGAGAATCTCTGCCTAGCCTGTATACCACCAAGTATGATACAGCAGCCCCACAGAACACATCTGGTAGCAGCACCCTTTCCCGGAGGGGGGAGGGGGGAAAGAGGGCTTACAATATATTGAAATTAAAATGTAGTACTTATATTATTATTGCTATTTTCTTCTATTCTGACATCACAAAGTAGAGTAATTTGGAAGAGACTGAAATCTGAACATTTAATGCATATAGAATGTGATGGACACAATTTCCCTGTCCCAAATTACTTCACTACTGTATGTTTTCTTGTTATTTTACTCCCATGTTCTTGCATGCTCTTCTGCAAGACTTTAAAAAAATTGACTGGGGCAATATTCCAGTTCATTTTTCCTCGTGTTCTCTTATGATTATTTGTCAAGTTTCATATCACTATTATGGTTAATAAATATATTTTTTTCAAGTAATGTTACATTAATATTTTTTAAATTGACAAATTAGTAGTACCTGTGTGTGTTTTAAATAATGATGACACCTAAAAAAAAACGCTACACTTAATTAATAATAGTTATTTATTTCTTGTACCAACAACCGTGGTTGAACCCTGAAATCAAACAAAAATAAATTATAGTAAGTTCCACAGCAGAAAATGTTATAATATATATGGAATAGAGAAAATGACTTTCTCAATGTCATGCAGTTCTTTTACATGCAGGGTCACTCTTGCCTGGTGTCCCTCATTACCCTTTGTTGTTTGATAAAGCATCCTAATTCTCCAGTAAGCAATCTGCAATTCTTTTTCATATCACCAGAACATCTTATTAGCTTCATGCAGATAAATGTTAGTTGGGAGGCTATGGGGCGTAGCTGCACTAAAGCCCAGTGAAATGCTTGGAAACAGTATGGCATGGATAGTGAAGATACTGTAGGCAAAGAATGTTAAAGGCTCTTAGCTACAAACGTCTTTCACTATTAACCCAAAATAAAGCAGCTGAAGAAAAGAGCACCTGGCTCCAAATGTTAATGACAAATTTGATGACAAGCCATAGATGGTACTAGGTCTAAAAAAAGTTGTAGGTAAGTTACATTAACAGATATTACAATTACGGGTTAATACTGTTACAGTCATTCTGACTCTGTAATTGAGATGTTAACTTTTTTTTTAACATTAGTACTGTATATTCTCACACAACTGATTATAGCAAGAATATTTGTTATGATTTCCTCAAATGCACTTCAATGGTATGAAATAGTTCATATCTTAAAAAAAAAAAAAGAGTAAAAAAATTAAAGGGTTAATTGGTAATGTGGCCTCATGCCTTCTTTATAACATTGCACTTTGATTGGTGAAAGTCATTTATTTTAGAGGAAGCAAGTATCCAACATCCATTGTGTAAAACATTTAAAAACGTAGTGACTCGTTTTCTTAGTTTTTTTTGAGGAGTTCATTAAATAAAATTATGTACTGTAGAGCCTTCTTTTCTTAATAGCTCCAATGGATGACAAATTCAGGAAGCTCTCGTTTTCTTCCTTGGGCAAATAAATTGCAAGTAATGTAAGGAACGGGTTATGGTTTTAAGTGACCTTGTATTTAAATGTGAATATACCTCCTAGGCATTTCAAAGCAATTTTGGTTAAATAAAAATCTTGTGTTTATTTAAACTGGTCATATAACATCAGGCACAGACAGATGATACTAAATAACTTAAAAGTACCCAAGCCTAAATAGTGTGCATCTGTTTACATACAACTCTCAAATGAGAAATCAGAAAAGAATTAAAAATGATGGCAAAAGTCTGTTCAGAATCATGCTACAAATGTAGGGTTTTAAGGTAGTAAGGAATTGGGTACATGGAGCTAAATCAAACAGTACTGTATTTAGCATGTTTTACAAATGTACAGTTTGCGGATACAGCAATCGTATATGCACAAGCCCCTCCGACCTTGAACTACTTCAATCAACTTTTTGATACTTGAAAATTGGATTTTCCCAAAACAAAATGTTTTAAACACTGACAAGACGGTAACAATGGTATTTGGGACCAAGACTATGTAACGGGTATTCCCTATGAATACCGCCTACTACCTGCTGTGCAACCGTGTGGCTTTCAGGAGCCTAAGCCTCCGCTTGGGAAACTGGGGTACATACATATCATAACATCTAGGTGCAACGCCTCCACCTGGGAGGGATCCCCAACGGGAGTGGGAGGAGGCCCTCACGAGGAAACAACCACACAACACGAAACGAATATAAAACAGGACTGGCTTTACTGCATGAAAAACATATATCACGCAATAAAACATCAAACATCATTGCACCACGGCGGGCGCTAACCACATGGGTGTCACGGCGACACTAACCACACTAGGCGTCACGGCGGAAGCTACCAACCTCTAGGCATCACGCGCGGACGCTACACCTCTAGGCGTCACGGCGGAAGCGACCACCCTAGGCGTCACGGCGGACGCTACCCCTCTAGGCGACGCGGACGCTACCACCACAATGTGACCCACCCCTGTGTCTAGTAACCCCACCCCAAATGTCTTGTACTCCCAGAGTCAAATACCACTGTGCATATGGTGTGTGACTGCCCAGCTATGTTTGGTGATAGGCCTGGTTGGTGCACGTGAGTTGCAGGGTACTTGCCCGGGCTCCAGCCACGGGTCACGCCCACGATAGCAATCCGCCACGATCCGACGTTGTCCTCCAACACGCGGTGGGTTGAAAGTCCCGCGCGAACAATGTCTCTCTCCCTAGTTTAGGGTCTTTGTGGTGTTCTGAGCCCAGAACCCACCTCGCAGGGCCGCACGGCTTCAGACTGTGTCCCTGACTACTTGACCAAATAAGGGGGCAGTGTCCCTATTAGGGCCTGTCCCTAAGCTCCACAAGCTATTAGGTGGCTCAGGACTACTGGGACTGTGGGGGCTGCTGGCCTATGCAGAGGGTCACTGACCCCTGCACACCTTACCCTAGCTAGTCCGGATTCTGACTGCCTGCGTGCTGCAAAAACACCGCGAAAGGTATCTAACTGGGGGCAGGGAATCCGGCATTCCGATGAGCTCCCTGGGAAGTCATGTCTCTGCCCCTGTGCGGCACCGGGGGCGTGGCAGACTCATATCGCGCAGATGCGCGAGCGATCTGGGGCCTCCCGCGTGTGTTCTACTACTGCGCAGCGCAACAGCACCTAACATGGCGGCCGCCTGCTTTCCCGAGCCGCCGGGCCGGTGGCAACGCGATGCGCGGCCTTAGCGACGGCACCGATCGCGTCCCCGGCAACCGGCTGCTCGCCGCTAGCGTCCCTAGTCACCAGGGATCGATCTCTCTGCGCACCGCCCCCCCCTCACTCCCTCGCACACTGCGTCTGGCGAGAAGGGAGGAGGGGGTCAGCCATGACAGGGGGGACCTGGCTAATCCTCCCCCTGGTGAATTCCAACGTCCTCGCTTGGACCACATAACTTCCCAACAATGTACAAAAATATATAATAAAAATTCAGTAAAACATATAACTTAGCACAGGTAACTCTAAACGAGATTGCATAATTCGTGAGCATCACAATCACAGGACTGTATTTACTACGAGACACAAAACACTGTGAGCCTCATAATGGGGTGCCCCCATTTGATCGTAAGTAACCCTAGTTGGCAGGTACCTAACTCGTTGACTTCCGTCGGAGTTGTTCTTCGGCAACTCCCTCGGTGGGGTAATAAGCATAGTCCTGAGGCCTAGCCTCTCCCTTGAGGGAGAAATGTCTCTGAGGGTACAAAACACGGGCTCTGTGGATCCAAAAGGCTGGCCTGTTGGTGCCACTTAGTAGGCATGTGGCCACTAGGGGCCCTTTACCCGTGCTCCTTGGGGAGATGCCCCTTCTGGGGATGGTCCTTTGAGAGGGTTCCTCCATAGGTCTTCCGGAGTTTCAGAGTGAGTCCGTTAGTTACAGTCTCTTGACCCACTTCTGATAGCGAACTCATCCGTGAGCGGTGTGGCCTGTAGTTCCTCTTCTTCATCTTCCACTTGGGGATGGGGAGAAGGTGATTACGATGCCAAACCTTTAACCCGGCCATCGGTGTCTCTGATGCGATAAACCAGGAGGCCAGGCATCTGTGACTCCACCTCAATACGCCATATCTCCACCGGCCCGCCAGTTTATGTTTTCCGGGGATTCCCAAATTACGAAGTAACACTGCATCCCCAGGACGTAACTCTCGATACTTGACTTTATTGTCAAACGTCTCTTGTTACCAGCATTCAGTTTGGCTGTAGACTTCTCAGCCTGTTGGTAAGTTGTTGCAGACTGTCTTTTAGCCTTTGCACATACTTAAATGAGTGGTATTGAATATCCCGTCCGTTGATACTCGGAGACGCACCTCTACTGGAAGTTGGCCTGCCCAAACATGAGGAAGTACGGGGAGAACCCCGGGACTCATGGCGAGTACAGTTATACGCGTGTACCAAAGTTTCTACATGCGACTCCATTCTGTTTCTGCATCCCTTCAGGGTTCCAAGCATGTCCAAAGGGTCCTGTTGAATCGTTCAGGTAAAGCATCTCCTTCAGGGTGGTACGGCGTCGTCCGGGATTTGGCGATGTTCACATTTTAAGTAATTCTCGGATCAGAGTACTCTCAAAATCTCGCCCTTGGTCGAGTCGGTTTGGAAGACCGTAGTGAACGAAGAACTTTTCCCATAGAACTTTCGCGACCGTGATAGCCTTCTGGTCTTTTGTGGGGAAGGCCTGTGCATAACGGGGTGGTAATGGTCCGTGATGACCAGCACATTACCGATTCCTCGACTATCAGGTTCGATACACAGGAAGTCCATACACACCAGGTCCATTGGACCAGAACTCTTAGATGGGCATGGGGCTACTCGGGTAGGCAACGTCTTGCGTTGAACGCACCGGGAACAACGGCGGCAGTGTTGTTCCAACGCCTTCCGCATCTTGGGCCAGAAAACCGGTCTCGGACTAGCCCAAAAGTCTTCTCTACCCGAGTGCCCGCCGTCGGTCATCGTGTAGAGACTTCAACACCATATATCTCAAGTTTTGGGGTGAAACTAGTTGTCGCCTATCAGGGTGGTTTATGATATTGGACTACCCTATTGAGCAAACAATTATCTATCTCGAATTGTCCACCTCACGCATGAGTAACGCGACCAGATTCGGCGGAGCACTCTTCAATAGAGCAGGGGCTCTTCGCTGAAAGGCCTTGTCGGTGATATGCTGATCAGGATTCTTAATTGATAGTCTACAGTCTTTCCATCTTATGACTTGTCCTGGGTTATGTTCATCCCCGCGAGGTCGCAGTAGGCAGCAGGGTCGCTTGCGACTGGCACACCTAACGAATCGGCAACTCTTAGTTCAGAGAATGCGACCTGATCATTGAGACGGCCGCTTACTACACATTGCTCGCATCCAGGTCCAGGGACTCTCTTCCCATTCATCATCATCAGGGGTGGCACTCAATCCTGGTCGTCGGGATAGAGCATCGGCCCCAATGTCAGGAGGCCTGGCTTGTACTTCAGGGGAATCGGTAGTTACATAGTGTCGCCAACCATCGGTGTCCGGCTGCATCCAATTTGGCGGAAGGATTGATGTACGTGAGGGGATTGTTATCGGTCCTTACCTCAAACGTAACACCATAGAGGTAATCATGAAGTTTCTCCGTGATCGCCCATTGAGAGCCAGGAACTCTAACTTGTGCACCGGATATTTCTGCTCACTGGGTGTCAGACTGCGGCTGATGTAGGCTACAGGCCGAAGACCCTCGGGGTGTTTCTGATGAAGGACAGCACCCAGTCCATTGAGACTGATCCAAATGCAGGACATATGGTTGTTCGGGTCAGCATATGCCAAACGGGTGCTCAGTCAGGCTTTTCTTCAAATTCAGGAAGGCCGTTCACACTCAGGCGTCACTTATCACCAAACGGTTGACGGGCCGACGTGGCCTTTCTCCCAGTATCTTCAGGTATATCTTCAGCAAATTGTTCAGGGGTTTAGCTCGACTAGAGGACCCTTCCACGAACCGACGGTAATACCCACAGAACCCGAGGAAGAATCGCAGTTCTGCGACATTATCGGGACGCGGCCAGTTCACCACCGCTTCTACTTTGGCTGGATCAGTAGACAATCCCCTGGGCAGACACGATGTGTCCCACGTAGGTCACTGAGGTGCGTGGCAAACCTACACTTGTCGATGATAGCTTCAATCCTTCTTGGCCAAGACGAGTCTATCACCTTCATAGCCTCTCCTCGTGTTCTTCTAATGTCTTCCCAAGACAATGATATCGTCCAGGTAAACCAGGCACCCGAGGATTCAGTCCCCTATTGTTTTTCCATCAACCGGGAAGGTAGCAGGGCTCCGCATATACCTTGGGGCATACGCGTGACTGGTAGAAGCCCAGGGGACAGACGACAGAGGCGATTTTTCCTGATCCTCTTCACTCATGGGTACCTGGAGTACCCAGATCGCAAATCGAGCACACTAAACCATTGGCTCCCGTTCAGAGCGTTCAGGATCTCTTCAATACGAGGGAGATTGTATGGTCAGGTACCGTACGATTATTTAGGGTTCGATAATCGACGCACAATCTTACAGATCCATTCTTCTTCCTTACTACCACTATGGGTGATGCATAAGGACTCCGCGACTCCGTCAGTATTCCAGCGGTCTTCATCTCCTCCAGGACATCCCTTACATCGTCCACATCCCTGGGGGCGATACGACGAGAGAGTGTTCACGGAACGGAGTGGCGTCATTCAGCCTAATAGTGTGTTGGGGCTGCGAATGCGGCCCACATCCATCTCTCGCTGGTAGAAAAACACTGCTTTTCTTTCTTCAGCTTGGCTGTCAGTCGATCCTTCCACTCGGTCGGCAGGGTCGAATCTCCGAAGTTGAAGTCCAGGTCGACTAAACCGCTCACCTACTGCAGCGGGTTCACCTGGGCGCGGTTTCCACGGGCGTGACGGGATATATACTGACCCAGACTTTCTCCTACATCGATGTCCATTGGAAATGGAGAGATGTTTTGGATATAAACATGGGTTCGGAGAGGAACTCGGTCGTCCACTCTTTTACTTCAGGTATTACCCGATACCCTCTCTGGATATCTTCCTCAGGGTACTCTCCAGAGAGAACAGATGATCGGTCTCTCCGGATCCGGATAACAGCACAGACGGCCAGCGTTTCACTCCCCCTGGTGAAATGGTCGTCAGTCCGCGTTGACGATTGTAGAGGTCCCCGTGACGCTCTAGGGCATATACTCGGTTGCACTCCTTCTCAGAGACGGATCTAAGCGGGTATTGGCCATTGGCAATTCATTAGTCTCCTTCAAGTAGGCTCTGATTACAGCTCGTACTATATCTGTATTTGTCCCCAGGATGACCGGATACTGACACTGTCCTTGAGGCTTTGGGCACACCATTGCCTCCACACTCATGGGATTGTTTTTTGCCGGTATTCAATGAAGTATCTCCAGTTGAACGTCACAACTCCATCGATGGGGTAATCTTCGTTGCTCAACCCCTCACTTTCATATGTTCCGCCCGACCGCAGGGGACAATGCTTCAGGTGCTGGTCGTAGAAGTGCCGTAGTATTTAGGTCCATTGAGACCCGGTGTCCAATAGAGCAGCAGCATAGGACTCCCTCTACTACCACACGTACAATGGCGAAGGGCCCACCTGACAGTAGCCATCTCCCCCTGGAGTTCCTTCGCCTGGGCTCAGGTCAGGAGGGGCTTCGGGAGGGTGGGGGTGGCCTCGGTGGTTTTGGCTCTGAGGTCTGCCTCTGACAGATCATAGCCCTGGCCGAGCGTCTTTACGGGGCGTTTCCTTTTCTGGGGTGTCTCCATTAGGGCACCTCTAGAGAAATGGCCTTCTGTCCACAGGTATAGCAGACGACGTCTTTGAGGTCCAGTCGTCTGGGTAGGTGGGGGAGGATCTCCCCGAAGCCGCCCTTTCGTTGAGGGCGACTTGGGTGGCGCATCTCTCTCTTGACAGGTGTCTTGGGCCGACGAGCGGAGGCTCCCGGGTGCACTGGCCGGAGGGATCTGACTTTGGTGCCTGCATGCAGCTTGGTAGCCTCATGCCCTTTTACGACTTCCCAGAATGTCCATGAAGGTAGGAGGGGGTCCTCTTTAGTGAGCACCTGATCATAATCACAATGTGATGCGTGGGGATGGCCCCTCAGAGGAACTGCTTGCGCGATATTTCGTCCATCTCTGAAGATAGGATGAGGCCGCAACGTTCGCAATTTCACAGGACCAGCTGGATGCGTTGCAGGAAGTCGGACAGGTCTTCCTTCTCCTTACTGGCGTAGAGCGTAATATTTGAACCACAGTTCGCTCTCCTCTTCCTCTTTACCATAGATCTGGACTAACAAGTCTTACCATCTGGTGAGCAGAGAGATCAGGATCTTGGTCACGCTGTGCACTGACCATGGTGGCCGCTGGGGGTCGTAGGCTTTCCAGGATCTTTGCGTCCGTGACAGTTTCGAGCAGGGCCATTCGTTCGATCACCTTGAGGGTGTGCTCCTTCCAAGAATCGATACTTTCTTCGCCTGTGGGGACAGGGACCGTTCTGAGAACGCCTTCAACTTCCTATAATTTGGGCTTGACGGGACGTAGTTATCGCTCCACAAGCTGCGGGAATGTCACTCCTAGCGAGAGCCATCATTGTCGGAGCTACTGGCTATCGCTGCTCGCTGCCTATTGGGGTTGGGGTAGAACTGTTCACAGACCTGTTAGTAACCGGTGATGTTGGCGAATACCGGCCAACTGGTGGCCCCTGCGTAGCATCAGAGAGAGGTCACTCTGGGTAGTGCTATATCTGATCGGATGGGTGCTGTACTGGCGGCCATATCTCTCGCTCCCACCCTATGTCGGGGAGGGAAGTGACGTGACTGGAAACGGTTCCGGGGGTAATTAGAGGGCACCCTTGCGGTAAAGTCTCTGGTAGATACACTACTCGTGGGCCTCTATCAGAAGTATAGCTTGTTCAGTGGCTAGCAATAGGGTATCTCTTGCCGGTCAACGTTATAGTGCTTGCTGACAAGAGGGCGCCCGCCCCCAGACCAGGTAATGTCCCTATACTGCGCTGCAGACGGTAACATGAGACATCAGCAGGCACGCCCGTCTACAGCGACCACGTGTCGCAGAAGCTCTCTCCTAGCTTTTCGGCCCAGTCGGCCAATCTGTTTTGGGGTGAGCGCAGACATGCTGACTGACAGGGTAACGGTAACTACAAAGTGGGGCACCCCCGGACTCTCTCAGCAGCGCCTCCAAAGTAAGGGTATTCCCTATGAATACCGCCGCTACTACCTGCTGTGCAACCTGTGTGGCTCTCAGGAGCCTAAGCCTCGCTTGGGGAACCTGGGGTACATACATATCATACATCTCTAGGTGCAACGCTCCACCTGGGAGGGATCCCAAGTAGGGGGAGGAGGCCCTCACAGGAAACAACCACACAACACGAACGAATATAAAACAGGACTGGCTTTACTGCATGGAAACACATATATCACGCAATAACATCAATAACATCATCATGCGCCATGGCGGGCGCTAACCACACGGGGGTGTCACGGCGGACACAACCACACTAGGGTACGGCGCGCTACCACCTCTAGGCGTCACGGCGGACGCTATCACCCTAGGCGTCCCGGCGGACGCTTACCACCTATAGGCGTCACGGCGGACGGCTCACCTCTAGGCGTCACGGCGGACGCTACCACCCACAATGTGACCCCACCCTGTGTACCAGTAACCCCACCCAAATGTCTCATACTCCAGAGTCAAATACCACTGTGCATATGTGTGGTGACTGCGCAGCCACTATGTTTGGTGATAGGCCTGGTTGGTGCACGTGAGTTGCAGGGTTACCTGCCCGGGCTCCAGCCACGGGTACAGCCAGCGATATCAATCCGCAGCATCCAACGTTGTCCTCCACACCGCGTGGGTTGAAAGTCCAGCGCGAACAAGTTCTCTCCTAGTCTTAGGGTCTTGGTGGTGTTCTGAGCCCAGAACCCACCTCGCAGGGCGCACGGCTTCAGCACTGTGTCCCTGACTACGTTGACCAAATAAGGGCAGTGTCCCTTCTAGGGCCTGTCCCTAAGCTACACACACGCATTTGGGGGGGGGGGGGGGGGAGGCCTAAGGGCCTGGGGGGGGGGAGGGGGTGGGGGGGGTGGGGGGGGGCGGGGGGGAGGGGGGGGGGGGGGGGGGGGGGGGGGGGGGGGGGGGGGGGGGGGGTGGCGGCGGGGGGGGGGGGGGGGGGGGGCGTGGGGGGGCAAAACACACAAGATGAATTTTTTCTCTCTTTGTGTTTCCCCTTTTTGTTTTTTGTTGTGTTAAAAAAAAAAAGGGCGGGGGGGGGGGGGGGGGGGGGACGAGGGGGGAGAGTTAACGGGGCAGTGGGGGGGGGGGGGGGGGGGGGGGGGGGGGGGGGGAGTGGGGGGTGGGGGTGGGGGGGAGAGGTGGGGGGGGGGGGGGGGGGGTGGGTGGGGGGGGCGGGGGGGGCGGGGGGGGGGGGGGGGGGGGGGGGGGGGGGGGGGGGGGGGGGGGTGGGGGGGGGGGGGGGGGGGGGGGGGGGGGGGTGGGGGGGGGGGTGGGGGGGGGGGGGGTGGGGAGGTGGGTGGGGGGGTGGGGGGGGGTGGGGGATGCTGTTGTTTTGTTTTTTTGGGGTGGGGGGGGGGGGGGGGAGGACCTAACTGGGACTTGGGGGCTGCGGCATCTCGCAGAGGGTCAATGCCACCGACTGTGGGGGGTATCCACATCTTACCCCTAGCTAGTACCGGATCCTCACTGCATGCGTGCTGCCAAAAACCCCGCGAAATGTATCAACTGGGGAGAATGGGACATCCGGGCCTTCCGAATGGCTCCCTGGCGTCATTGTGTCTCGCCACGTGCACCGGGGGGTCTGGCAGACTCATCTCGCGCATGCTGCCGAGCTATCCTGGGGATCCACGCGCTGTGGTTTCTACACTTGCAGCCGAGGCGCAAAAAGCCCTAACATCGGCGGCGCCCTGCTCCCGAAGCCGCAAGGCGGTGCGCAAACGCGATTGGCTACAGGCCTGAGCGACGCCCGACTCGCGGTCCCCCGGCCAAAACGGCCTGCTCGCCGCTCGAGTGCCTAGCTCCCAGGATCGATCTTCTAACTGGCACCGCCACCCATCACTCCCTCGCAACACTGCGTATGCGCGAGGAAGGGAGGAGGGGGTCAGCCATGACAGGGGGGACCTGGCTACATCTACATTTTTAAAGCTTCCAGTGACTGAGCTCCAGATCAGAACCAATGCTAACACCACCCTAACTCCTGTTACTAGTTTTAAATACCTGGGCATATAGTTTGACTCCCACTTAACATTCGGGATGCACATTGATACTCTGACAACTAAAACCTATGCCAAACTAGGTTATTTTACAGTAATAAATCCTCCCTAAGCCTGCTGGTGAGAAAGCGTATCGCACAGCAGATGCTAATGCCAATTATCGACTAAGGAGACATAGTATACGGCTTGGCACCCCAAACCTACCTTAGCAAACTTGACACCCTCTACAACTCAATATGCCATTTAGTTATCCAATGCAACTACAACACACATCACTTGAGTCTAGGCGCAAAGTTCACCTTTCTTGTCTTGCCTTCACATACTTTCTGGGCAAGCTACCCATCAATCTGAAGAAGCTCCTCACCCCTACCACATGCAGCACTTATCATCTGAGATCTGACTCCAAAAGACTGTTCATGGTCCCAAGGTTCAGCAAATTATCTGGAAAAAACAGAACCCTCAAACACAATTTTCTGCACTCGCCGCACTCGCGTCTTAAGGCGGGAAGTTTTGAAGAGATCACGCGTCATGACCTGGGTATTCCGATGTATTTAATTCACCGCGTGAATTATTCGAATAACGGCCGCTGCAGCTGAATAACATATATTATCTCTTACTGTGCATGCAATGTCTTGTATATACAGTAATGTATAATCCTGCTCATATAATTTAACAATGTATTTGTAGCCATGTATTTGTTATCATAACTCTGTGCCCAGGACATACTTGAAAATTAGAGGAAACTCTCAATGTATTACTTCCTGGTACAATATTTTATAAATAAATACATACTGTACATTAAGGCTCAGAGTTCTTCTGTACTTTCTGTAAGTGAAGTATGCCTTTATAAAAGACATATACCTTTGATTTAATATAATTTATCTACAACTTGAAATTCTACAGTATGTCTACTTGTGGAATACTGTAGGGGAGACTAGCTATCCCTTTCTCTCTTTAACTTTCTTCATTGCTTTTTGTTATTACAGGGCCGGCCTTGGGCTTTGCGGGACCCAAGGAGGCATGCTGGCAGCGGGGCAACCACAGTAAAAAAAATAAAGGAACTTACCTTGGCGAGTAGTTGACTAATTGAAGTGGTGGCAATTGCTCATGTACCATTTAAAGATAACATAATATTTTCATAAAGACACTAGGGACACCCAAACATCCACAGAGGGGGAAATATAGAGAAAGCTTTGCATAAGACACTATTTCTTTAAGGTCCTTCAACAAGTTCCTCGCTTTGTTTAGACAAAAAGTTAATTAAGAGCAACAATGTAACAAACTACTTGATTACAGTGGTGGGCAATTGGTCAGGTGTGAAATAAATTATTATAAGATGGAGACAACTTTGTACAGTATAAGACAATTTTTATTAAAGGTCATTAAACACCCCCTTGCTTTTTTTAGACTCTATTTGTTAACTAAGTGCAACAATGTAATACCCAGCTGCCTAAATTTATCATAAATTCAAAAGTGAAGGCATAAGACGCTGAACAGAACCCGGCGCTACCCCACAGAGTAACCCCATATTCCTGCACCGGCAGTTCCCACAGAAGTACTGCTACATGATGGACTGCATCTGGAGGATAGTTTTCCCTACAAGAGTAAAAGTAAATACGGTGCCTATTCTAATAATTGCATGTTGTGTTTATATAAAAATGATATACACAATATACTGTAATGTTTAAACTCTCTATTAGTTTAGGTTTTGTAGAGGGACACTGGCCAAGCTAACATGTTCCTCTTACTGTGGCTGAGCAATGAGCAGGAGAAGGACCACAGTTTGCCTCCTTGGCACAAGTTGGACAGGACAATGACCTACCACAGTGGTTGGAGGAGGGGGAAGGCAACAACAAGGTTTCAAATGGGGGCTGTAGGATATTGTTCACTGATCCCATGAGTATCGTTATCTGTGTGTTGTGCGAAGTAGAGATGAAGAATTTTTTTCAGTGGGTTTGGATTTGCTTCAGAATGCCCACTTTCTTTGGTCTACGAATTCCTGCGGATCATTCTCTAAAAGCAATCCTGATGTTTTTATCTCTCTCTCTGTAGATTTATCCGTGTTTGTATTTTTAACAATCTGGCCACAAATTGTGGAATCCGTGCATCGGGTCCTTAGCAATCAGTCTGAATTGTATCCAATGGTGAATTTACATAAATCTGCACATAATTTTTCGTGCCCAATCTGCGGATGGATTTTGGTAGGGAGGGGGGGGGGGGGGGTTAAAACCCTGTCGCAATTCTAGTCCTGAGCCCAGGGAAATCTGTCTGCGGCCCCGTCCATGTTTGCTGATGACATTAAATTTAATAAGGTAGAATCAGAGCAGGGTGTACATTTTCTTTATAAGGACTTGGATAAACTGGAAACTTGGGCAGGTAAATGGAAGATGAGGTTTAATACAGATAAATGTAAGGTTATGCATTATGGAAACTATAATAAACAGGCAATTTACACATGAGGCAAATTTAGGTAAACCCTTGATGGAGAAGGAATTAGAAGTTATTGTAGACAGCAGGCTTAGCAATAGTGCTCAATGTAATACAGTAGCTGCAAAGGCAACTAAGATCTTATCTTGCATTAAATAGGGTATGAATGGAAGGGAAGTAAGTATAATTATGCCACTGTATAAAGCATTAGTAACACCGCACCTTGAATATGGAGTACAGTTTGGGCACCACTCCATAAAAAATACATTATGGAACTACAAATAGTGCATAGATGAGTTACAAAATTAATAAAGGGGATATAAATCTGACTTAAGAGGAAAGACTAGCTAAATGTGATTTGTTTACATTAGAAATGGGGTATATAGGAGGGGATATGAAAACTATATAAAAATATATTCAAGGTCAATACAAGGATCTTTCAAAAGAACTGTTAATTCCAAGGGCAGTCCAAAAATTATGGGGTCATCCCCTTTAGGTTAGCGGAAAGGAGATTTTCCCAGCAAAAAAAGGAAAGGATTGTTAACAGTAAGGGCATTTAAAATGGGAAATTCATTACCCATGAAGACTGTGATGGCAGATACAATATATATCAGCAAAAAACATCTATTTCAGGAAGGAAAAGAATTCAGGGATATGCCAAATACGTAAACATGGGAAGAATGTTGATCCAGTGAGAAATCCGATCAAAGGGATTTATTATTTCCCCTTATGAGACATTTCTGGACTGTAAGGCCTCAGGGAACACATCTCCCAAAGAGGGTTTCCCCCGCGACACTACTCACCTGGCGCGCTCCGGCTCCACTGGTTCACCGCTGCGAGCAGGACCCTCCTTCTTTCTCCCTGGTCCCCGCAGCTGCTACGGGACGCGCGCAAGCGCGCGCATACCCACAGACTTTTACGTCCTACCGCAGGAGGAGCTTCCACCCCCAGCTCGGGCCGCGCATACCTCTCCCGCACGGTGCACACACCTGATGTGCGTGCATCGCCCATAAGCCTCGCGTCAAGCTATAAGCTGTGGCAATCTTCCCTCACCTATCCCTGCCTCCCATGGGGCTGCTCCTCCGTCCCTCTCCCTCATCCTATTGGGCTCTCTTCTCATTTATACCCTGCTCAGCCATTCCTACTTTGGCTGAGCATAGCTTTGTGTGACCTGTGTTACCCACGGTCGTGCCTGCCTTAGTACCTTGTCTCTGTGTCTTCTAGTGATCTCCCGTGTACCGAACCGGCTTGACTGTGGACCCGCTCAGGACTTCGACCTCTGGCTTGCCGTCTGACCTCCCGAACTCTCCTATCCTCCACCTCGGCTTACGGATTCCAACCTACCTCCCGGCTCCAAACCCCAAGGCTCTCTAACACCTTATCTCCCGTGCAGTTCCAGATGCCTACTATCCACCTTCCAGACGTGCCCCCGCAGCTGTGGGTGCAAGTATTACCCTTTTCACCTCAGTTCCGGAGTCCCTCCTTGTCCATGGTGAGCGCAGCTGACATAATGCTCAGTCCAACGGACATGGACCCCGGAGAGGTTGAGCAACCCAGTGCCATGGATCGACTCCTTCTGGTGGCGGCGCAACTGAACTCCATCTCTCAAGAGTTCTCAAGAATCTCTCTGTTGCAGCATTCCCCAGGCTCCTCTGCCATGGCAGCCGCGGCATTACCTTCTTCGGGTCTCCCCATGGCTTCGGACCCTCGCCTTCCGGCTTCCAATCGTTATGCAGGGGTTCTCCACGAGTGCAGAGGATTCATCAATCAGTGTGAAATCCAATTCGAGGTTTGTTTGTGAAATGACTTCTTGATAAAGTTCATCCGAACGAAACGCGTAGAAGGTTTGCTGCTGTTCCACACCATATGATTCCCCAATAAAGGACTTTTTATTGCAAGACCTGCTCTCCTCGTTTGCTGTGCGCTGCACACCCTGGTTTTTGAAATCCAATTCGAGCTATCCCCATCGCGCTTTCCTACTGCATGCTCCAGGGTGGCTTACATCATCTCGCTATTGACCGGAAATGCCCTGGCCTGGGCATCCCCCATCTGGGAACGGAGGGCCAACATGATTATCCCCGCTTCCTCCGGGAATTTAAGCAAGTATTTGCTATGTCCGATCGCAAGATCACGGCAGATTCCTCTTTGTTCCATCTCTCTCAAGGTACCCGTCCCATAGCCCAGAATGCTCTGGAGGTCAGAAACCATTGCGGCCGAGACCTCTTGGAATGATGACGCCCTCTCTGCAGCCTTCTGGTAGGGATTGTCCGAATCCATCAAAGACCAGCTGACGACTCTGGAGAGACCCACCAGATTGGTTAAACTCATTACTGTCTGCATCCGTGTGGACCAGCGCTTTCGGGAGAAAAGACTTGAACGCGCGCTCCCTCGTGCCACCTCTCCCCGGGTTACCAGCCGCAGTCTTGTCCCTTATGTTCCCCAACCTATAGATGAACCTGAACCTATGCAGCTCGGAAGTCATCGGCTGTCCGCTTCCGAGAGACAGCGCCGATGAGATGGTGGACTGTGTCACTACTGCGGGCATCTCAGTCATCTGCTGGCGAGCTGTCCCTTGCGGCCGGGAAACGCCAAAACCCAATGAGGTATGAGGGGGTCTCGTTGAGTACAATCTCCTCCTCTTTCCCTTCTCCGAAGAAACTTCCAACTCGGATAATGCTGTCCATCTCTCTTGCCTGGAATAACTCCCAGATTCCCGCCTCCACATTCATAAATTCCAGGTCTCAAGGAAACTTTATTGATCAGGATTTTGCCAGCAGGAACAATATTCCTTTACAATCTAAAGCTGTTCCCGTTGTCTTAGAGGCCATAGACGGACGCCCCCTCCAACCAGCTTTTATTTCCTTGGAGACTGCTCTCTATCCCTCTCCACAGAGAACGGTCACCAAGAGAAGATTACCTTGGACGTGATCCATATTCCATCGGTGGAAGTGATTCTGGGACTCCCATGGTTGCAACTGCACAACCCACAGCTGGATTGGACTAACAAGAAACCCATATGATGGAGCTCCCAGTGCCTCAAGACTTGTCTTCCCCTAAAACAGACGGTTGCCGGAGTGGAACTACCCGCGGAGTACAAAACGTCCCTCCCAGCGGTCTACTGGGACCTTGCAGATGTTTTTGACAAAGTACGTTCTGAGGTGCTGCCCCCCCATAGAGCCTTTGACTGCCCTATTGACCTTCTTCCCGGTGCCACGCTACCAAAAAGCCGTTCCTACCCTCTTTCCATACCCGAGACCCAAGCCATGTCCGAGTATATCCAAGATAATTTGAAGAAGGGGTTCATCCGGAATTCGTCATCTCCAGCTGGAGCCGGATTCTTCTTTGTCAAGAAAAAAGATGGCTCTCTTCGCCCCTGTATTGACTACAGAGGTCTCAACAAGATCACGATCAAGAACCGTTACCCCCTACCACTCATTTCCGAGCTCTTCGAATGCCTACAGGGGGCAACGATTTTTTCCAAGCTTCATCTCCACGGAGCCTATAATCTTGTCCGCATCCGTCAGGGTGATGAGTGGAAGACCGCCTTCAACACTCGGGATGGGCATTATGAATACCTCGTCATGCCCTTCAGCCTGTGCAATGCCCCGGCAGTCTTCCAGGAGTTTGTCAATGAGATCTTCCACGATCTCCTCAACAGCTTCGTTATCGTGTACCTTGATGATATCCTCATTTTTTCCAAATCCCTCCCTGACCACATTCAGCACACCAAATTAGTCCTGTCCCGCCTTCGAGAGAACCATTTGTACGCCAAGCTGGAGAAATGTTCTTTCCATCTATCTTCCATCCCCTTTTTAGGATACATCATTTCTAGCACAGGTTTTTCTATGGACCCAACCAAACTCAAAGCTGTCTTAGAATGGCCGCAACCCACTTCCCTGAAAGCCATACAGCAGTTCTTAGGATTTGCGAACCACTACCGTAAATTCATCAAGAACTTTTCATCCACCGTGGCCCCCATCACTGCCCTTACTAAGAAGGGAGCTAACACAGCAACCTGGTCTCCTGCAGCCCTCCAAGCTTTCGACTCCCTCAAGAAGTCTTTCGCTTCCGCCCCAATCTTGCGTCATCCAGACCCCAGGCTTCCCTTTACCCTGGAGGTAGACACATCCGATATCGGTGCAGGCGCCATCCTCTCTCAGAGACAGTCCCCACAGGCCAAACTTCACCCCTGCGGGTTCTTTTCCAAAAAAAATTCTTCAACAGAACTACGACATCGGAAATAGAGAACTCCTGGCTATTAAACTCGCCCTTCAGGAATGGAGACATCTTCTGGAAGGAACAGAGACCCCCATTTCAATCCTCACCAACCATAAAAACCTACTTTATATTGAGGGTGCACGTCGTCTTGGAGCACGTCAGGCCCGCTGGTACCTTTTCTTTTCGAGATTCAATAATATCATATCCTACATTCCCGGCTCAAAGAACCAAAAGGCGGACGCACTCTCACGGCAATTCCTGTTCGAGGACAACTCCGAAGACACCTCCGAGACAATTTTACCCCCCAAAATATATCATCTTGGCTAACTCCTTCGATATCCTGGACCAGGTCATGGCAGCCCAGTCTAACCTCCCGAGAGGCCTTAAGGTGCCCGTCGGCCGTCTATATGCAGCCCAACACTTCCTGAAGAAGATTCTAGAGTAGGGTCATTCTTCTAAGTCAACCGGCCAACCAGGTATCAGTAGAACCGCTGACCTCATTAGCCACACCTTGTGGTGGCCTACCATGGTGGAAGATATTTCGGAGTATGTGAAAACCTGCCCAATCTGCGCCCAGGTCAAGACCATTCATAAAAAACGTACGGTCTCCTTCGACCCCTGCCCATACCGGAACGCCCTTGGAGTAACCTGTCCATGGACTTTGTTGTAGAACTTCCAGCCACTAGGGGGATGAATACCATTTTAGTAATCATGGACCGGTTCTCCAAGCAGGCCCATTTTGTCCCTCTCAAAGGGCTGCCCAATTCCTCCACCATGGCAGACATTTTTATTAGGGAAATAGTCTGCATTCACGGAGTTCCCCTTTCCATCGTATCCGATCAGGTACACAATTCATCTCCAAATTCTGGCGGGCCTTCGCCCGTAGGATGGATATCACCCTCCATTTTTCTTCCGGGTACCACCCCCAGACTAATGGGCAAACCGAGAGAACAAACCAGACATTGGAGCAATACCTCCGGTGCTTCGTCGCGGACAGTCAGGACGATTGGGTAGATTTGCTCCCCTGGGCAGAATTCTCCCATAACTCTTTAAGGAACAGCTCCACACTGAAATCCCCCTTTTTCATTAATTATGGTTTCCACCCGGTTCAGCTTCCCATCACCTCAGTCCCTTCTGGAGTCCCAGCAGCGGATGACCGAATCAAGGATCTGCAGGAATCCTGGAAAAAGATCCAAGAAGCTCTGGGAAGGGCAACCCACAGACAAAAAGCACAGGCAGATCTCCACCGTCGACAGGCACCAGTCTTCAAGTCAGGAGATAAGGTCTGGCTCTCCTCCAGGAACATTAAACCCCCAGCCTCAAACTGGCCCCCAGGTATTTGGGTCAATTCCCAGTGGTGGAACAAATCAATCCTGTGGCATATCGCCTGGAACTTCCCCCATCCATGAGAATACCCTCCATGTTCCATGTATCGCTGCTAAAACCTGTGTCCCAAAGCCCACGGTTCCACAAGACACCAGTTGGCCCTAAGTAAATCTTAGTTCATGGGCAGGAAGAGTTTGAGGTTCAGTCTATTCTAGATTCCAGGAAGACGAGGGGTTCAGTGCAGTAGCTGGTTCACTGGAATGGCTTTGGTCCAGAAGAGAGATCTTCGGTACCCTACCATCAAATACATGCCCCCAGATTGCTGAGACTCTTCCATTCTAAGTTTCCCCAAAAGCCATATTGGAGTCATCCTGAGGCCGCTCCTCAAGGGGGGGGGGGGTACTGTAAGGCCTCGGGGAACACCTCTCCCAAAGAGGGTTTCCCCCTCGACACTACTCACCCAGCACGCTCCGGCTCCACTGGTTCACCGCCGCGAGCGGGACCCTCCTTCCTTCTCCTGGTCCCCGTGGCTGCTACAGGACGCACGCATGCGTACCTCTCCCACGCGGTGCACATGCCTGATGCGCGTGCTCTGCCCTCAAGCCTCGCGTCAAGCTATCAGCTGTGGCAATCTTCCCTCACCTATCCCTGCCTCCCATGGGGCTGCTCCTCCGTCCTTCTCCCTCATCCTATTGGGCTCTCTTCTCATTTATACCCTGCTCAGCCATTCCTACTTTGGCTGAGCATAGCTTTGCGTGATCTGCGTTACCCACGGTCGTGCCTGCCTTAGTACATTGTCTCTGTGTCTTCTAGTGATCTCCCGTGTACCGAACCGGCTTGACTGTGGACCCGCTCTGGACTTCGACCTCTGGCTTGCCCTCTGACCTCCCGAACTCTCCTATCCTCCACCTCGGCTTACAGATTCCAACCTACCTCCCGGCTCCAAACCCCAAGGCTCTCGGCACCGACGATTCTATTGGAACTGCCCAAGTATCCGGCGAGTATCTGAACTAACACCTTATCTCCCGTGCAGTTCCGGACGCCTACTATCCCCCTTCCAGGCGTGCCCCCACAGCTGTGGGTGCAAGTATTACCCTTTTCACCTCAGTTCCGGGGTCCCTCCTTGTCCGTGGTGAGCACAGCGTGACATGGACAATGTGTCAAAAGAGTTTTTGTTCGCCTTCCTCTGTATCAAAATATGGTAAATTCAAACATATATAAATAAATACATGTTGTCTAAATTTTTAAATAGGTTGAACTTGGACATACAGTATATCTTTTTTCAACTACACCTACTATGTAAATATGTAGCAATATTGCATCCTTTTGGCTACCATACAGTTATGTTCTTTTCTTTAACTTCACACCTCTATAGTTTTCAGTAAGTAAGAATACTGACCTCAGTCATTTCTCACTAACTCACCAGCATTTTAGCCGCATTAAGGGCATCATGCAGTAAGCAGCGAAAAAATGCATTAGCCAGTTTAGCAATTAGCCATGTTTTTGGCGTGTTAAACTCGTTGTATGCTATAAGGGGCGAATACCTGGCGAATGAATTAGCCACCACCATTTGATAAAATGGCTAGTAACCGGTGGCGAGACGGCTGCCTGGCGAGAAGCTGCCGAGAAGCCGTCCCCTGCCGAGATGTGTTTGCAGCAGAGAGAGATCCGCTGCTCTTTCGGCGCAAACATCGGCACATTAAAAATTATTGTTAAAACCATTTTTATTCATAGTGTACATGTGCAGGGTGTCTCCGGAGCTGACCCGCACTGGTTTCAGGTCCGGGGATCCCCTGCTTCCCGAGATACAGGCCCCTTTATGAGGTGCTGTATCCCTCTGCATTTAAATGTCCCGATCACGTGACCGCGGAATGTAAACAAAGCAGAGGGATACCGGCACCCACTAAAGGGGCCTATATCTCGGGAAGCAGGGGGTTCCCGGACCTAAAACCAAAGCGGTTCAGCTCCGGAGACACCCTGCACATCTACACTATGATTAAAACACACATATCAATAAAGACTCGTTCCTTACCTTTGCGGCTATGTGCTATGGTAGCGAAGCAGCATGAATATTTTTTTAATAATACTGTACAGTCTATCCCAACTCTGATTGTCTCTAGTAGACCATGTGACAGAGGCTTGGGGAAGAAAGGATATGACGTCATTGAAAGCCTGTCACATGGTACTAGAACCAATCAGAGTAGGGATAGACTTCCCACGCTCTGATTGGCTACCGTACCATGTGAGGGCGGCCATGTTTCTTTTAATGACGTCATCTTAAAGGCAATTGAAGCAAAGCCATTCTGATTGGCTGTGATTTCATTGCCTTTAAGTGACGTCATCATTTTTTTTTGCATCGGCCAAAACACATGGTTTTCACAGCCCAATCAGGGCCGTGGAAACCATGACAAAAATGTGACGTCATAGGCCTTTAAAAGCCTATGTCGTCTCATTTTGAAGCCAGACGCCGAGGAGGAAGGACCTCCGGAGAAGAAAGAAGACCAGGGCGTGGCAGCAGATGGGAAGAAGACCCCGGAAGAAGATAGAGAATACAGATGAAGATGGATTACAAGTAGAAGACCCCTGGTTTGTCGTGTTTTATTATTTTAATGTTTATTATTTTCTGGTTTATTATTTTATGGGTTCCTGTTCGTGGATTGGTTCGTGAGTAAGCTGATCAACGGGAGTCGGTGAGTGGGTCAAGTAATGGTAAGTTAACTAAAGAAATGTATTTAATGTAACTGTGTTTTTTTTTCCTTTTTTCATGTGTATATTTTTTTATTGTACATCATTTCTTGCTACTGTATGTTTGTATGTATGTCTAGAGAGATATATACATACAGGGTAAGAAATGATAGTGTTGTAAAAGCTTTCTTTGCACTATTGTAAATGATATTGGCTATGCTGCTATGCATAGATGTGTGTTAAATGTATTTTATAATTAGATAGATGTAATTTTTGGGCTTCTATGCTGTACTTTAGGTCATGGTCAGGCTTGCTTTAGTATATTGTAATTGTTGGTGTCCTATTTTGTATGATGGTAATTGTTCTCTGTAACGGTTGCTATAGTTAATTGTGTAATTGGTATGGATGCTATTTTAATTGTTTTGGGATGTAATTCATGTATGTTATTTGATTGATGGTGAATTTATTGGATTACATAGTATACTTTTTTTGATGTAATGCTATTTTATTTGAAATATTGTTTTGTTAACATTGATTTGCAGCGTCTACATGTAGCTTACATTTTATGCAGCATGCATACAATGTAAATGCAATGTTTTATGTGGCATTTGAGACTTTGGATTGGCATGTTATGCTTTAGATTGAATGATTACATTAGATGTGTTTAGGAAATTGCATTTTATTTCATTGAGGATGTTATGGATCAGTGGTATTGCCATTGCCAGGATGGCTTAACCCCTTAATTACCTTTGCGGTTAGTACCCGATAAGGAGATTAAGGGGTTCATTGATATGTAAATGTCATTGCAATGTAATGGCTATGTATTATTTTGGCAACGGACCACAAGGATGATGCTGGCGACGGGGCCTTCTTATTGAAGAGGTTAGTAGAATTTTCTTTATTTTACTATGGTATTTAATGTGTTTAATAATGGCCAAATAATGAATTATCCCTATGTGGATAATAGTTATTTGGCACATTATTGTACTGTATGTGTTGGGGTGGGGGGAGGGGGTATTGGAACCAAGGGCATGTGGTAGGACTCCTTTGTGGGTAGTGGGTGAGGGTGATTAGGCCTCAGGGGGTGGGGGGTAGTGGGGTAGGGTATGTGGGTGATGGTGGGTTAACCCCTTAATGACTGTAGCAGTTAATAACCGCTATGGTGATTAAGGGGTTAGGGAACATTACATTGGATGTTTTTAATCTTGTGTCTGTTTTGCAGAAGCGGATGGGGCATTAGCAGGATGAATATGAGTATGGCCTTCATCGTGGCAGCCGGACATGGGTGAGTGCTACATGTATTTAATGTCTTTATTGTTCTGTATGTATTTTAAATGGACACATGCACTATTATCCATTTGTGGATAATAGTCATTGTGCCAATTACTATACTGTATGTTAGGTGGGTATAGGTGTTGTTGGTGTAATATATATATATTATATATATATATATATATAAAAACAACATTACCATTCTCTCGTCCGGTAAAGAAAGACTGCACTCGGTTCAGTAATCATGAAAAACTGTATTGGGCATCTGAATAAAAAAGATAAGTCACCCAATCCGACGTTTCGGTCCTGGAATAGGACCTTTCTCAAGGGGGTGCAATGACAGACTGATAGACAAGCATATATATACCCTCACCACATGTGACAAACACACCTGACTCACATTACCTACAATCCAAATCTCTGCAAAAATCACCTGCCAGGTGTGTGTAATGAGCCGTCGCCATCTTGGAGGGGGTGTCTGTGAAGGTAATGACGTCACTGATCTGCCTTCATTCACTGCTACTATGTATCTACCCTATAGTAAGGTCAGTCTTGCAGCCTGTCTGCCTGCCAGAACGACCACTAGGTGGCGTACCTGCCTATTCCCAAGCTAAAGTCAATGGGGCATGCAGAAAGAGTGAAGGACAGCCTTAGGCTGTCTATACAGGCAGCAACAAAGCACCAATCAACCCAAAAATTGGAAATAATGATATAGCAAACTATGGGGAGAGAAAAAAAAAAAAAAAAAAAAAGGGAGTAATGCTTCCCATAAATAACTGGTAATGTAGCCAAAAAAAACCCTTACTGCACATCAATAAACTGGATCAATCCTATTGGACAAGGCTCATCAAACATAACAGTGTAACATAGAAACCATCCATACTAACACAAAAGGAAAGGGATATGTGAACACACGAGGGATATACATACTTACACAAAGAAAACTAATATATATATATATATATATCTGTAGTTAGTGTGGGGCTGTTGTGTGTGTTTTCTTTTTATTGTGGGTAGTGGGGGTGGGTGAAGGGGATATTAGCCCCAATGGTGGTTTGTTTATGGCTTGCGGGTGGGTAGCGGGAGGGTTTAACCCCTTCATGATCGTAGCGGTATTAACTGCTACGGTCATGAAGGGGTTAAGCGCACCTGCAACCCCCCCATAAGCCCTAAACAAACAACAAGGGCAAAATACCCCCTTCACCCACCCCCACTACCCACAATAAACCTGGCACGGCTGTTTAACCCCTTCATTGCCTTAGCGGTTAGCCGCCAGGGTAATGAACTGGACTTTAAATGCATTTTTCCTGCCTCGGATGCATGCCTGGGGGGTCCGGTGCTGGTATTAATGGTATCAGCTCAGGAGAACCCCGGCAGCAATCCCAGCCAGGAAAAAGGCCAGAAATTTTTCTAAGTGCCGATCCGCCACTCATCAGCAGCCTCTCACCATCAACTTGCCAACTTTTTCTTGCATGGCTGATTCGCCAGAAAAACGCCATTCTAGAGTGTCGAATAGCTCCGCTAAGCTACTCGCCATTACTAGAATACAGCGTGGCGGAAAATGTTTCAATTTTAGGCAGAAAGTGCCTTCTCGCCTTGCCACCGGCGGGGGAAAAAAAACGCCAACCTAAGGATAGGCATTTTTGGTGGGAAAGTGGCGAGATTTGCCTTTCTGCTGCTTACTGCATGAACCCCTAAGGCACTCTCTCTTGAAAACAGACCGAATGAATAGATAAATAAACAGTGACAATACTTCCGTGAACCAGTGGACTCCTGCGTGCACTCAGATATACAGTGCACTACTGCGGTGTTTGCTGTCTGCAGCTCAAAACCCCAAGGAATCATTCCAGGATCCTCAGGACAAGAAGAAACAAAATACAAGTTGAGCACAATATTATGTACACTGGCGACACACTTTATTCGAGCTCGGCTAGTCCCACGAATTCGGGTATACCCGGGTGTATTGAGGTTTGTGACTGTTTTCTGCCCGAGTGCATTGAGGTATTTTCCAAGCAGGGATTGAAGCATTTTATTCCCGCTGGCTGCAATACTGCACAGTATATATATATATACTGCATTACAATTCATGAATTTATGCCATCTGGTAGACACACGAAGCATTGCAGCCTATTAAATCCTAATCATTATCATTTAACAGATCAGCCGCCCGTCAGCCAGGCATGAACCCAGGCTGGGAAGGCAAACGCAACGGGGCTTGTCAGAGGTGAGGAGCGGTGCATTCCAGGTATCTGCCAGGTACATACTGGGTATTTGCTCGAATAAAGTGTGTCGGTGCAGTACACTGAAAACTGCACAGACTGTGACTGGGACAATAGTCAGGTGTGTTATACACAGCCTGTGTACTAGTGGATGCACAGATGCAATCCACCATATGCTACTGAAGTCACAGTGAAATAAAATAAGATATAATATTTATAGTATCCAACGCACTGACTGAGCACTCTAACAAACCGCCGGACGTGGCGGTAAGGGAGAGACTGCGCTGCGTGGGGAGACCTGACTTCACAGTGATAGCTAGGGCTTAATAATATGAAAGTTTATGTGTTGTTACATTAAATCTATGCCTTTTATACACTACAACTTCGGTATGTCCGTTTCTTGAGACTGGGATCTTCCATCTCTGACGTGAGGGCTGATGAACTCACGCTGGTTGCTGTAATTGATATAAGATAACTAAAAGAACTGCAAAGATAACATTTGGAGTGATTTCTCACACATGGCCGTGTGAGTAGCGATTGTCACGGGAGCTTGTGCAGGGTTATAATATACACAAATAAACTGGGTTGAATTGAATGCGACTTAGATATAATAAAGAAAGTTTATTCCTTGAGAAAGGTGAACACACAAAATATACAAATAACACACAGAATATGAACATTTACTTAGGGTTTGGACAATGAAGCAATCAGAATCTGGATTGGCAATTCATTCAGGCATCAGGTAACAAGTAGATGTTGTAACGAAGACCCTGGGCATAGGGCTTTCACTCGTTTATATGGGGTTTCAGCCCTATCCCTTAACATTGGGTGCCAGGTATTGGTTTCCATTTACCTCAATCCAATTACCCCTTGCCACCTCATGTGGGAAGCAAGGTAATAGCTGCTCACAGGGGTGGGCATTATTCTAATCAGGGGCTCATTTCCCTAGCCCCACTCCCAAAAGTCTGGTGTCTCCTAGTCTACCTTTTGGGTTCCTGGACAGGAAAACCTTTGTCTGGAGGTGTTATTTCTAACACCTACAGAACTACTCAAGTCATGCTCTTCTATGCATAATCAGGGTGGAGGAGCCTTTGATCAGGGGGCCTGTTGTAGACATATAGGCGCCCCCTGAACATTAACATACTGCAGAGCCAGTATCTTTCCCGGGCTTTTATACCAGACACCAAATACAGTATATTTCTACAATAATATATATATATTAAAATAATCCGTTCGGCTGGTCCGAGCGGCTACAAATTGCCAGATCCTCATGCCGGAGAGGATTCTACATGGTGGCAAATTTTCAGCTCGCTGGGACCCACCGAACTGGAGTTATAGAAATACACTTTAATTGCATTTCTCTGCCATTGAAGTCAATGCCAGAAACCCAAACTAAGTGTAGACGGACGTTCACAGAGGTACACAATTAGGAGGCTTTATAATGTGAAATTATAATAGGCTTTATTGTGCCTTTTCCTTTTCATCAGGAAATTATCCAAACGCGGGGGGGGGGGGAACAAAGCTTCCATTCACTGGGGAGTATTTCTAGTGAAATCCTATGCAATTAGTTCACATCTCCATTAGTTAAGCATGTCTCGCAGCCCCAAAACATATAGCATGAAAATAAGCAGATATAAGCAGTCTCTTTAGAATAAAAGTCTTATCTGTTTCTTGGAGGGAAAATCTTCTCACTTCCTGGTTCAGCTTCAGGTGTAGTAGTTTTCCCTGTGTCTTGAAATCAGCTCTGCTGTGCAGAGCTCAAGACCGGTCAGCTCCAAAGGTCAGCTCTCAGTCAGAGCTAAGGAGAGTCACTTCCTGTCTCAAAGGCAGGCTTTTTGTAAACAATCTAATCAGGCAGGTGGTGTTTAGTAATGAACTACCACACTGCTAGATTAAAGGCACATTACTGAACATGGATAAGTCCCCTGTTACATACCTCCCCTGTTTGTGGGAAGCTCGGGCTTACCACGGCCAAAGCCCATCCTTCCACTCTCATTCTAGATATCTCTGTGACGAACGAGAGTGGATGGAGGAAGAGAACCCTCTGTCCTGCTGGGATTGAAGCCCTTTCTCCAGTTTATTTTTGTCTCCTCCCGAAGATGCTTGAGATCAGCACTCCTCCGTCGCTCGAGGAGGACTTTTTCCACGTAAAATATTTTTATCGCGTGCGCGGTCTTGAGATTTCTGTTGCGTCGGGCACTCCTCTTTTTGTAGACAAAGTGTATGGCAACAGTTGTAGAGCAGTTAGGACTAGCCCTTAGAGTTTTCTGCTCTTGAAGTGGTCTTTCTGCAGCTTCTCCACACCACGGAGTCGCCAGTTCAGCTTCTTCAGCTAAGGATTCTTCTGGCTTTGATTCTGCACTCCTACCTCTGTTTGTTGCCTGTTGGGCAGCTGTAGGTTTGGCTAGTGCTTTCTTTGGTGGCTCAAACTTCGAAATTTTGTTTTGAAGTTGCATGGAGTCCCCAACTCTCACTGTACCCTTGTCCTTGTGGGCATTAGTTACTGTGGCATACTGGTGCTTGGGCAGAGCCAATACCTTTTTCCGTATTGGAGGAATCTGTATCAGAGTCTCCTTCATATTCTGGAGCTCTGTAATTTTTGTCGTCAAGGTTGCCGCTGCGTCTGTTTTCTCCTTGGAGTACTGACTCATGGGAATGGAACAGTATCTCTGTCTCTCCAGCTCTTGCTCCAGTTTCTGAGCCTTCTCATGCTCCCTCTCATACAGAGTCACCTGGTATCAAAGCTCCGCTTCCAACGATGCTCTGAAGACATGCAGCATGGCCTTTAGCTCCTCATACTGCAATGTGGGGACGTACTGGATATTCAGACGTTCCTGCAGCGCTTGTACCTCTTTAGCAGCCTGCAGTTTTTCTTCCTGTAGCGTTTGCTGCTTCTCTTCAGCACACTGGAGGTGTGTATGCAGACCTTGCAGTTGGTTCTGCAGTCGGTGCTCTGCGTCAAACTTTTCCTTGACTTCTTCTGTTAACTGAAAATTTTCTTCTTTCAATTTTAACTTTTCTCTTTTTAATCTTGAATTTTCTCCTTTTTCAGTCTCTGTATTCTTCAGGGCCTCTTTGCAGTCCTCCTTCCATTTACACACATCTGCTTTGAGAATGACAATCTCCTGGCGTGAGACTTCCTTCTCTAGGTTGAGGGTCTGAAGCTCCTTCTGAGAGACTTTGAGATCTGTTTCAAGATTACCAATAGTTTATTTAGCAATGTCCAGCTCCTCAGTGAGACTGTGTAGTTCCTTTCTGGAAACTTCCAGGTCTGTGCGGCAGCTGTTGGTCTCATGATGTGAGGCATCCAGTGCTCTGCGGAGTGTCTGAACCTCTTTCTGAGATACGTCCACCTCTATTTGGACACTGTTGACCTCCTGTTGTGAGGCATTCAGCTCTATGCGAAGAGTGTGAACCTCTTGCTGGAAGACTGTCATCTGCTTCAGTGCCTCCTCATACTTCCGCTTTAGCGTAGCCACCATTTTATCAGATTGGCTCTGCTTTTCCTCCATGGCGGAAATAGAAGCCTTTGCAGTATCTAGCTCAGTTTTGAGATCCTCCAATTCGGTCTTGGCCACAGAGTAATTTGCGAGCACAGTCTTCTGTAGCTCATTATTATTTTTTCTCTCCCTTTCCAATTCTTCACAGAGTAGATCACAGTCATGCCTGGCAGCTTGCAGTGCATCTTCAGGGCTGGTCAAGGGATCGTCACTCACTGGCTCCGACTCCACTTCCCTGGGATGGTTGGCCGAGGGTTCCTCACTGTTGGCACCAGACAGACATTTCTTTGGGGTACACGACTTCTGCCTTGGGCCCTCTGGATATTCGGTTACCCGCAGGACGTATTCTCCATTTTCTCTAGGCTGCAGGGCAACTCGGTCCCCCTTTTCCTCCACAGGATCTGCGGACGTGTCTGTTCCTTCCACGGTAAGTGAAGAACTGTTTTTCTTTTTCTTTTTCCGCTTTTTTGATTTGGATGACATCGTCCCTTCAGGGATATTGGGGTCTCCATCTTCATTTGAAGTTTTAGCAGCTTCATTATATACACCAGGCTTTTATTGCAGCTGCTTTAGCTGACAGAAATATTCGGTGATCAACTGCTCCCGCTCTGTCTCCTGCTGATCATATTCGTCATCAAAGGGAGCGGTCTTTTCTGTTCGTGCCGAGTTCAGGCACCCCCACCTTTCTTGGGGTGTTTTGTGGGTGTGACTCGGTTCAGGTTCCCCGTAAGAGATGTCTTCCTCTTTATTGGACTGGAAGGGCCACTCTTCCGTGGGGTAGGGTTCATTACAGGAACACTGCATCCTCCATTTTTAGGCTATCAGGTGTAATTTTCTTCCTGACCTCAGGAGGCGCTATTGCAGCTGTTGCCACTGTATTTGCTAGAACCCCCAATTGTGGTAGTCCTACAGATGGGCATATTTTGCTTGTATAGGTCATAGCTCTCACAAGCATCTCTGTAGACTTTTATTTCTTGGGTAATTTTTTTTTTTTTTATCAGCAGTACTGTGCATGCATTTTCTTTTATCAGGTATACAAGATGTGCAGTTGCTAGGTAAAAAAAAATCTATTTGCTATACACCATTTACTTGCTAGGTGCAATCCCTCCGCTTCAGCAACAGAATTTAGTTTTCTGCCTGAGTTCAGTAATTTTCAGTCTCATCTTTGGGTATTATGGCATTCACACTTCACACTTTGGGTGTCTGTTTTGCTCCCAAGATAATAGACATACTTTTTTACTTGCAGAAAAAAAACATTCTTTGCAGTGGACTCAACACTCAGCAATTGGCTTTGAAAAACCTTTTCCTCTATAGGGCAATTTTACACTCAGCATTTGTTTGCTAAAAATTCCCCTGCTTCAGCACAGTCTTGTATCAATTTTCACACTTTTCTGCATATACTCCATTCACAGCTGGTAGCCCTATGCGGTGTGGCAACCGTTATTTGCAAAATCAGTACCACTCGTGGGTCACAATCTGTATTCACTGCTTCAGCGAAACTTTTGAAAACAACAAACACCTATCCCTTTTAAGGGCTGACTCACTTCTTGAACCCTGACTATGGCTGGAAGGCAAAACCCCTATTTCAATGATCATATTACGCTTTGTGATAGGCAAATAAAGTTTTAGCTGCTTCAGCAGTCTCTCTCCTCTTGGGATTAGGGCAAAGAGTCCATCGGTGGTTTTGTAAGTTTCAATGCAGTGTAAGTTTCAGTGGTGTGTCCCTTTAACTCTGATCTCTGCTGCATGAGGTTTTTTTTTTTCTCAGACTGTTTGTAGGCAAAAAGCATTAACAAAAAAATCCACATAAAAATCTCCGGTCCTTTTTAACTACAAGGACACCTCTTATCCCACCTCAGACACCAAACATAGATGGACGTTCACAGAGGTACACAATTAGGAGGCTTTATAATGTGAAATTATAATAGGCTTTATTGTGCCTTTTCCTTTTCATCAGGAAATTATCCAAACACAGGGGGGGGAACAAAGCTTCCATTCACTTAGGAGTATTTCTAGTGAAATCCTATGCAATTAGTTCACATCTCCATTAGTTAAGCATGTCTCGCAGCCCCAAAACATATAGCATGAAAATAAGCAGATATAAGCAGTCTCTTAAGAATAAAAGTCTTATCTGTTTCTTGGAGGGAAAATCTTCTCACTTCTTGGTTCAGCTTCAGGTGTAGTAGTTTTCCCTGTGTCTTGAAATCAGCTCTGCTGTGTAGAGCTCAAGACCGGTCAGCTCCAAAGGTCAGCTCTCAGTCAGAGCTAAGGAGAGTCACTTCCTGTCTCAAAGGCAGGCTTTTTGTAAACAATCTAATCAGGCAGGTGGTGTTTAGTAATTAACTACCACACTGCTAGATTAAAGGCACATTACTGAACAGGGATAAGTCCCCTGTTACACTAAGCAATTAACCTGACTCCGTTCTGTTGCTCAGAGAGGGTCAGGATTTGCCATGCAGTCATGCCGGAGCAGTGACTACATACTGGCCAAATCCCAGCTCTCTTGTCCGTACAGAACCGGAGTTATGGACTACAGGTTTTTACCGTTTTTAATTTAGCCGTTTACCTCGTGGCTTTTACCTCCATTGGAATCAATAGGGCCGGTGCCGCCATTGGAAATGCATGGGCCAGCGCCGCCATAGGATTCAATGGGACCTCTGCTACCATTGGAGTCAATGGGAAACACACACTTTTTTACAGCTAACCCTAACCCTACTCCGTTCGGTTGAGGGGAGATGGCTGGAAATTGCCATGCTGTCATGCCAGAGCAGTGACTACATGCTGGCCAAATCCCAGCCCTCTGGTCCCTACGGAACCGGACTTATGGGTTTTCAGTTTACACTGTTTTGGACTTAGTGTTTGAAAGCCACGAGGCTTTCTCCGCCATTGCGGACAATGGTGCGACCCCCGTGGTTAGTGCGACCCTTTCTCGGCGCCATTCCTTGTCGGACCCGGTTGGGGTCGGGTGAGGGGGTTCCTAGAGTCTAGGGGCAAAAACAGCAAGGGAGACGAGGGGCACAGCTCACGCGTTTCGTCACCTTGAGAAAGTTCTAACGGACGAAACGCGTTGGTGCATGTTCCTATTCTTGTACTGACCATTAAAGATTCATGTATATTTTTACCCTTATCTGGAGTTGCCCTTATTACCAGCGCTTGCTGCCGCTTCCGCTGTGAGCTGTGCCCCTCGTCTCCCTTGCGGTTCTGGATCTACCTACTGAGGGCTGCACGCCGGAGAATCCTCTTACCTGAATACCACTAAAGTAAGGTAAAGGGCATAGCCCATCGTTTTCTGCCTTCAATTGCTGGACTGTTCTGTGTTATTGCCTCAGGGGTGAGCTTATGCCTACTGGAGACGTAGTTTGTTATAGCCGTGTGGGCACCAACAAGTCCCTCTTATCACCCTGGGAGGTTAATTCATTCATTTCTACATATATTATTCCTGGCTGCCAGCTCATCTTCGGAGGTCAGCATCGAGGAATCCCCATTGAAATGCATTACTCCATTCACTTTCAATGGGGAACCGCCGTTCCTCCTCTCATGCGCCACCTGCAGGTCTTCTGTGATATCGGGCCCAAATCGCCAGAATCTCCATAGGATTACATGGGGCTCCAATGGCGACCTATGGAGATGCTACAAAATGGAGACTGCAAAGGCGGGAAAGGGGAGAAAGGGCAATAAACATGTAAATGCAATTAGCCCTTTCCCTCCCGACCTAATCCCAGTGTATGTGGCTGGTGCATACACTGTAAAGGTACAAACACCAATAATTGTACCCATATATATTTCTATCAAATAGAACACAATTTGCCCTGAGGCAGGGGAATAAAAACACATGAAATCCCTCTAAATGTGGGAATAGGATAATCAAGGGACATACCTTTTGGTTATGAAGCAGGGGAACATATATATTATAAGTACATTTCTGGTTAACCCCTCACTTCCCAGACGGTTGAAGGGGGTGCCTTTATTACTCGCTTGGCACCCCTCCCCCGTCCCAGTGATCATATTATATCTTATTTTATTTCACTGTGACTTCAGTAGCATCTGGTGAATTGCCAACTGTGCATCCACTAGTACACAGGCTGTGTATAAAACACCTGTCTATTGTCCCAGTCCCAGTCTGGGCAGTTTTCAGTTTACATAATATTGCGCTCACCTTGTATTTTGTTTCTTCGCATTAAGTATGAAGCATTGGAAGGCCTCCACTCTTAACCTTCCTGCCTGAGCTGTGTAATAAAGAAATATAGGATACTGTATACTGTATTACTGTATACTGTGTATTACTCTCTACAATATTAGCAGTAGTCACAAAAAAACAAAAACACCTTAATAAGACCCCCATTGTCCAACACTAATCTCCCCCCTCCCCCCCCCCCCCCCCCCCCCCACCACCCTCCCATTGAATTTAGCTGAAGAGCACTGAGCCACGGCTGAAGTTTAATGCAAACAAAGAAACACAAGGTTTGGGGATTAAGCAAACTGGCCTGGGTCTTTTCCCACCAGGAGAGATGGATGAATTTTGGGGGCAGATTTGGATCCTTTATTCCGCGGGTTTCAGCAGATCAGTCTCAAAAATAGCGATTCACCTTTTGCTGAGTTTAAAAAAAAAAAATTATACCGATAATTCATCCTCGGATTCAAAGAATCCAATTCCTGAATCCGTGAATTCATAAAATCTGTAAGATGATTTGCAGAATCCATGCATGGATTGTTAAAATCTGCCAGTGTATTGTATAAAATGGCGATTTTAATTTACTCCGCACGGATGAAACTGTATGTGAAAGGGTGAATTCAATATGCCTGGGAGACCTATGTATTGTTCTACAGTCCAGCAGTGACCTGGTTAATCCCAGCTTTGAAAAGGCTGGGTTTATTAACGAGGTCCAAGCTGCCTTGTTAAGGGGCTTGAAAAAGCCAGACTCTTCCCTTGTGTCTGATTCCTGTCTGAATCAAAGAACAGTTTGTCAAAAGGCACAGTATGTTAAATTTGGACACTGATCCTTGCTATATGTTTCAACAGTATGCTGGACTTGAACCACCCTTGCTGGAAAAAGAGCAAAGCCCTGTCAGGACTGATCTCTACGTTGTTCATATATGCAGAAGAAAAGCTGTGTTATTTTGTTTTACACGCTTTAAGACTGAATAAACAAACCAAATCATAACACCCATGTGTCGTTGTGTTGTCCCTGCAACACTATAACAATCCGTCAGTAGATTTTACACCGGGGAATGGATATTGAATTGCGAATTCAGAAATATCCGGGAAACGGATTTGGACAGATCTGCCCATTTCGACCAACCAGGGACTGCAGTCTTTGCTTGCCAGGCACTACAGCCACATTAAGCATGAATCATGGGAATGTACATAGCCCTCCCTGTGAGCATCCGTGCCTGAGCTGAGTGTGACATCTTATGTACAGTGGCGGCCGCCTTTAGCCTCCTTCGGCCTTTTCCCCGCGATTTTTAAAATCGCAGGCAGATCGTGGGCAGATGCGGGCAAATCGCGGGCAGATGCGGGCCGTTTTCGGCAGTTTTGGGCGCCTGCGGGCACTTTCATTGTCTAGCACTAAGTGCTTTCATTGTCTAGCGCTATTAGCGCTATCTGGTGATTTCGGGCCGCTCGGAAAAGTCCATGAGAGACGGATGAGAGATGGAAAACATCCCCGAATTTTTTCGGGGATGTTGGAGGTTAAAAGGGGCCGTGCCAGTAACAAAAGGTTTCAATACATTCTTCTAATATACTGAATTATTGCATTGTACAGAACCATTATTACGTCGTCATTACTATGTGTGTGGTATCGGAGATTAGTAACACATCTGAATAAAAGTTACAGTACTGACCCCTTTCCCCCAGCTGGTCTTTTTTTTTTTTGCCAAAAGTGCAAATCTGAGTAAGTCATTCACACGCCATCAGTTGTCAATACTAGACAGCTATTCCTAAAGTCCTGCCTATTGTTGTTCAGAGTACTAAACCCATGTGAGATCCTTAAGCTAAGAAACTTGATAATGGTGCATTACAAGAGAATGGAAAACATGAACATTTTTATGACAATTAAAACTAACACTATAATAATTCCAAGTACAATTAATTAATACCATTTCATCACTATTTCCGTCCTATTTATATCAACACATTTTTGATATGGTATATGTAGTTGTTGCATGTTTCTACACTTAAACATTTGTTCCAGTAATTCTTTATCCCCTTGACTAGTTCAGCTTTGTTTTCAGGCTTCACATGCTAGCACAGATGATAATTTAATGCATGCCAGACCAATTCGATGTGGTGGAAATCAGTGAATCTATAAGTATAGAGGCAAATACAGTATGGTTATTTCCAAGAAACTGTCTCTAATTCAATGATCAGGGCTCAGAGGTATATTGTAAAGTCCTTACCTCTGTAGCCTGTCTTCCAATCTGGGCACAAGAGAGTCCCAGTTCTTGTGTTTGTTCTCCGATCCACAAAGTGGTACATGGGCACTCCAGCAGCCACACTATCACCAGCAAACACACAAAATACACAATCGCAATTTACACTCCCCAACTGGGGTTATGGGGGGAAGACTCTAGCCTCAACTAGGTGCAGGAGCCTGCTTCAGAAGACTTATCCTATCCGCTTCACGTCCCGTTCTTCTCAACTGAGATCAGTGCTATTCCATACCAAACAAATATCCCACCAGCTGTGTTTCCGATCAATTCCAAAACTAGTCTCTTTCCCTTCTCCCGCTGTGCTCCTTACATCGCCCCCACTGGCTGTACTTTACATGGAGCAGGAGCCGCCAGCGAATCACAGCATGGATCGTGACGGTGCAGTCAATCAGAGGATGATGACTCGGCTTCTGGATGTGCCTTTTTTGTAAATCCGTGTCAGCGCCTGATTTCTATACAGCCTTTTCCATTGACTGAAGGGGATATTTAATGCACGTGAACAAGCCTGTAACGTGTGCCCCTGATGAAGCACGCAGTTGCGAAACACGTTGAGGTCACGTGAGACTGTTCCAGCGCTCACACCCATTTGCTGGGGCAGAGGAATCAGGAAGCTCGAGTGGAAGAAAGATCTACCGATTGATGGTGCAGTCAGGACACTTACAACAGCACCATCCTTAGTCACTCGCCTTTCCAGCTCACGGTTAGCATATGTCCCCCCCTCCGTGGTTTTGTTTCATATGTAGTCATTGCATTAGACTGCAATTGACTCACTATGTTTGCACTTTTTCATGCATTTTTAGTGTAGTTATCGTATTTGTTTATTATTCAGTTGCTTTTGTATGTATTTAATTATTTTTTGTTTGTATCTTTTTGAGGTCATTAGTTATTGTAATCTATTAGATGTCGCTATGTTAGTTTAATATTATATGTTTGGTTATTTTAAGTAAATGTTAGGTTCATGGGACCTGTATTAAATGTCTTTTTTATATTGGTCCCCGGTGCACTGCGTGCATTGTTCATGTTGATGGCAGGATGCCTTACACACCTGTGGCCAGACCTGCCACTGATTGTGCACAGGTACCTGAGCAGGAGAGAGACTGGACTTAATAGACAAAATAATTCTACCTTGTGTTAGAGAGGATGGATCATATGGTGAGGTGCATGGATGTATTTGCTTGTGTATACTGTAGACTGCTGCAAGAGAAATGACTACATCTTAAGGGAGCCTAATTTCATCCCCTCTACACCGCTCCCCCCATGAGCTTCCAAGCAATACACAGATGGTGAAAAACCCATACAGCCCGCACATACCATCCTGCTCATTAGGCAATGGTGACATTGTGCCTATAACCCCTCCCCCATACTACTGAGAATGACCTGCAACAAAGGGGCATCCCTGACCAGTTCCTTGTACCTTCTGCATTTGCCAAAACACACCACTAGCAAATGAACAACAGAAGCGTAAAGACATCTGTATCCCAGTCAGTGAGGATCCAGTTGGAGACATCACTCTTTCAATAATACACAGGTAAACTTTGGAAATATGCTATACACTGCAGTGGACAGCCACGTCAATTTGCACAATTAATCTTCCAACATCATGTGACTGTTAAACTTCATGCCGTGGCCCAGAAATGTGAATTTCTATGGCTCCCGTGGTATGAAGGCTATACCTATATTAGATGCACTTACTGTAGGAAACACTATAAATACACTACTACAGAATTCAAGAACGTGAAAGACACAATTACTGGACTATTGTATTGTATGTCTTTATTTATATAGCCAACACGACGTTTCGACCATAATGGTCTTTATAAAGTGACAATGGCATAAATGAGTTTGATTTGCTAAACCCGTTGTGCCCTATGTTCCTTTGTTCATCTGTTCAGGACTGATTGCAGGCTTTCGTGCAAACACTGGAGCACCGGTAACTGTATCATTATTTTTCTTTTTGAGGTGTGCAGCATTTCTCTTATATTGTCTGGTTTATTTATATAGCGCCATTAATGTACATAGCGCTTCACAGTAGTAATACATGTGGTTATCAAATAAATAACAGAGCATGGGAATAAGTGCTTTAGACATAAAAGTAACATTAAGGAAGAGGAGTCCCTGCCACGAGGAGCTTACAATCTAATTGGTAGGTAGGGAGAACGTACAGAGACAGTAGGAGGGAGTTCTGGTAAGTGCGTCTGCAAGGGGCCAAGTTTTATGTATCATGTGTTCAGAATATCCACAGTGTTATTCATATGCTTCTTTAAGCAAGTGTGTCTTAAGGTGGGTCTTAAAGGTGGATAGAGAGGGTGCTAGTCGGGTACTGAGGGGAAGGGCATTCCAGAGGGGGGCAGTCAGTGAAAATGGTTTAAGTTGGGAGAGGGCTTTAGATACAAAGGGGGTAGAAAGAAGACATCCTTGAGAAGAACGCAAGAGTCTGGATGGTGCATAACGAGAAATTAGGGCTGAGATGTAAGGAGGGGCAGAAGAGTGTAAAGCTTTAAAAGTGAGGAGAAGAATGGAGTGTGAGATGCGGGGTTTGATCCGAAGCCAGGAGAGGGATTTCATGAGGGAAGATGCTGAGACAGATCTACTGTAGGAAAGAGTAGAGTGATTCTGGCAGCAGCGTTCAGGATAGATTGTAGGGGAGACAGGTGAGAGGCAGGAAGGCCGAACAGCAGGAGGTTACAGTAATCAAGACGGGAGAGAATGAGGGCCTGAGTCAGAGTTTTAGCAGTCGAGCAACAGAGGAAAGGGCGTATCTTTGTTATATCGCAGAGGGCTACAGCAGCGGAACATACAGGCTGTAATTACCTGTCCCGGCACCCTATCCTCAACCTATACACTGCAGGAATGAGAGATGCAGGAACGGACCACAGCCTTTCCCCCCCAAGCTAAGTAGACATTATGGTTAGCCAGTCAGCTGCTATTGAGAGCGGTAATTTACACCGCGGAGGTGTAAACATTATAACACACTCCCTGACAGGCTACCTCTTGATCATTTCACTATCAGGGGGTTAATGCCGCCGACCCAGTTAGGGTATACATATATATATCTGGCGACATTATATTATGTTATATGTACTATGGTTCAGTCCTTCTGTATTTGCTTTACATTACTAGCAATGCATTGGTAAACTCCACTTAGTGTTACTTAGTGACTTTTGCATTTTATGACCGTTACTTTTCTGAGGCTATAACTGGATACGGTCATAGAACCGTGCCTCAGGGCATTAGTGGAGCACATTTTGTGCCTGCCCTACTCAAAGTCAAACACCATCAAGCCACGCAGCAATTAGCTATGTATGTGGTTTCAGATATTTTTAATGTTGTGTGTATTACTTTCCACATTGTATGTTGATTTCACCCCGTTCTGGAGCAGACATACACCTATATACTTTGTGGTCTATGTGAATCCATGTAGGTATTTATTCTTGACCTACTAACTGCCAATTAACACACTTCTTCAGATCCAGCATCAGCATACCATTTATTTAGGTGTGCTGATTTTTTGAAAATAGAATACCTGCTCAATAGAACAGTTTTTCTAGTCTGAAGTTACATTGTGATTACTACAGGCAGTTCTCTAGCCCACATATCGGCGGTGTAGTGTCATACCTCATTATCTCCCGTGTATTTATTTGGGAAGATTGTTTCTTGGTTTGTCAATAGGGACTGGTCGTGGATTACTTTCTGCCATTTCCCTCTATACAAGATGTTTTACTATACACTGGCGACACACTTTATTCGAGCTCGGCTAGTCCCACGAATTCGGGTATACCCGGGTGTATTGAGGTTTGTGACTGTTTTCTGCCCGAGTGCATTGAGTTATTTTCCAAGCAGGGATTGAAGCATTTTATTCCCGCTGGCTGCAATACTGCACAGTATATATATATATACTGCATTACAATTCATGAATTTATGCCATCTGGTAGACACGCGAAGCATTGCAGCCTATTAAATCCTAATCATTATCATTTAACAGATCAGCCGCCCATCAGCCAGGCATGAACCCAGGCTGGGAAGGCAAATGCAACGGGGCTTGTCAGAGGTGAGGAGCGGCGCATTCCAGGTATCTGCCAGGTACATACCGGGTATTTGCTCGAATAAAGTGTGTCGGTGCAGTATGTGTGATTAAAAGGTTTTTTTAAAATTATCAACCATATCACTTTGACTTACCTTTCCGAGTGCATTCTAGGAGGATCTTTTTTGTCTGTCTATGTTGTTAACCTCATATATATCCTCTATTGCACCAGTCTGTGAGTTACTTCATTCATAACTCCATTTCTACTAGCTGATGCGGGAGCCTCCATCCCCCTTTCCCTTTCCCTTTTCCCTACCCTTGAACTCAGTTTATACACATGTGGATGTATGTCCACTCTTGCTCCCAGCTCGCACACCTACTTACCTCTCACTAATTATTTTTAGTACACTATTATGGCTGGCTTCCTGTCGCAATTGCCTGACTTTGCTGCATGGAGATCGGAGGCGGACAATGTCTTTTCACTAGATGGGGATTTATCTGACATTGGGGTCACCAGTATAAATACCTACTTTTCAGGTTTGGAGAAAATATATAAGAAGAGGGCTAAATTATGGTGGGAGGTAGCGAGTCTTGAAAAGTATATATCTACTGAACTCATCCCGAGGGGCTTAAGAGTAGACCTACCTCCCTCAACCCCACATTCTGACCCAGAATTCCTCATCAAATGGAACAAAATTCTAGGCACTTGTTCTGCTTCCTTAATGAAATTGTTAGTTGAAACAGATAATAGCACACTATCAACTGTAAATATAGAATTAGCAGAGCAACGCAACGACGCAGAGAAATGGCGTGGTAACTCTGAGTTTATTAGCTTGGAGAACAGATTAGAAGAGACAATAGGTAGATTCACGCGCGAACTAAAAGAAAGGAAACAGCGCAAATACATTCGTGACACAAAAGACTTTAAGGAAGGTAAAATTTACAAACAAAAAAAGGATAACCCTAAAAAAGTCCGTTTTCGTCACCCTGAGTCCTCGACCGACTGGGACACTTCTAACGAGGAGAGTGACGGTGGGGAAAGGAGAGAACAGGGACCAGTCGACACCTCCAGGGTGGGTTTTTTAGATCAAGACCCCCGCCACCAGCCACCCCCAGAACGTGCAAGACCCGAAGAGGCCAGATGGGGTGGGCTGCGCGACAGAGACACCTGGGCGTACAGGGGGGGCCCAAGCGACGATCACGCCGCCGTCGTTAATTAATGTTACGGACGACTTTAGCCAGGTGATTAATCTATCGGATATGGCCCTGAGTGGGAGTCAAGTAGCAGTCCTACAAAAGGGACTGTCCTTCTCTCCTACGGAGGACTTTTCCAGATTTGACTGGATTAAGGACACTTATTTGTTTGGCCGCAAATTATTATTGCACAAGTTCTTTAAAAGAAGGGCGCAGAATCAACTTAGAGCTATAGGTCAGGAAGAATTTGATGATCAATATTTAGAAGACATAAACAACTTAGCAGCACTAGAAGAGGAGTCACTTAGGACACCGGGCGAAGGCCCATTCACCACCATGAAACCTAAATCAAGGTTTACACCGGCACTTGAGACGTGCCATAATGTGGCAACCTTTATCGGTCTAGTCATTGCGGACATTGAACACCTTAAGCCCAGACACTCAAACACTAATTTGACCCATTTGGAAAGACAGTCTTTGTTAGAATTGAAACTTAACACGACTATCACGATCAAACCCTCAGACAAAGGGGGCAATATCGTGATAGTCAATACAACAGACTATGTCAATGAGAATTTACGCCTACTATCCGATCGCGATTGTTACGCGATATTAAGAACTGATCCAACAAATGAGTTCTTATGTGACCTTAAACTCATTCTGGATGAGGGTGTACAGACCAAGGCACTCACCCTCAAAGAAAGTATGGCACTTCTTAACAAAAATCCTAGGATGGCCACTTTCTACTCCCTCCCCAAAGTGCATAAAAGCCTGGAAGCGCCACCAGGGCGCCCAATCGTGTCAGGGATCTCGAACATCACTGAACAGAGCAGTATCTACGTCGATAAGGTGCTTCGTCCCTTTGTAGTCACACTACCCTCTTACTTGCGGGATACAAAGGACGCTCTCAACAAACTGAATGAGGTGCAGATCAGGGATGACACGTTACTTATCAGCCTGGATGTAGAATCTCTGTATACTTCTATAATACATGAGAGGGGCATCCAGGCTGTAGAGTATTACCTCAACACAAGGTCTAGTGAGTTCGGTAGTCACAACACACTGATACTGGACCTACTGAGGTTTATTCTTACGCATAACGTGTTCACCTTTGACGATAAACTATACAACCAACTCTGGGGCACAGCCATGGGGACCACCTGCGCCCCCACCTATGCCAATCTTTATTTGGGCTGGTGGGAGGCGGAGGTGGTATTCCAAGAGCATCATCGCCAATATACCTCTCAAATCCTTTTATGGATAAGGTTTATTGATGATATCTTTGTCCTTTGGAAGGGCACGAAGACACACTTTGATGAGTTCATTGGTGAACTTAATAATAATGCCCTCAACCTCAGACTCACCTCTGAGGTTGATCAGACGAACATTGTGTTCCTCGACCTCCTGATTTCTAAGACTACACATGGGACTTTATCCACATCCCTTCATCGTAAGTCTACTGCCACTAACAGCCTCCTCAGAGCAGATAGTCACCACCCGAAACATCTTATAAGGGGTATACCTACTGGTCAGTTTCTACGCCTGAGGAGGAACTGTTCATCTAACGATGACTTCGAGACTCAGGCGGTAGCCATGAAGCTTAGATTTCAGCAGAGGGGATACAGTAACAGGATTATTAAAAAAGCTTACCAAAGGGCTAGGCGGACAGACAGGAATACACTGCTAGATGAAATGTCACCACACACAATGATAAACAAGTTATACGTTTCATTGGTAGATTTAATAACCAATGGCCCGAGATAAATAACATCATTAACACACACTGGCACGTATTGCGTGAAGATGTTGACCTTAGAGAGGTCCTGAACGAGAGGGCATCACTGGTAAGCAGAAGAGCCTCCAACCTCCGGGATCTGTTGGTACAAAGCCATTATGAAAGACCTTCTACAGGCACGTGGCTAGCCAACAGATCCAATGGCTTCTACAAATGTCACAAATGTCGAGCGTTCTCCTCCTGCATGCCTACAAAGATCTTCCATAACTGGGATGATACACATAGCTACAATATCCGACAGTTCATTAACTGTAGAACTATGGGCGTGGTGTATCAGATTATCTGTATGTGCAACAAAAAGTACATAGGTAAGACCAAACGGCAACTAAGACACAGGATACTCGAGCACCTAGGGGATATTCGCAACCATCGCGATACCCCTGTTGCCAACCACGTCCATAATAGACACCAGGGAATGTCTACAGCTCTTAAATTCGTGGGTATTGAGGCAGTATCTAACCATAGCAGAGGTGGAGATTGGGACAATGAGATCCTGAAACGTGAATCCCGATGGATCTACACCTTGGGTACCCTGGCCCCCAAGGGATTAAACGAGGAATTTCTTTTCTCTCCATTCATCTGAAGCATTGTCACCTCTATTCAATCATGGATATTTATCCCCTGTTTTAGCATGAGCACATGTTGCCATTAATGTGCAGTTGCAATATCACACTCTTGCACCAGGGAATCACATGCTGGGGACATACTATCTTTCCTGTTTTAGTGAGCACTCTACTAGTGCAATCTACCCTCTCTATCTACATTATTACTGCCCCCCTTCTCTCATTGATTTAGACCACTGATGTGTTAATGGAGGTTGGGGCATTATCTGTTTACCACTCTTCTGTGTACAGTATGTGCATACAATTTCAGCATTTAACCACAGTACTCACATATGCCTGCATCTACATTGATTAGTGCATGTATTTATTCTGCTACAACAGCAGTTTATCACTAAGCATGTCAGGCTTTCATTTATACACTTCACATGCCGCAGGTCAGAGAGTGCGGCAGTGAATCCAGCTAACAGCCCGGGGTAAACACTCTCCCGCAGGTTGTCATGACAACCATGAGCTATTTAAGTGCTCGTTTACTGCGGGCAGGTACCTTTGAAAAAGCGCGAGCATGCGCGAAACGTACGTCAGGTCAGAGGTCAGCGGTACGTGGTGACGTCATCACACTGAGTGGACGCCTCCCAGCAGTGGGGTGATACCGGCGCAGCTACAGCAGCGGAACATACAGGCTGTAATTACCTGTCCCGGCCACCCTATCCTCAACCTATACACTGCAGGAATGAGAGATGCAGGAAAGGACCACAGCTTTCCCCCCCAAGCCAAGTAGACATATGGTTAGCCAGTCAGCGCTTTTGAGAGCGGTAATTTACACCGCGGAGGTGTAAACATTATAACACACTCCCTGACAGGCTACCTCTTGATCATTTCACTATCAGGGGGTTAATGCCGCCGACCCAGTTAGGGTATACATATATATATCTGGCGACATTATATTATGTTATATGTACTATGGTTCAGTCCTTCTGTATTTGCTTTACATTACTAGCAATGCATTGGTAAACTCCACTTAGTGTTACTTAGTGACTTTTGCATTTTATGACCGTTACTTTTCTGAGGCTATAACTGGATACGGTCATAGAACCGTGCCTCAGGGCATTAGTGGAGCACATTTTGTGCCTGCCCTACGCAAAGTCAAACACCATCAAGCCACGCAGCAATTAGCTATGTATGTGGTTTCAGATATTTTTTATGTTGTGTGTACTGTATTACTTTCCACATTGTATGTTGATTTCACCCCGTTCTGGAGCAGACATACACCTATATACTTTGTGGTCTATGTGAATCCATGTAGGTATTTATTCTTGACCTACTAACTGCCTATTAACACACTTCTTCAGATCCAGCATCAGCATACCATTTATTTAGGTGTGCTGATTTTTTGAAAATAGAATACCTGCTCAATAGAACAGTTTTTCTAGTCTGAAGTTACATTGTGATTACTACAGGCAGTTCTCTAGCCCACATATCGGCGGTGTAGTGTCATACCTCATTATCTCCCGTGTATTTATTTGGGAAGATTGTTTCTTGGTTTGTCAATAGGGACTGGTCGTGGATTACTTTCTGCCATTTCCCTCTATACAAGATGTTTTACTATATGTGTGATTAAAAGTTTTTTTTTAAATTATCAACCATATTACTTTGACTTACCTTTCCGAGTGCATTCTAGGAGGATCTTTTTTGTCTGTCTATGTTGTTAACCTCATATATATCCTCTATTGCACCAGTCTGTGAGTTACTTCATTCATAACTCCATTTCTACTAGCTGATGCGGGAGCCTCCATCCCCCTTTCCCTTTCCCTTTTCCCTATCCTTGAACTCAGTATATTGCAGAGGGAAAAGCGACAGGTTTTAGAAATGCTTTGAATGTGAGGGGCAAATGTGAGAGAGGAGTCGAGTGTGACCCCTAGGCAGCGTGCTTGGGCTACTGGGTGAATGATCGTAGTTCCAACAGTAATGTGGAAGGAGGTAGTAGGGCCAGGTTTGGGAGGAAGTATGAGGAGCTCTGTTTTAACCATGTTGAGTTTAAGGCGGCGGAGGGCCATCCAGGATGATATAGCAGAGAGACATTCAGAAACTTTGGTTTGTACAGCAGGTGTAAGGTCGGGTGTTGAAAAGTATATTTGTGTGTCGTCAGCATAGAGGTGATAATTAAACCCAAAAGATGTTATTAGGTCACCTAGAGAGAGTGTGTACAGAGAAAAGAGAAGGGATCCAAGGACAGAGCCCTGGGGTACCCCCACAGAGAGATCAATAGAGGAGGTGTTAGCAGAAGAGACACTGAAAGTACGATGGGACAGGTAGGATGAGATCCAGGATAGAGCGTTGTTCCAAATACCAAGAGTATGGAGAATGTGAAGGAGAAGAGGGTGGTCCATGGTATCAAATGCTGCAGAGAGGTCGAGTAATATGAGCAGAGTGTAATGACCTCTGTCTTTGGCAGCATGGAGGTCGTCAGTTATTTTAGTGAAGGCTGTTTCCGTGGAGTGAGCAGTGCGGAAGCCAGATTGTAGAGGGTCTAGGAGAGAATAGGTGTTGAGAAAATGGAGCAAGCGAGAGAATACAAGACTTTCAAGGAGTTTAGAGGCAAAAGGCAGGAGGGAGACAGGTCGATAGTTATAAAGACAGGTAGGGTCAAGCTTTCTGTTTTTGAGTAATGGTATGACGGTTGCATGTTTGAAGGAGGATGGAAAGGTTCCAGAGCAGAGGGAGGAGTTAAAAATGAGTGTGAGCGTAGGGATTATAGTAGGAGCAAGAGGTTTTAGGAGATGGGAGGGAATGGGATCAGGAAGGCAAGTGGTAGAGGGAGAAGAGGCGGTCAACAGCGACTTATCCTCCTCTGAGACAGTGGAAAAAGAGTCAAGGAAGGCAGGAGGAGAGTTAGGAAGAGGTGTAGGATGGGAGGAAGAAACAGAGGGGATGTTCTGACGTATGGATTCCACCTTTTCCTTAAAATAGTCAGCAAAGGGGGCGTGGCTTGGAGCCTAACAGCAAAGGCTGCGTTTGTTTGGAGCTCCTCAGGCAAAGATTTAATCAAGTAAAAAAACGAACTATAATTTGGCCAAAATACCCGAAACTGAATACCCATGGAGAAAGTAGGTGACGGGGGAGATTGGGAGACAAAAAACAAAGAAATTGTACAATATTTCGACCCTAAAAGCGAAACTTAAACAAAGCAAGCAAAGCAGAGAGCTGGCAAGGCGAGCGGCATGGCGGCCATCTGATTTTGGCGGGCAGCCAGACTGCGGGCAGGTCCTGCGTGCTCCGAAGCTCGGGCAACCGTGGTTGGGGCTGGGGAGGTAAGCGGAGACCCTGCCTGCCTGTCAAGTGATCGACAGTGGCGAGGCCCGGCCCGGGAACCAGCGCTGCCCCACAGAGCAATAAAAATAAATAAAGCAGATGGACAGCTTCTAAAATGGCCGCCATTGCACTGTGACAGGGAAGAGAGAAGGGAGAACTGTACACCGGGGCTTAGCTTGATCCCTGCTTACGGGTCCTGTCAGGCCTGCTCTTTCCTGCCCCCGCTTTGCCCTCCTGCACCCCCGCTTTGCCCTCCTACACCCCCGTTGTGGAGGGGCTGCCTTGCTCTGTGCGTTTCAGCCTGCGTTTCAGCCGGAAATAAAATTGCCGCCGCAGGCCGGAATTAAAGGTACAGTGTCCCCAGATAAGAAAAGAAGCAAAAACAAAAAAAAACAGCTGGACCCAAATCAAAGTGCTACTGAAGCATTACAGTATAATAAGTAACATCTAAAAGCACTCATAAACATTTAAAAACAGCTATTCAGGTGCACGCGCAGCGGCTAAGCGCATGCAAGTGTGAGTGCTGCACTTTGTATACGGCCGGCAATAAATGAATAAAAATAAATACTACAGGAGGCGCATGTGCGAGGTCTAGGTGGATGGAAGCCTAGATTGTGAGCTCCGCACCCCTCGGCAACTTAGAGACACACAAAAGAAATAAAAACCGTGAAAAAACTCTCCCAACACAAAGATAACTGTCAGGGACGATCCCAAGATGCAAACACGACCCAAACCAGCTCGCACGTCCGCAGTACTTACTAAGTACTTCAATAAAACCGATCCGGCGCGCAAAAATGGCGCGGGAACACCAACACCACCCGCAGGATCAGACTCAGAAGACGAGCAGTTACCAGAAGACCACATCGATCCGGGTGACACGGAATCAATCACGCAGAAAATAATGAGGGAATTCTGTAATGAGATGAAGGACTATATGCACAGAGAGATCTCAGACTTGAGGCGAGATATTAACAGTATTGGCGCCAGAACTGATGAACTTGAAACAAAGCTGGAGTCTACAATCAAAGCGGTCCGCAAACAAGACAAAAATTCAGCTTATCTTCAGGCACAAATAAATGACTTGTCCAGCAAACAAGAGGATGCAGAAAACCGGGACCGCCGGAATAATATCAGAGTGCGTGGCGTCCCTGAAGAATATGCAGACCCGGAGGACTTCATTACAAAATGGCTGACAAGCCTTTTCCCTGATAAATCGTAATCAGACCTCCACTTGGACAGATGCCATAGAGCCCTCTGCTCAAAACCGCAGCCAAACGACCCTCCAAGGGACGTTATTGTACGTTTACACTATTTCAAAATAAAAGAAGCTATTTGCCAATTCTCCAGGGCGGCGGAACAGTGGAGAATGAAGGGGTCAAATTCCTGATATTTCAGGATCTCGCTCCTACTACCCTCGCCAAACGGAGGGCCCTCCTCCTGATAAACAGGCTGCTAAGAGATAAGGGAGTGCGGTATCGGTGGGTTTCCCCCTTCGGTCTGATGGTCCTAAAAAACGGAGCTGCCCATACCCTGCGTGCCCTGGAAGAAAAGGGCCAATTTCTGCAAAAGCTGGGCCTGCAGGGGGCCGACACTGACCTGGATAGAGCTGGGACGGCCTCTCTGGAGCCTAGCTGGAACAAAGTGAGGAACACGGCGCAAAAATCCCCAGAAAATACACTTAATTGATACCAATAATGGATCAATTAAGCCTTAAAAGGGCAATACCGGCAGACTGTTCATGTGTCCGCAAAGGTCGGAGTAAAGTTTTACTTGTTCAAAATTACATCCAGCTTCGGCGGCCATCTTGGTACACCCGGACATGATTCTACAAGCCGCATTAAAAAACATGGTAGCAGCATCCGACGGCTAAAAATGCAGCAATGGAACATTTCATGGACACAAGGCACCCCACCTCCACACCTCCCCTTTACCTGAAGGCCGGAAGCGAGATGGTGAGACGGAGAAACAACGCAGAACTACCGGAGGCAGCCCCCACCCGCTGGAAACCATGCTGCCCCTGGATCTCAAAACTCAACGCTGTCTCCCCGTGTGCTCTGACTGTGATCTGAGATATGCATATGTAGGGGATATGTGTTATATATGATAGAATGACTGCGATTTGAATGTGACCAGGATGGCTTGCATGCTATGTCTCAATAATAGCAGGTGCATACTAAATGGAATAAAGGTATTATAGGCGACAGCGATGGGAGGAATACACAGAGAGTCATAAATACCTACTTATAGATATAGTCGCTGAAGAGGCACAATAACAGAATACGAGTAATGCAGGTATTATAAGGTTAGATATACCACTCAGTTATAGTGCGCTAGATTTAAATATACATAGCAGATGGTGGATGACTGCAGTATGCTTATAGGGCTGAGGTGGAGGTGAATGTGAGTATGGATATATAGGAGATTAATACAATGTGTGCGACACCTATGGCTCCTAAAGGGAGACACCACGGATCTAAGATGTCATACTTGAAAGTGATGTTGAAAAGAAGGTATATGGGTTCGGGGTTATATACGGTGCTATAAAGACTATTGGCACTATGCAGTAAGCACCGAAAAAGTGCAATCGCCAAGTGTACCTTATCGGCATGATTCTGCCGATTTTCCCTCGCCGTATGCAATAAGTGCCGAATTCCTTCCGAATCAAGCCAAAAACATTTGCTCCTACTCTGCCGATGATTTGCCGATCACACACAGGTGTATCGGCGTGCATGGCGGGGTGGTGTTAGGTTCGCCAATGAAACTTCTTGCTGAATCTGCCGAAGCAAGCATGTTTTGGATTGAGCGGCCCATTTAAAGGTAGCGTGTATTTTTATTCATTCTCTGTGTTTTTGGGAGTGAGTGAGAGAGAGAGAGAGAGAGAGAGACACACACAGAGCTGGGCGATTTACATATTTCATATTGACTGAGAGAGTTGTTGTGTATTGGGAGAGGTTTGTCCTGTGGCAACACTGAGAGGTATATTAATTAGTCTTGCCTTGCGGAGGAAAAAAAAGAGAGAGGCAAAAATAGAGTTGCTACATTCCAAGTTAAAAGACATCTCGGACAAACACAAACAGACCAACCACCCCTACCTACTCAAACAAATCAAAGATGCCAAAATAGAATTAAACCTACTATTAACATCCCAGGCTGATATATCCCTAAATTGGTCAAAGAGGAAATTTTTTGATAAAGCAAACAAGCCAGATACTATGCTCGCAAACAAATTGAGGAATAGACCCCCAAATTATAGTATTCAAGCCATTAGAAGATCATCGGGTTCCATCTCCGGAAACCCTAAAGCGATTGTTGAAGAATTTAAATTATATTACGAAAAACTATATAACGGGGATAAAATAGCTCATAATCAGAACGTGGAAAGAGCCCGTAAGTCCTTTCTTGCAAGCTCTAAGCTGCCAAGACTGACAGATGAGGAGACAGGGAGACTGAGCTGTGATTTTACCATGGAAGATATTTCCCATGTCATTGAGAATCTCAAGTCCTCGAAAGTCCCGGGACCAGATGGCTTCTCCGGTCTGTATTATAAAAAAAATCAGTGAATCCCTGGCCCCGTACCTGCTCAAAATGTTCAATGCAGTGTTGGCAGGAGACCCCTTCCCAGAAAACATGCTCCAAGCGTCAATCTCTGTAATTCATAAATCTGGAAAAGACCCCCAGATTGTTAAAGCTATAGGCCTATCTCGGTTATTAATACAGATATCAAAATATTTGCCAAACTGATTGCCAACAGATTAAGTCATATCCTACCTAGACTGATACACCCAGATCAAGTCGGCTTCATTAAAGATAGACAAGCGGGAGATAACATCCGACGAATCATTGATCTGCTAGAAATAGCCAATGCACAAAAAGTACAAATTATGGTGTTGTCTGGATGCAGAAAAAGCTTTTGATAGGATTGACTGGGCATACCTAAAATATACACTTGGAGCATTTGGTTTCGAGAGCAAATTAATATCAGCTATTATGGCCCTTTACTCAGGTCCAACAGCCAAAGTTATACACCAAGGCTTTCCCTTGGATCTTTTCAAGATTAAGAGCGGTACGAGACAGGGTTGCCCCCTCTCGCCCCTTCTCTTTGCCATGTGTATGGAGCCACTAGCGACTCAGGTTAGAGATAATCCGGATATTTCAGGACTCAAAATTGATGATCAATCACACAAAATAGCTTTATACGTGGATGATGTCCTCATGGTGCTATCGCGGCCACTCACCTCTCTCCCTAATCTTTTCAGCTTGCTAGATAGGTTTAATAAAATCTCAGGGTTCAAAATTAACCAATCAAAATCGGAGGCTCTAAATGTCACTATTCCAAAACCAGAAGAAATACTAATCTCCCTAAATTTTAATTTCCGTTGGCAGCATACGGCGATCAAATACCTAGGAGTATATCTCACTAGTAATTTTAATTCGATTTATAAAGCAAACTACCCCAAGTTAATCAGAGCACTGAAGGACGATATGAGATGCTGGTTAAAGTTCAATATCTCATGGATAGGCAAAATATATAGTGTAAAAATGAATCTTCTTCCACGCATCTTATATTTGTTTCAAACGCACCCAGTGCCTTTGAATCTGAAAGAAATAAGCGAGCTACAAGCATCCATCCTCACATTTATTTGGGGAGGTAAAAAAGCACAAATTAAAAAGCAGACCCTATTGAGACAACCTACGGAGGGGGGCTTGGAAGTACCTTGCTTGGTATCATACTATCGAGCAGCCCAATTATGTCAACTTTCCCAATGGCAGACATGCCCTGAATTGAAAGATGGGTTGCATTGGAGAGCTCAGCTTGCTCCCCATTGGAGCTAAGCAAAATATTATGGACCCCAAAAATAGCTAGGAAAAAGCTATACATCCGCCGCTATCCTCAATGACCAATTCATTAACAATCTGGGATGCCGTCAAATATAAATGTGGACTTAAATCCAAAAATACCCTGATGACACCCCTGTGGGGCAATTCGGACTTTGCTCCAGGTATGAATAGCGCAAACTTTCAGATTTGGAAACATAACAATATATCGAGATTAAAAGATCTGGAGGACAGGCACAAAATCATCACATTTGAACAAATTAGATCGGATAAAAATATCCCACACTCAGAATTTTATAGATACCTCCAGATCAGAGCCTTTTACAATCATTCTAACCCACACCCCCCACTGACAACATTTAAAAATCTCTGTATGAGAGAGACAAATACAAAGGGACTTACATCACAGATGTACAGAGAAGTGGTCGGTTCTAGCGCCAAAGTTACCCACAAACTAGGATATATGCTAAAATGGTAAGCTGATCTGGGAGAGATCCTGGAACCCGATCAGTGGACTCAAATAGCAACGGCGGCTGCCAAGAACTCAATTTGTACAACATTAAAGGAAAACGCATATAAAGTCCTAATGAGGTGGTATCTTACCCCGCTTAAACTCTCTAAATTTGTAAACGGAAGCTCCTCGCTATGCCCAAGGCAGTGCGGAGAAGCCGCTGATTTCTTACATATGCTGTGTCTTGCCCCCGGCTAGAACCGTTATGGCGTAAGATCAAGGATTGGCTGCAGAGGATTTTGGGCCTCCAAATTCCATTTGACCCAGGACTTTTCTTACTCAGTAGATCCCGCCAGTGTATTGCAAAAGTAGATCTAAAACTAATTGCCCATTTTGCAACAGCTGTGAGATGTGAGATCGCAGCACTATGGAAAAAAAATAAAATTCATTCAATCCCCAAGCTTCGGAACAGAATTTGATATGTATGCCAGATGGAAAAATTAACGAGGTTAGTTAATGACACTGGCGAAAATTTCCTAAAAGTCTGGACGCCTTGGCTGGCACAGACAGACATCCCAGGGGTAGAGAGAACCACAATCTTGCTTTAATAACTGTAAATGCGTTCTTCTCTGATGCGGTAGCTAATCGGGCTAAGAAGAGGTACCAGAGTATGCCCAACAACAAAACGAATAAAATTCTAGTGTTGCCTTCCACAACTGGTAGATCATCGGCGAGTCCAAAAGCGTTGAGCGGTGTCGTGGCCTCCCTTCCCCTCCCCCCTCCCGCCTCCCCTACCTCCTTCAGTTACATATTATTTATTCTTATGGTTTATTATATCTTGTTAATTATTGATTACTGTTTGCGTACAGCCAAGATAAACATGAGATATCGACATTACATGTTGTAGTAATGGCTAAGAAGATGTATTAATGCTGTATTTTCAAAAACAATAAAAATTACAAGTTATAAAAAAAAAAAAATAAACACATACACACATACAGTACGTACATACTGCTACAGAATTTTTTTTAAAAAAAATAGTCAGCAAAGTCCTGAGCCGGAGATGGAGGAAGGAGAGGCAGCTGAGGGTGGTTTGAGTAGAGTATGAAGGACAGAGAACAGTCGGTGTGGGTTAGATTTGTGCATGTTTATTAGTGAAGAAAAGTAGGCTTGTTTAGCTTGCAAGAGGGCAGAGTTGAAACAGGATAGCATAAATATGTAGTGAAGGAAGTCTGCGAGAGTATGAGATTTCCTCCAGAGGCATTCAGAGGAACGAGTGGAGGATCGCAGCATGCGCGTGTGGGAATTTAGCCAGGGTCTTAGGGTTAGAAGGGCAAGGGCGGCAGAGAGAAAGCGGGGCATGTAGATCAAGAGAGGAGGACAAGGCAGAGTTGTAGTTCCTGACCAGGTTGTCAGGGTCTGTAGCAGAGCTGAGAGAGGAGAGGGAGGAGTGCAAAGTGGACTCAAAGTCAGGTAAGTGAATAGAGCGCAGGTTTCTGCAAAACCGGGGGGTAGATGGAGGTGGAGAAGGGGAGAAGCGAGATAGAGAGAATGAGATGAGGTGATGGTCAGAGAGAGGAAATGGGGAAATGGAGAAATCGGAGAGAGATAAGTTTTTAGTGAAAACCAGGTCTAAGTAGTGGCCATCCTTGTGGGTGCTGGCTGCAGTCCACTGTCGAAGGCCAAAAGAAGAGGTTAGAGAAAGAAAGCGGGAAGCCAAAGGAAGAGAGGGGTCATCATGTGGCAATTGAAGTCCCCAAGGAGAAGAACAGGGGAGTCTGAGGAGAGAAAGAAAGAGAGCCAGGATTCAAAGTGAGAGAGAAAGGCAGAATGGGGATGAGTAGAGGTAGGTGGGCGATAGATGACTGCCACATGGACAGGGAGATGAGAGAAGATATGGACAGTGTGAGCCTCAAAGGAGGGAAAAGCAAGAGATGGAGGCATCTGAGGACTGTGGACTGGAGTAATCAGTGAAACTGATGTGTGCTCTGTAGCAGTTGTTTCCTCCATGCAACTATAATGTAATGTATTCAAGTCATTCCTTTGTGTGTTGAGTGGGTACTACTTTGCCAGCCAGCACAAAAATGAAACAGGCCCAGGCCCAATGACGCAGCTCCAAGTGGTATGTTTGAATTGCTCTACTAAAGCACTGTAATCTCTCACGGCCCTGATTGGCCTATCACGGGTGGGCCCTTGCTCTGTGATTTGCCGATGTAGCTCACTGTGATTGATCGATATAGCATCTGTGCTGAGATTGGCCCACACGCAGCCTCCTTTACAGATTGGTCAGCAGTTCTCTTCCATAGTTTGAGATGCAGGCCGAGCTCTATGTAAACTCCTGAATATCTAAGTTCCACAGTCTATTAGGAGTTCGTCCTAAGTTTGGTTAGCAGGTGTATCTCTGAGGCTTTCGCCTGAGACACCAAAGCAAGGCTCCTCGAGTAGACAAGTGGGACAGTTTAATTTGCTATTCTGTGGATAGCATCCACGAGGTCTTGAGGGACCAGCAAAGATACGGAGGGATCCTGTGTGAAGTACTGTGGTAGGTACTCGGATCAGGTAAGTATATAGAGTAGATAAGGAATATTAAATAATCCTTACTCTAACCAAATATAAGTAAATATAAAATAGATATGAGCCCACAAATATATAAATAATTACGTCGGCCATTACATGTTAAGATCCACAGGGGTACTACAGTTCCCAGCAGCCACTGGGGCTGCAGGCACATGGGCGTGAACAGCCAATAGGGCTGCCAGGATTTCCTGCACAGAGATTGATACATTTGGTGCGCTAGACTTCGCGCTCAGTCGGAAGCTGGACAGAGAAGGGTGCCAGTGGCCCTGAGACTAGGCCTAGAGTTCCCCTTCAGGCCCCAGCTAGGCCTTGACTCACCATCAGCTTGTGGGTGTGTTAGGGATGGGCCCCTCAGAAAGGGACATTTCCCCATTAGCCCAGTAGTGTCAGGACCACAGCAAAGACGTTGTGCAGTGACGTGCGGCCTGTGGTCTGGGACCAGACCACCACCGCAAGTGCGAGACTCTTAAAGGTGAGACACTCCAACGGGAGATCACCCCGCGCAGAGGCAGACATCTTTGTTGGATCAGATGGATCCTGTCATCAGTCGGCTGTACCCGGGTGCTGGAGTGACCGGTAGGTATCCATCTCTACAAGTGCACCAATGGCCACACACACATTCTGTGGTAGAACTACCACACACTTTGGGGGTGGGATTGGTGCTGTTGACACCAGGTGTTTAGTTGCCCAGGGCACCTCCGTACTTTGGGGGAACTTCACCAGGGTGTGCATATGGTGGTGGTTGGACAGTGTGGGCACTGGGTGGGTACGGCAGTGCATGGCCTTTACAGTACTGTATTGTTTAGTTATTCTATAAGTTGCATGTTCAGTAAATACTCTTTTACCATACTTGTGTGTGTATTTACTTTTGTATTGTCTTAGGAGGGGCTATCCTATTGTATTTGGATCCTTCTCAGGTGGAGGCGCTGTCACCATATAGAATCAGGTACACCCCAGGCACCGTGCAGCGGAGGTTCAGGAATCCTGTGAGCTAATCAGGTAATGCACCAGACGTAGTTTCCATAGACACAGGGGAAAGGGGGCTACATTTAATTAGATTTAACTCTGGAGGACAATATCAGTGATTTCTGGCCAGCAATAGTTTATGACAGTGAAAGGTTGTTGTGTTTTTTTTATTATATATAATCTTGCATTTAATTGTATTTTTGTAATTACTTATACATCAGTAAATTAAACACTATTCTCTTGCTACTGTGTAACTTTAATTAAAACATGTGTATGTTGCAGTATTGATTTATCTTCATTTTCTATGTTGTCTGTAGTTGTCCTGGAGTTGTATTTTTTGACAATATACTGTATCTGAGTCTTGTAAATGCTCAAGAAACACAAACATGCTATACAGTACCAAAGATTCTAGAGTCCAGAAATATGAATACAAAACCAGTACCAGATCCTTATCACTCTTTCAGTTTTTGTAGTTGAATAAGATCCTGTGGGATTGCAAAATTGGAAGTAATGGAAAAACAGCTTAAAATGTCTACAATATACTTAAATGCACATTGTTGATAAACAAATCTTAAGAAACATTTTGAGCTACAGGAGCTTTGAAGGCACCAACATAGTTTGTAGAGGGCAGCTTTTACATTTTCTGTGTTTGTTTCCAATGTTCTCACTTCACCATTCACATTAGATTTTTCAGGCACTCCAGTTTTGCTGTATGGCTTAGAGCAGAATCCCTTCTATCTACTTTCAAAGCTTATGGCAGTGTTTCAGTTGTTACAAACAAAGCAGTACCTAGCTTCAAGCTGGCACTGTAAGTGTTGCCTGAACAGCACGATCATTCCCAATCAGCCATAGAAACAGAAGCCAGACAGGCAATGTATCAAAATTAGGTCTCCCACTTGGCAGCATGCTGTGCTAATGACTAAGCCTTAAGGCTTTTCTAATTTTGCTTATAAGCACATCTCAGAATAAATGATTTTTTGCAGCCTACAAAATTCAAGCTCAAAAACTGTAGATGATAACAGGGATGATTTATTTTGCATACCACCTATGGTACAGGGCAGATAATGTGGTATTAATATCAAATAATTACATATTAATAAAGCCCCATTTATTTCTTACATGCCAACATGCAAGATACATAATCAACAGCTTAGCTTAATGAGATAATTACAGAGGGCAGTGGGGGAGGGGTTAGTTGATTGAGCTCACACTGCTAGAGCTGTTGTCTTGAATAACAGAGCTTGTGTGGGTTCAACTTCTGATCCTGTTGGGTCTGACACCATACCCCATTCCTCATGGGGTACCTCAGACTTGTTAACCCAAAAACACTTTGGGGTTCATGCAGTAAGCAGCGGAAAGGCAATTCTCGCCATTTTCCCGCCTAAAAAGCCTATCCGTATTCAGTAACGGGCGAGAAAGTGGCGAGATTCAACAAAACCGCCAGTTTGGCTGGCGGTTTTTTTTTCCGCCGGTGGCGGGGCGAGAAGGCACTTTCCACCTAAAAATCCAACTTTTTCCGCCACGCTGTATTCTAGTAGAGGCGAGTAGCTAAGCGGAGCTATGCGCCTCTCTAGAATACCGTTTTGCTGGCGGATCAGCCACGCAAGAAAAAGATGGCAAGTTACTGCTCAGAGGCAGCGGATGAGCGGCGAATCGGCACTTAGAAAAAATTCAGGCATTTTTCCTGGCTGGGATTGATGCTGGGGGTCTCCGGAGCTGATACCATTAATATTAGCACCGGACCCCCCCGGCATGCATCCGAGGCAGGAAAAATGCATTTTAAGCCCACTTCATTACCTTAGCGGTTAACTGCTAAGGTAATGAAGGGGTTAAAAAGCCATGCCAGCTTTATTGTGGGTAGCGGGGGTGGGTGAAGGGGGTATTTGGCCCTTATTGTTTGTTTAGGGCTTGCGGGGGGTTGCGGGTGCACTTAACCCCTTCACGACCGTAGCGGTTAATACCGCTATGGTCATGAAGGGGTTAAGGCCTCCCGCTACCCATCTGCAAGCCCTAAACAACCACCGTTGGGGCTAATACCCCCTTCACCCACCCCCACTACCCACAATAAAAAAAAATACACACACCAGCCCCACACTAACTAAATAAATATATATATATATAAATATATATATATGACCCCAACAACACCTATACCCCCCTAACATACAAAACAGTAATGGGCACAATGACTATTATCCACAAATGGATAATAGTGCAGTTGTCCATTTAAAATACATACAGAACAATAAAGATATTAAATACATATAGCACTCACCCATGTGCGGCTGCCACGATGAAGGCCATCCTCATCTTCATCCTGCCCATGCCCCATCCGCTTCTGCAAAACAGACACAAGAATAAAAACATCCAATGTAATGTCCCCTAACCCCTTAATCACCATAGCGGTTATTAACCGCTACAATCATTAAGGGGTTAATCCACCATCACCCACATACCCTCCCCCACTAACCTCCCCACCCCCTGAGGCCTAACCACCCTCACCCACTACCCACAAGGGAGGCCTACCACATACCCTTGGGGCCAATACCCCCTCTCCCCAACACATACAGTACAATAATGTGCCAAATAACTATTATCCAAAAAGGGATAATACATTATTTGGCCATTATTAAACACATTAAATACCGTAGTAAAATAAAGAAAATTCTACTAACCTCATCAATAAGAAGGCTCCATCGCCAGCATCATCCTTGGGGTCCGTTGCCAAAATAATAAATATCCAATACATATCAATGACATTAACATACCAATGAACCCCTTAATCACCTTATCAGGTACTAACCTCAAAGGTAATTAAGGGGTGAAGCCATCCTGCAATGGCAACACCACTTATGCATAACATCCTCAATGAATTAAAAAGCAATTTCCTAAACAAATCTCATGTAATCATTCAATCTGAAGCCTCAAATGCCACTTAAAACATTGCATTTACAGTGTATACATGTAGGATAACATGTAAACTACATGTACACGCTGCAAATCAATGTTAACAATACAATAATCCAACTAAAATAGCCTGACATCACAAGAAGTATATTATGTAATCCAATAAAGTCACCATCAATGAATTAACAGACATGAATTACATCCCTAAACAATTAAAATACCATCCATACCAATTACACAATTAACTATAGCTATCGTTACAGAGAACAAGTTCAAAACATACAAAAAAGGACACCAAAAATAACAATATACTAAAGCAAGCCTCTCCATAACCTACAGTACAGCATAGAAGCCCAAAAATTACATCTCTCTAATAATAAAATACATTTAACACACATCTATGCATAGCAGCATAGCCACAATCATTTACAATACAGTAAATCAAGCTTTTACAACACTATCATTTCTTACCCTGTATGTATATATCTCTCTCTCTTATATCTCTCTAAGACATACATACATACATACATACATACATACATACATACATACATACATACATACATACATACATACATACAGTGATAAGAAATGATATGCATAAAAAAAATTAACACATGAAAAAGCAAAAAAAACACAGTTACATTAAATACATTTCTTTATTTAACTTACCATTACTTGACCCCACCGACTCCCGTTGATCAGCTTACTCACGAACCAATCCACGAACAGGAACCCATAAAATAATAAACCAGAAAATAATAAACATTAAAATAATAAAACACGACAATCCAGGGGTCTTTTACTTGTTTCTCGCCAGGCAGCCGTCCCACCACCGGTTACACGCCATTTCATCAAATGGTGGTGGCTAATTCATTCGCCAGGTATTCGCCCCTTACAGCATACAGCCAGTTTAACACGCCAAAAACATGGCTAATTGCTAAACTGGCTAATGCATTTTTCCGCCGCTTACTGCATGATACCCTTTGTGTGATGTGGAAAAGAAGTGGAATCACTTCTTGCAATTTATAGATTTGTATTTATTTAAAATAAATGTATTTCACTTCAGTATCTGTCTGACACTCTGGCAGACGCCCAGTGAATATTTTTGTCCCTGTTCTGTTATACTGTAGTCACTTTTGTGCATATCCATCATGTATTGTAGGATCAAAATGATTGCTCATGCCTGTAGTAGCTCCCTCTGGCTTCCTTTTAAGGCAGACCACTTCCTCTTTCTGGTTGACAGTTTAATTTTCCTTGTGGAGCACACCTGAGATTCCTATAGATGCAGTCAGATTTATTGTTGCATAGTCTTTGCTGGAGAAGCATCCCACCCGGCGCATTTAATGATTACTTGTATTTGGCACATGAATGTGACACATAGTGATACGATGTGACAGTGGAGTGACAATGGAGTTTTACCGTTATTTGCAATACCGGTCAGAAATGATAGTAGACGCTAGTGTGCTATTGTGTCTTCAAAATCTAAATACAATGTAACCTGTCCCTTATTCCGTTCATTTTTGTATGATCCAATGATATCTTACTGTATGTAATGGTTTTGAAATGTATGAAATCAAATGTAAAAACTTGAGATGACAAAAACGTAGTTGACAATATGAAATAATTTTATTTGATAACAATTTCTTCACTCTTTTTACAAATGTACGATCTTCATCGTTCTGCATCTTCTTCGGACTGGCTGGCTCTTGTGTATCTTCACTATGACTGGAACTGTCATCTAGTTCTTATGTCTGTAGAGGCTGGATCAGCAAACTGCACAAGATAAAGTATCTGAAAAAGCGAACGAGTTATTTTAGATCAAGATCACTGTTTTTGGCTATGCATATTCTGTAAGCTTTTATGCAGCAAGGATACAGGACTGGCACAAGTGTGCAAGCTGCACCACATGTGCTGGCTGCGCATGCTCGCCGTGCTGGCTGCGCACACGCATGCCAACAGCCACGCTTACGCACGAGCACAGCAATGGCTCCGCTTGCTCACGGTGTTGGACATGCCGGCTGTATTGCGAATGTGGGAAGACGACGTTTGGGTTCTGCGCATGCACACCGCGACTCACAACCTCTTCTTCTGCTCATACGTAAAGTGTTAACGGTGCGGGCTCAATGGTGTTTTTTGCACATCCACAAGGGGCACGCGCCCATTAGGAGCGTGACGTCACCCGCTTTATGGTTTTTCATTACAAGGTAAGGATTTTTTCCCATGACAATTCTGTAGGTGCAGCAAACAAGTTTCACTTCAAAAAGAGACTACAGTGGGGGGGAACAAATACTGACCATTGAGCAGTAGAGCGGGTAGCCATTGCTGGGGCTGATGTAACATCCGGACTGCAACAGCACTCAGCAGGTTTCTTCTCCATTCGTGCTTCCTGGAACCTCTGTCCTAGCCAATGGGTGAGCGCATTGAACAGACTCTTATGACCTCTCGTGACCTCGACCATGGGTGTGGTAATTTGACCAGACATTAAGTTGTCATATTTCATTACTGATCCTCAGTGCGCTGTGTGTACATTTCTTTTCATTTTTCTGAGATCTCCTTTTGGAGATCTCAATTTAGGAGTGTTTGGGGAGTTGCTCCGTATTCACAGCTGCAAGGGCTTCCTCCGAGTTGAAATCAATGAGACAACACGAGTCCTTGTTTTTCATATTAGTATTGTAGTACTTTATACATTTTAGTACAAATAATAGTATTCGTTTTACCCTTTCTTTCTTATAATTGCTGAGTGTTTCCAATTATAAGAGAGACCAACAATATAAAAAGAGTTGACCAAGCATGGTTTGAGTGTGGAGAAAGGTTTGATGATGTTATACTTTCAGATGAGACATCAGTCGCCCTTGAAATATTTGCCACTATGGCGTTCCGGGGGAAAAAAAACGTTTTATACTGAAACCTCGGCCCAAGCATCCACTCAAGTTCATGTGTGGGGTGCATTCTGGAGACTTGGACCTGTACTCATAAAAGGTAAGTCACTCTGTATCAGTTAAATTAATTATTAATTTCATTAGACAGAACAGTAAATGTACTGTAAGGTACAGTATGTAAATGTTGAACTTTCCATGTACCTTTATAATCCTGTAAGTAAGTGCTGTACAATATAATTAAAGAGAACAGTAAATTTACAGTATCTTATTGTTATCCTGTCTCCATTTAACAGTGTTAGCCAGTAAAATAAATGTATCTGAATGTCACCCTGTCTCCAAATAACAGTGTTACATTTGTTTTTTGCCAAGGAATCATGGATAAAGGGCCTCATGCACTAAAGGTTCATAAACAAAATCACCGGGCAATTTAAATCACCATTTTTAAGAGCGTTTCTATCACGGTATTCAGAAAGCTTTCATTACCTGTCATAGCAAAATTCACAAAACGGGCGATTAGCCAGTGATCTGATGAACGACCCTCTGAAAAGGCCTTACCCGGCGAGTTATATCTGCTGCAGAGATAGCTGCTCTGAGAGAGCCATCTCTCCCTGTGCAAATCTCGCCACAAATGCATGTGTAAAATTTTTAATAATAGTTTAGATGAGCAGGGGGTCTCCTAAGCTGAACTGCATTGGTTTCAGCCTCGGGGATTCCCTACTTCCCGAGATACAGGCCCCGTTATGGGGTGCCGGTATCTCCTATGCATTTTATTCCCATGGTCATGTGACGTGGAAATTTAAATGCATAGGAGATACTGGCACCCCATAACGGGGCCTGTATCTCGAGAAGTAGGGTGTATCTGCTATGGTAATGAAGTTTACTGTAAATGCATTATTATTGCATAGGGTTCATGCCAGGGGTCTCTGGTACTAATATTAATGTATATCAGCTCCAGAGATTCCTGGCATCAATTTTTTTTTCTGAGTCCCATCTCACTGCTTCTTTGCAGGTTTCCAACACCTTTACACCAACTTTTTCTGGCATGAGGATTTTGTGATAAAATCACCATTCTAGAGCGGTGATAGGCGTTCATAGCCCAATCACTGCTACTAGAATTGCGTGAGTTTATGAACATGACGAAAAGCGGTGATAAGTGGCTTATCACTGCTGCCGCGGTGATTTTTTTTATGACCAATTTTTTTTGAGCGATTCAGGGCCTCATTCAGAAAGCCTTGATAAGGCCCTTATCGAGCACTTATCGACCAAAATGGCTACTCCTATTCAGAAAGCCTTGATAAGTGCTCGATAACGGCCTGTATCGACACAAAATTTTATCACCAACAGAAATTTGCCAATTGAGCGGCGATCAGCCGCTTATCGACCATTTTCTGAAGGATCATAAACTCGCGCGATTCAGATACCCGCGAGTCGGCTGTCTCGGCCTATCGCAGCCCATCGCAGACCTAAAAGGCGTTCTTCTCCCCAAATCCAATTCAGCTAAAACTTTTGGTAAATTGGTGGGGAGATGGCCTCGATGAGCTGCGATGTGTCGGGACTTAGAAAAAATCAGGCCCTTTTCCTTCCTCGGATTGATGCCGGGGGTCTCCGGAGCTGATAGCCATTAATAGCAGCTCCGGGCCCCCCTGGCATGCATCCGATGCAGGAAAAAAATGCATGTACAGCAACTTCATTACTTTAGCGGCTAACTGCTAAGACAAAGAAGGGGTTAAACACCCGTGCCAGGCTTACTGTAAAGACATACAATATAATACAATACTGTGGCTAGAGAGGGTGGGTGAAGGGGGAATTCGGAAAATTAAGCACAGCCATTCTGATTGGCTGGCATCATTCCCTTTAACATGACGTCACTAAATTCAAGATGGCCGCAGTGTCACAAGGTATTTCAGCCAATCAGAGTGTGGAATTGGTTCCCACGATTTGATTCGCTGAAATACCATGTGACGCCGGCTTCGTGACGTCATCTTAAAGGCAAATGAAGCACAGCCATTCTGATTGGCTAGCATCATTCCCTTTAAGTGACGTCATCTCAAAAAAAATTAAAGCCGGAACATGGTTTTAATAGCCAATCAGGTGGCTGTTAACCATTTTGAGGGTAAATGTGACGTCACAAGCCCTATTTAAGGCCGTGACGCCTCATTTGAGCCCAAGAAGCCGACGAGACAACATCGGTTGGGATTTAACATGGGGTATTTTGGATTGACAGATGAAGAAAGAAGATAAAAAAGATCAAGAAATGGTTACAGATGAAGATAGAAGAAGGTGATTAAAGAAAGAAAAAAGAAGATTGGGGTACCTGATCCGGATCCTCATGGCGGATGGCATCGGATGCTGTTGGAGACCTTCAAGGTACGTGAGCTTCTTGTTACCCCGGGAGTCGGAGGGCCACCGCTTCTAATGGTAAGTAATATATTCAATGTTTGTAAATGTCTCTTTTTACAGGTTTATTCTTTGGATGTGTTTTTTGATTTTTTTGGGGAAGGCACTATGGGCCTTATTCAGAGAGGATTGATAAAAAAAATCACCAGGGAATTTAAAATGACTGTTGTCACGGTAGCTTGTGACAGGTTGTAATTTACACCAAAACTATATATAAATATATATAAACCTGGGTTTGAACTGGAACGAGACTTAGATATGATAAAATGTAATTTATTCCTTGATAAAGGTGAACACAACAGATATGTACAAATAACAGGCAAAATATAGACACTTACGTAAAATGGAAATGATGAAGCAGTCACAGCTGGACTGGCAGTTCATACAGCACTCTTCATAGTCATCAAGACACCCAAAAGCATGAAAAGACCTCTGGCAGGAAGACAGTGCATAGCGTTTCTCTCAGCAAACAAGATGGTATAGAACAGACTGAACACTTGAAGAACTTTCAAAACATGAACAACATGGATAAAAGGGTGGCTTTGACTTATATATCATTTTAACCCTTGCATCCCAGCTTACGGCGCCGTGCCGTCTAGTAAAATCCCCTTTGAAGCTTTTGAAGCTGACTTTGGGCTTCCAGGGTCCAGTGTGAAAAGTTACACTTACTCTGGTTAATTCCTTTTGTCCGTTGGGCCAAGCATAAGCAATTAGCCACTTAGACTTTGATGACCAGGCTTGTAAATTCTGGCATTCCTTCTCATTATCATAGCAGGGGGTTGCAGTTTCTCAGAACTCAACCAAAATTTCATATTTACTGCAAATCACCTCATAACTTGAGTTCAGTAATACATACAGTCAGGTGAGATATATTAATACATTCCGTCCCACCTGATGCTCGCAGAGAGACCCAACATTACAGTATAATATGAAAAACAAGAAAAAACACAAAAGCGCACCAAGATGAGAGATAGATATTGTATTAGCAACAAATAATAAAATTAGTAACTTACATATAAAATTTCTTTAATAATCCCCGATTCTGGTGTCTATCACAGGAGTAGGGCATCACATAGGAAGTATGAAGGGTAATCTCAGTTCTGAGAGATCAGACCCGCGCGCTGGGGCTGTCTCTGTTCACTCTCCTGTCCTCCACGTGTGGTAGCGTGGTGCGGAGTGTAGCACACATGTGCAGGAACCGGGGCCTTCAATAGGTGTCCTTAGGATGCCTGTCCGTTTTTGATAGCATAGAAACGATTGGAAATAAGCAGGAACGGTACACTTGAGTGTGTACTGGTGGTGGGTAGTAAAACCGCCAGCCACAACAGTTGCGACGCGTTTCGTTTAACAAAGTAAACTTCTTCAGGCAATAATATGAAAATTAATAGAGATATTAATATCAGGCAGCCACTAAGGGCCAGATATTAAGTGTTTGTAACGGTTGGTGGCGGGGAAGTCCCACGAATACAAATATGTAATTCTTATCCTTTTCAGCCAAGGACATCTCATAATATTCTTATATTTAATAAGGTTACTCCTTTTGATTCCCTTCTTGGGTAGCTCCACCCCTACCCCCATCAATAAAACCTTTTGAAGTAGGCATGTAGCTTCTCGCATAACCAACTAGGTAATTACCTGTTGATCCTTCCTGGGTCTTGCATAGCAATTCCCCTGTGAAGCCAGGCTAAATTCTAGCAGGATGTCCTATTTAGCATCCAACTGGCCAATTCATACCTCCCTTTTGGATATGCACTTCCAGAGAGGAAGCTTGCATATCAAACGTGAATAGACTCATGAGTCAAACCATTTGGTCCTGGTACGCATTACAAAGGCAGGCATAGGAGTTTAGTAGATTTGGCCTGTACATTTTAAGACTGCAAAAAGTCACTTTATCAAAAATATATGTTCCTCTTATGACAAAGTTATATTTTTAATATGTGTGTACTTGGGGGGTGACCCAGAGGCTATACCCCAAGGCTCAGGGTCCTGGCTTACTCCGTTACCAAATTACCAGTTTTCAGGTAACTGTTTATTCAGCACTGCATATAAGATTAATCCCTTAAGTCCCAGTGGGTGGGTTATGCAGACACTGACCCAGCAACAATACATTTTACACAGGGGAATAAGCATTTTCATGTTATAACAAGGGTTAAATCACATTTATGGTCCTCAGCCCAGTTAACCCCTTGTCTCCCTGGCGAGGTTAGAGGGGGGCCCTTGGGGAGTAACCCTGTTAATCCCGGGCCAAACCCTCACTATCGTCACACCTCCCCGGCTCAATGGGGCCCTGGTGCCCCAGTCGCCTCCCCCAGGCACTGGGGTACCACTGGCGCCCTTGACGCCCTCAATACGTCCTGAGGGATTGGCCTGGCAAAATTGTCCTCCAGCAATGACCAGTACACAGTGGATTGTAAAGTCCAGATCCTGCAAAGCCGGGCATTCTCCTTTGCCTCCCTCTGCCCCCCACCCAGTGCCTTGTGAACCAAGTCCATGGTGAAAGGGGCTCCTGTGCAGACTATGCTGCACATTGCCCAGAGACTGGCATATCTCTGCACCAACAGGAGACCAGCTATCCAGCACAGACCGTCGCTTTCCTGTCAACCAAGTCTGGGAAAAGGTTATGTCACTATTCTGTAGGGACCCTACCTGCCCTGGCGCTGTGCTTCATTTGCCTTTAAGATGACGTCACGGCAAAAAAAAATTACAGTCTGAAGAAGAAGATGATTAAAGAAAGAAAAAAGAAGATTAGGGTACCTGAGCCGGATCTTCATGGCGGATGGCATCGGATGCTGTTGGAGGCCTACAAGGTACGTGAGCTTCCTGTTTCCCCGGGAGTCGGAGGGCCACCGCTTCTAATGGTAAGTAATATATTCAATGTTTGTAAATGTCTCTTTTTACAGGTTTAATCTTTGGATGTGTTTTTTGATTTTTTTGGGGGGAGGCACATTGACTGATAATATATTAATCGGTACCTCTTTAAGGTACAGATTAATACATTATTATGACAATATTTGGGGGGCATTTCTCGCTTGGTATTGGTGTTGCTTTTTGGCATTACATGTATTATGTGGATGTCATTGTTTGTTTTTTCATGCTTAATGTCATTAAAGGTTTGCGATTGGTGTTCGTTTGTATTTAATGTTATATTATGTTAGCTAATGTGTTTTATGGTTACTTCAGAGATTGTTATAATTTCTTTCTATTTAACTTTTTAAATTCATTAATGTTGGAGTAATTCATTGTTTACATTGGTTAGTGTTACTATTCATTTGAGTTGGTTTCGGAATTAATTGTTTAGATTGGTTAATGGTTTAATTAATTCATTGTTGATGTTGCTATTGATTGTATTGATTGGATTAGCTGGCTACTGTTTGTATTTAGTGACGTGTGATTTCTTGGAGTTTAGTTACATTTTATTATTGTGTGTCTTGTGTATTACTGTATTGTGATTAGGGTGCCCATTGAGTGCTATAGAGGCTTATCATGCCCATATTATTATTATATGGGTATGATGTACCACTATGCTACTCAATGGGTATAGGGTGGGTATAGTCAGTCATGGGTGGTGTTTAGGCCTCACGGGTGGGTGAAGGGGGTATTAGCCCGAAGGATTGGTTTTTAGACCTTGTGGGTGGGTAGCGGTTGAGTTAACCCCTTTATTACCTTAGCGGTATTAACCGCTAAGGTAACGAAGGGGTTAACTCCCCCCGCAACCCCCCGCAATGCCTAAACAGCCACTAAGGGCCAAATTCCCCCTTCACCCACCCCCGCTAGCCACTATATTGTATTGTATGTTTCTTACAGTAAGCTTGGCACGGGTGTTTAACCCCTTCATTGCCTTAGCGTTTAGCCGCTAAGGTAATGAAGTTGCTGTACATGCATGTTTCCTGCCTCGGATGCATGCCGGGGGGGTCCGGAGCTGCTATTAATGGCTATCTCTGAATCGCGTGAGTTTATCAACCATCCGAAACTGGTCGATAAGGGGCTGATCCCTCTGCATTGAAATTTCCCACGTCACGTGACCGGGACATTTCCTTGCATAGGAGATTCCGGCACCCCATAAAGGTGCCTGAATCTCGGGAAGCAGGGGGTCCCCGGACATAAAACCAACGTGGTTCAGCTGCGGAGACCCCCTGCACCTCTACACTATTAAAGAAATGTATATTTAAATAAATAATTTTCGGGCGATATTTCAGCTGGGAGAGGCGGCTCTCTCAGAGCCGCTCTCTCTGCAGCAGAAATGAATCGCCGGTTTAGGCCTTTTCAGAGGCTCGATGCTCTCGCTGGCAGCAACTCGTCCATTTTGGGAATTTTGCTATCACTGGTAATCGAGCCTTTCTGAATACCGTGATAGCAACACCCAAAAAACAGTCATTTTAAATTCCCTGGCGATATTTTTTATCAACCCTCTCTGAATGAGGCCCATAGTCTTTTATCACCCACTTATCACCACTTACTGAATAGCAGTAGGCATTTTGGGCGATAAGTGGTTGATAAGTGGCTTATGAACGCTTACTGCATAGGCCCCAAAGTGTTTTTCCAGGAGTTCATTTTCACCCCAATAGCACCATACAGCACATACTGCACCGACACACTTTATTCGAGCAAATACCCAGTATGTACCTGGCAGATACCTGGAATGCGCCGCTCCTCACCTCTGACAAGCCCCGTTGCGTTTGCCTTCCCAGCCTGGGTTCATGCCTGGCTGACGATAGTGCAATATTGATGTGGGTAATTCAAGTAAAATGGCTGATCTATTGTAGATGTATCTCACAATTGTGAGAGGATTAACGGCACTAAAAGGTCTCTTCCATAATATGATATCAACTGTAGTCAGGAAATCAGTCCTTAGCCCTCTATAGACTCCAAGAGACCTTAAAAAAGAAGAAGACTGGACATAGTCCAGACTGTACACAAAGGATTTATAAAGGTAGTGTAAAGTATTAACACTCACATTGTTTCAAAAGTTTAAGCTTTCGAATCAACCACGCATGTGTGGATCTCAGCCGCCAGATGATGGGTGTTCTGGTTCCCCTCCTTCTGTGGCGTGCGTGTCACTGGTTGCGTTCCAACTGCACCGGAAGTGATGGTCATCCATCCGCTACCATGGTTCCGCCAATGGTAAAGACTTCACTCTAACGGCTTCACCTCTTCGTTTTCATCAGGAGTCCTGATGAAACCGAAGAGGTGAAACGCGTAGATGACTCTTTACCATTGGCCGGAAAAAAAAACCCTGGAAGCGGATGACTCACTTCCGGTGGCGTTGGAACGCAACCAGTGACACCACGCCACAGAAGGAGGGAACCAGATCCACCATCTATCCCGGCTGCTGAATCCCACTGCGTGTGATCGAAATCTTTTTAAACTTTTGAACCAAAATGTGAGTGGAATACTTTCCACTTACCTTTTATAAATCTTTGTATACGTCTGTCACTAGTCCGTCTTCTTCGTTAAGGTCCTGGTAGTCTATATGGGGGGGGGGCTAAGACTGATTTCCTGACTACGTGTGATATCCATATTCTGAAAGATACCTTTACTTGCCTTTAATCCTCTCACACTTTTGAGTACATCTACATAGATCAGCCAATTACTTTGAATTTATCCCATCAATTATGAACATCTATATATAATTTTTTTCCACATATTCCTGCGCGTCCCTTAGAATCAGCCCTACTTCTTAACCACGAGGACGGACAGAGCAATCCCTCACCGGGTCATAGCAGCACCACCTGTTTATGTGTTTTGTAGAAGTAGCACTTTTTGATTATTATCAATCACTATTATCATCTACTACGTTTTTAGCCATTGACTTGATGTAGAGTCCACTTTTATTAGATAAGTTCTTTTTTCACGTGCAACAATACTTAAATCATTAGGTATGTATTAACCATTATTGTACTACGTGCTGGTATATGGCGCATAGAATGTGAAACAAATGTTTACTTGACGTTAAAAATAATTGTATTTTCAATAACTTACTGTACTTTTTTAGTTCCTCTCCAGATGTAACTTTTCAGTTGCAGCAGGCAAAGTACTTAAGCAGGATTTGGCTGCTATGTTTTGGTCAACACTTGGGAGCTAATCTTTCTGCATTCTAGCATGTTTTATCCGGGGATATCACATTAATAGACCGTTTATCTGTTTTCGGCTCCATATCAAAAGGTAGAATTATCATGTTGAAATTGAAGTCACAACAACGACAGAGAATTCCAATGGCTACAATCCCAACATGAAAAAATACACATTAAAATACATATATATTCTCTTGAAAAATTGTCCTTTATTTTAAAAACCTTTGGTCCAAAGCGTTTTGTAAGCTTGTGGCCACGACATTGGCAGAACCGTTCGCAAGTCCTAACCCTACCACCAGATAAAATACTAATAATACCTTCTATTAGGATACAATTTCTCATTTTACCCTCTAGATGAGGGAGAAATATCACAATTGGTATCTATATCCATCAATACAGGACCTACTACATTGGGAAGTGGGGGGGTGGGGGACAGGTCTAAAACCGTGGGAATGCGGAGTCACTACCCTCCCACAGCTGAAACCCAAATCTGATAAACAAATAAGGTTAACAAAGCACAAAACCCCAACCCCAGCAAGCTCTTTTGGGACCCTGGATCCCCCACAAAAAAAAAATATATATATAATATATATATATTAATATATATATCTAACTATATATTTCTGAAAGAGCAACTGTATGTCTTATGTCATGCGTCCTAGCGGCAATATCATTGGTCCCTTGGCCCCCCGCCCCCACACACCCTCCTTGGGCCACCCACATCAACACCACCCCCTTGGTCCCCCCGCCCCCCACACTCTCATTGGCCTGAAGGCGGATTGACGGCCAAAGGCGTCCAAAAAAAAAAACACATCGCACACACACATCTTCTCTGTCCTCTCCCCCCCCAATCACACACACCTCCCCTCCCCCCCCCCCGGTTGCTCCACCTCCCTCCCCGGTGCTCACCTCCCTCCGCTCCACTCCCTCCCATGCGGTGGGGACACGCGCCCACCTAAGACGCCGCCCGGAAGCCGCTCCCCCCACACTCAAACTCCCGCCTCCACTTTCCCTCCCGTCACCTCCCTCTCCACTCCCTCACTCACCTCCCACTCTCCACTCCTTCTCCCTCACTCACCTCCCGCACTCACCGTCCCTTCAGCCCCTCTCTACACTCACCTCCCTCCCTCTCCACCCTCTCTCTCTCAACACAACCGCCTACCCAGTCCCTCTCCCCCCCCCTCCCTCCCTCTCCCTTCCCTCCCCCTCCCCCCGCGTTCTCTCCCCTCCCTCCCCTCGCCTCTCCCCCCCTCCCTCCCATCACCTCCCTCCCCCTCCCCCTCCCTCCACGCTCCACCCCCCTCACCTCCCTCCCGCCTCCCCCTTCGCACTCGCCGCTTCCCTCCCCCTCCCTACCGCTTCCACCTCCCATCCGCTCGTCCCCCGTCCCGATCCCCGCTCCTATCCTCCTTCCCCTCCATCTCCGCTCTCCCTCCGCCCCTTGCCCTGGCCTGCGTCCTCTCCTCTCCCCACCCTACCTCACCCTCCCCCTCTGGCCCCTTGGACGGCAGTCCCCCCTCCTCCTTCTGTCCCTCCCTCATCCCAGTCTATCCCCTCCCCTCCCTCCCCTCTCTTACCCCCCCCCCGTGTCGCTAAACGCTGACTACCTACTCGCTCCTCTACACCCCATTCCCTGCGCTACACACCATCCTCCCCGGGCGGGGGAACAGGCAGTCTAACCAACGTGACGCCTAAGATGGATGACCCCCTTCCTCCTCCTCGCGCTCCACTCCTCCCGCTCCACTCACCACTTCCCTCCCGCTACACACCACTCCCTCCCGCTCCATCCACACCACTACCTCCAGCCTCACTCACCTTCCCTTCCCTCCTCCCCGGCGGTGGAACAGGTGCCACGTCAGCGGCAAAGATTGGCGGACCCCGTCCTCCTCCCGCTCCACTACTCCGCTCCCGCTCCAACCCCTCCCGCTCCTCACCACCTCACCTGGCCCACTCCCTCCCGCGGCGGGGGCCATGCTTGTCCACGCTGCGCGTAAGATGGCGACCCCTTCCTCCTCGGCAGCGCCGAGTGAGAAGATGGTGGCGTCCCGGAATACGGAGGGTAGCTCCCCCACCTCCCCCCCACTGCAGAAGCGCCCACGGAACTAGAGAAACCTGGCGCATCACGGACTGGGTGTGTGTGTGTGTGTGTGTGTGTGTGGTGTTTGTGTGTGGTGTGTGTGTGTGTGTGTGTGTTGTGTGTTGTGTGTTGGTGTGTGTGTGTGTGACAACTGCCCCCCCCTGTCCACTGCCCCCCTCCTGTTCCACTGCCCCCCCCTCCTGTCCACTGCCCCCCCCCGCCTGTCCACTGCCCCCCGTGCCCCCCCCTCCTGTCCCACTGTCCCCCCCCTCCTGTCCACGCCCCCCCCTCCTGTCCACAGCAGCCCCCCCCTCCTGTCCACAGAGTCCGCCCAACTCCCTGTCCCACTGCCCCCCCTCTCCTGTCCACTGCCCCCCTCTCCTTGCCCTGCCCCCCCGCTCCTTTCCACTGCCCCCTCTCCTTGTCACTGTCCCCCTTTCCCTGTCCACTGCCCCCCCCTCTCCTGTCCCTGCCCCCCTTCCGGTCCACGCCCCCCCTCCTATCCACTGCCCCCCCTCCTCCTGTCCCTGCCTCACTCCGCCCCCCCTCCTGTCCACACTGGCCCCCCCCTCCTGTCCACTGCCCCCCCCCCCTCCTGTCACTGTCCTCCACTGCCCCCCCCGCCTGTCCCTGCCCCCCCTCTGTCCACTGCCCCACCCCTCCTGTCCACTTCCCCCCACCCTCCTCCTGTCCAGCTGCCCCCTGACCACTGTTCCCCCCTCCTGTCCCACGCCCACCCCCCTCCTGTCCACTGCCCCCCCCCTCCTGTCACTGCCGCACTGCCCCCCCCTCCTGTCCCTGGCCCCCCCTCCTTCCACTGCCGCCCACCCCCTCCTGTCCACTGCCCCCCCCTCCGTCCACTGCCCCCGCCCTCCCTGTCCACTTCCCCCCCCTCCCTGGCCACTTCCCCCCCCTCCTTGTCCACTGGCCCCCGCCCCCCTCCCTGTCCTGGCCCCCCCTCCTGTCCACTGGCCCCCCCTCCTGTCCACTGCCCCCCCATCGTCACACTGCCCCCCCTCCTGTCCACTGCCCCCCTCCGTCCACTGCCGCCCGCCCTCCGTCCACGCCCCCCCTCCTGTCCACTGGCCCCCCCCCCTCCTGTCCACTGCCCCCCTCCTTTCACTGCCCCCCCTCCTGTCTCACTTCCCTGTCCCCCCCCCTCCTGTCCACATGCTTCCCCCCCCCTCCTTCCCATGCCCCCCCATCCTGTCCCACTGCCAGCCCCCCCCCTCTGTCCACTTCCACCCCTCCTGTCCACTGCCCCCCCCCCTGTCCACTGCCCCCCACCTCCTGCCACTGCTGCCCCCCCCCTCCTGTTTCCACATGCCCTCCGCCCCCCCTCCTGTCCCACTTACTTCCCCCCCACTCCTTTCCCCTTTCCCCACCCCCCCCCTACTGTCACCCTTTCCCACCCCCCAACCTGCCACTGCCCCGCCCCCTCCTGTCCATTGTTGCCCCCAGTTGCCCCCACCCCTTTGCCCCCCCCCTCCTGTCCACTGCGCCCCATCTCCTGTCGCATTCCCACCACCCCTCCTCCTGTCCACTGCCCCCACCCGTCCCTCCTGTCCACATGCTCTCCCCCTCCTGTCCACTGCCCCCCTCCTCCTGTCCCCCTGCCCCCCTCCTCCTTTCCAACTGCCCCCCCCTCCGTCCACTGCCCTTGCCCCCCCTCCTGTCCACTGCCACGCGCAGAATCCTCACCGGGTCATAGCAGCACCTGTTTATGTGTTTGTATAAGTATCACTTTTTGATTATTTCAATCACTATTATATCACTACGTTTAGCCAATTGATTTATGTAGAGTGCCACTTTTTAGATAAGTTTCTTTTTTCACGTGCAACAATATATAAATCATATAAGTAATGTATTAACCATTATTGTACGACGTGCGGGTATGGCCATAGGAATGTGAGAACAGGTTTACTTGACGTTAAAAAATAATTGTATTTTTCAATAAACTTACTGTACTTTTATTTCTCTTCCAGATGTAACTTTCAGTTGCAGCAGGCAAAGTACTTAAGCAGGAGTTTTGGCTGCTAATGTTTTGTCAACAACTTGGAGATAATCTTTCTGCAATTCTGAGCATTTATCCCAGGGGATATCACAGTTAATAAGACCGTTTATCTGGTTTTCGGATCCACTATCAAAAGGTAGAATTATCATGTTGAATTGAATGTTCACAACAGACGACAGAGAATTCCAATGCTACATCCAACATGAAAGAAATACACAGTAAAATACATATATATTCTCTTGAAAAAGTGTCATTTAGTTTAACCCTTTGGCCAAAGCGTTGTAGCTTGTGAGCCACTACACTGGCAAAACCCGTTCGCAAGCCTAGACCTAACCAGATAAAATACTAATATAACCTCTATTAAGGATGAATTCTCATTTCCTCTATGGGAGAGAAAGATCCATTTTATCTATATCATCAGAATGACGGACCTACTACTGGAGGAAGTGGGGGGTGGGGGGGACAGGCTTAAAACCTGGGAAGGGAGGAGTCACTAACCTCCAACGCTTAAACTCTGGACGAGGTTAACAAGCCAAAAACCCAAAACCCCAGCAAGCTCTTTTTGGGAGCCCTGAGCCCCCAAAAAAAAATATATTTATATAATATATCTATATATAATATAATCTACTATATATTCGGAAGCACTGTCTGGGTCTGCGTCCCTAGCGGCAATATCTTGGCCCTTTGCCCCTCTCCCCCACACACTCTCATGTGCTCCACCTCAACCAACCCTCCCCACCCCCCTTTGCCGCCCCCCATCACCTCTCATTGGCCTGAGGCGGAGCTGACGGGCCAAAGGTCCAAAAAAAAAAAAAAAACACATACGAAACCCATAACGTCACACACACATTATCCTCTTTCCTCTCCCCCCCAATCACAACTCACCTCCCCCCTCCCGGTGTCTCACCCCACTCCGCTCCGCGTTGCTCCCTCCCTCCCGCTCCACTCCCTCCCTCGTCTGGGGACAACACGCGCCCACCTAATACGCTCCCTGAAGCGCCCCCGCACTCACCCCAACCCCGACCCACTCCCTGCACTCACCTCCCTCCACTCCCTCACTTCACCTCCCACTCCACGCCCGCACCGACCTCCCTTCACTCACCTCCTCTGCCACTCCTACACTCACTCACCTCCCTCCCCTCCACTCCCTCTACACCAACGCACTCCCTCCCTCTAGCACCACCACTCCCTCCCTCTCCCGCTCCCTCTCCACCACTCCCTCCCCGTCACGCTCCCGCTCCACCACACTCACTCCCTCGCTTCAGAGACCACCCTACCACGCCAGGCGCGCCCCTCTCCCTCCCTGCCCTCTTGACGAACCCCCCCCACCACCGCCCCCTCCCCTCCCTGTTCCCCTCGGCGGTCCATGCCCTCCCCCCTCCCCTCCCTCCCCTCCCCTCCCCAGCCCCTCCCTCAGACGTACCCCTCGTCCCCGGTGCGCATCCTCGGGCTCTCCCCCCCCTGCCCCCCTGCCCTCCCTCGCCTCCCTCCCTCGGAGCGCTCGGTCCCCTCCTCGCGCCCCAATCTCCCTCCCCTCCTCCCGTCTCCGCCCAGCCCCCCCGCCCTTCCTTCTGCCCCCCCCGCTCCCCTTCCCCCCCAAACTTGCTCCCCTCCCGCCCCTCCCATCTCCTCTGGTCCGTCTCACCCCCCCCTCGCACTCCGCTCTCCCTCCCCCCCCACTGCTTGCTGGTGTCACCAGCGCTCCCTTTCCCCTGCTTCCCTACGCCCTTAACCCGCCCCCCCGCCCCCCCTGTTCCCCGCCCTGGCCCTACAAAAACACACCATTTCCCGTCCCCTTCGGGGGACATGCAAGGCTAACCCACCCCTTGGCGCCTAAGATGGCTGACCCCCCTTCCGCCCTCGCGCTCCACTCCCGTCCCTCTCCCCACACCTCCAACTACCCTCCCCCCTACACACCACCCACTTCTCCCTCCCACAACAACTCCTCCCCTCCACCCACACCACACCTCCAAAACCTCCCGCTCCATCACACCTCCCCCCCGGCTGTGGAACATGCTGCCACGCAGCGCCAAAGATGGCACCCCCTTCCTCCTCCTTCCTTCCCTTTCCTCCATCCTCCCCTTCGCTCCCTCCCACTCCCTCCCCGCTCCACCTCCCTCCCGCTCCATTCCACCACACCTTCCCCTCCGCTCCCACTTCCTCTCCCTCTTTGTACATTCGTCTTCCGCCTCTTCGCGTAATATTTCTCCCCCCCTTCCTCCCCCTCCCTGCTCAGCGCCGAGTGATAAGTGGTTGCGGGGCCGGTACGTACAGTCGGTGTACTCCCCCCACCTCCCCCCCCACCGCACGCCGCAGCGGAACTTAAGGCCATCACGGTACTGGTGTGTGTTGTGTGTTGGTGTGTTGTGTGGGTTTGTGGTTGTGTGTGTGTGTTTTGGTTGTGTTTTTGTGTGTGTGTGTGTGTGTGTGTGCGCCTGCCCCCCCTCCTGTCCAACTGCCTTCTGCCCCCCCTAACCTGTCCCTGTTCCACTGCCCTTCCCCCCCTCCGGTCCCCTGCCCTCCCCCCCTCCTCCTGTCTCCCTGCCCTGCCCCCCCCGCTGTCCACTGTCGCCCCCCCTCCTTTCTCACCCCCCCCCCTCCCTGTCCACATCCCCCTGGGCCCCCCCCTCCTGTCCACCCCCCCATCCCTGTCCAACTGCCCGCCCCCCTCTCCTGTCCCACTTCCCCCCCTCTCCTGTCCCTGCCCGCCCCTCTCCTTTTCCACTGCCGCCCCCTCGCCTCCTGTCCACTGTCTGGCCGCTCTTTCCTCCTTTCCACATTCGGCCCGCCCCCTTCCTGTCCACTGCCCCCCTTCCTGTCCCTCGCCGCCCCCCTCCTCCTGATCCATGCCCGGCCCCCCTCCTCCTGTCCCTTCCACTCGCACTGCCCCGCCCCCCCCCCCCCTCCTGTCCACTGTCCACTTTGCCCCTCCACTGGCCCCCCCTCCTGTCCCCTTTTCCCCCGGCCCTCCTTTCCCACTGCCCCCTACCCCCTCCGTTTCCCCTTCCCCTCACTTCCCCCCCCTACGTGTCCACTTCCCGCTCCCTTGGCCCCCCCCTTGTCCCCTTCCGCCTTCCCCCTTCCTCCCCCCTCCTTCACTGTCCCGAATCCCCCCCCCCTCTCTTTCCCCTGTCCACATTGCCCCCCTGTCTTGTTCCCTTCCCCCGCCCGTCGCTTTCCCATTCGCACCCCCACCCCTGCCCGCTCCCTGCAGCCTTCTCCGTGCCCCCGCCCGCCCCCACGACCCCGTCCTGGTCACCCTTCCCCCCCCTCCTTTGCCCCGTCCATGACCCCTGTGGCCGCCAGCCCTCCTTTCCCCTTCGCCCCCCCTCCTTTCCCCTAGTCTTCCGCCCACCACACCGGTCCCCCCCCCCCTCGGCTTTCCACCCATTCTGCCCCCCCCCTCCTTTGCCCCTTCCCTCCACCCACCCTCCGTGTCCCCTTTGAAACCCTCGTCCGCCGCCGGACTACCTTGTCCCCTGGCTTCCCGCCCACCAGTCCTTGTCCCCTTGGTCGCTCGCCCCCCCTCCTGTCCACTTGCCTCCCCCCTGTCCACTGGCCCCCCCCCCCCTCCTGTCCATGCCCTCCCTGGCCGCCCCCGCCCCCCCATCTGTCCCCTGCCCCCCCCCTCCTTTCCCTGGCCCCCCTCCTGTCCACTGCTTCCCCCCCCCCCTCCTGTCCACTTTGCCCCCGCCCTTTCCCCTGCCCCCCCCTCCTCCACTGCTTTCCCTCTCCACTCCCCCTCCTCCTGTCTCCTTGCCGCCACCCCCCTCCTGTCCACTGCCTGTCCCCTTCCCCCCCCTCCTTGTCGCCCTGCCCCCCCCCTCGCTTTCCACGTCCCCCCCTCCGTCCACTGCCCGTCGCACTGGCCAGCCCCCCTCCCATCTGTCCCTGTCCACTGCCCGCCCCCTGCCCCCCCTCCTGTCCACTGCCCCCCTCCCTGTCCACTGCACCCCCCTCCTGTCCCTGCCCCCGGCCCTCCTGTCCACCTGCCCCCCCCCTCCTGTCCCCTGCACCTCCCCCCCCCCACTTCCCGCGCTCCCCCTGCCCCGCCCCCCACTCCTGTCGCCCTGTCCCCTGGCCCTGTCCACTTCCCCCCACTCGCTGTCCCCTTCCCCGGCCCCCTCCTTTCCCCTTCCCCCCCCCAACCGTCCACTTCCCCCCCCCTCCTTTCATTGCCCCCCCCCTCCTGTCCCACTGCCCCCCTCTCCTTTCCATTGCCCCCATGCCCCCCCTCTCCTGTCACGGCCCCCCCCTCCTGTCCATTCCCCTTCTCTCCCCCTCCTTTCGACGGTCCACTGACCCCTCCTCTGTCACTGCCCTTCCGCCCCCTCCTCCTGTCCACTCTGCCCCCACTAGGTCCACTGCCGGCCCCCGCCTCTTTCCACTGCCCCCCCCCTCCTTTCCACTGCTTCCCCCCCCCACTTCGCCCCTCCCCCGCACCACCCGCCCCCCCATCCTGTCCACTTCCCCCCCCATCCTGTCCACTGGCCCCCCCCCCCCTACCGTCCACTGCCCCCTGCCTCCCTGTCCACTGCCCCCCTCCTGTCCACCATCCCCCCCCCCTCCTGTCACTGGCCCTCTGCCGGCCCCCCCCCTCCTGTCCACGATGCCCCCCCCTCCTGTCCCTTCCCCCCCCCTCCTGTCCACTACTGTCATTCCCCCCCGTCCTGTCCACTGCCCCCCCCCTCCTGTCGCCCTTCACCCCTCCTCCTGTCCCTTGTTGTTTGCCCCCCCCCCTCCTGTCCACTCGCTGCTACTGCCCCCCCCCCTCCTGTTCCCTGCCCCGGCCCCCCCCCAGATTTCCACTGTGTCCCCTGGCCCACTGCCCCCCCCCCTCCTGATCCACTGGCCCCCGCCTCCTGTCTACTTCTACTGTCCCGGACTCTCACTGCCCCCCGCTTCGCTTTCCCTTCCCTTCCCCCCCCGTCCCGGGTCCACGCCCCCCCCCCGGTCGCTGTGTCCACTTCCCTTCCACTTCCCCCTCCCTCCTTTCCCTTCCCCCCCCCTCCTTCTCACTGTCCCTCCCCGGTCCCCCCGCTCCTTTCCCCTTCCCCCACCCAGCACCCTCCCTTTCACACGTTCCCCGGATCTTCCCTTCTCTGCCCCCCTCCTTTCCCCTTTCGCCCCGGGTTCCCCTCACCTCCTTAATCCCGTTCTTCCCCCCTGGCACCTCCTTTCCCCTATCCCCTGTTTTCCCTTCCCTTCACCATCCCCCCCCCCCCCACTCCTTTTCGCCCTTTCCCCCGCCCCCCCCAGGTCCCTTTCTCCCAATTCCCCCCGCCCTCCTGTTCTCATCCGGCATATATAGCCCCCCCCCTCGCTTTCTCCCTTCCAGCCCCAGGACACGCCTGCCTATTCCCTTCCCCCGCCTCTTGGCTTTCCCCTTTCCACCCCGGGTGTCCGCCCCACGTCCGAACGCTGTGTCTCCCTATCGCTCCGTTCGCATCCACTATTCCCCCCGCCGTCGGGGCTTCCCCGTGTTTGCCCCTTACCCCCCTCCTTTCCCCTTTTCAATTCCCCCGATAGCCGCTACGACTCACTTATCTCACCTATTCAGGCTTCTCGTCCTTCCCCCCCCCCTCCTTTCCACTGGCCCCCCCCCCCCTCCTGTCCACTGCCCCTCCGCCCCCTCCTTTCCAACCACCCCCCCCCTCCTGTCCACCTGCCCCTGTCCATCCCCAGCCCCCCCCCTTCCCCACACCCTTCCATTTCCAGTCCTCCTTCCCCTGCCTCTCCTCCCCCCTTTCCCACCACACGTCCCCCCCCCCCCCCTTCTTCCGCTCTTCCCACCAAGTCCTCCCCCCTTCTTCTCCCCCTTCCCCCCTCCCCTCCCAATCCCCGCCTTCTCCCCTTCCCCCCTCCCGGAGTCCCTCCCGCCTGTCCTCCCGCCCTTCTCCCCCATACATCCCTTTTCCCCGCCTGCCTCTCCCCCTCCCCCGCCACACCTCCGTCCTCATCTGGTCCCCGATGCAGACCATCCTCCTCATCCTTGCGATCCTCTCGCCCCCCCTCCAGCCCGTTTCCCCCACCCATCCCCTCCCCCCGACCCCTCCCCTCCCCCCCACCTTCGCCCTCCCCCACCTTTGCTACCTTCGCCCCCCTCCCCGCCCTTCCCCCCGCCTTCGCGCCCCCCCTTCAAGAAGAGAAAAGGGGGCTCCGCCCCACACCCCTCATTTCCCCCTTCCCCCTCCTCTCCTATCCCCCCTTTCCCGACCCCCCCTCCTCTTCCCGCCTGTTCCCCCCCTCTCTACCCCCTTTCCGCCCTCTGTCCCTACTCCCCCTCCCATTTCCGCCATCCTACCTCCGCAGCCTCCTTTCTCTTCTCCCTTCCCCCTCCCTTCGCCTTCCTGCCGGCCTTAACTACCGTCCTCCCCCCACCCCCCTCCTCTGCCTTTCACCATTTTCACCCGCCTTACTGACTCCGCTGCCTCTGCCTTTCACCCCACCACAGCCGTCACAGCCGCGCCCCGCCCCAACATACACCCCGGCGTCCCAACCCCGCGATCCAGACATTATCGCTACCTTCCGTCCCCAGCGACACCTGGGCTTCCTCTTTTCCCCTCCTGCAGAGAAGAATGGGATCTTCCGGGAGAGTGCTCTTGCCCCCTAAACCACAACGCCGACCTCACTTACCCCCAAACAGCCTCACACCCTATCATGACCCACCCCAGACAGCACTCCACACCACCCACTCGCCACCACCCGCCCTCCCTCACACCCTATCAGCATGACCCCCCTCACACATACCGCACTCACCACCCACGCGCGCCACGCAGACCCTCCGCCCTCACCCCTCTCATTACCCCCCATCACAGACGAGCCCTCACCCCCTCCGCGCCCCCCCCCTCCGCCTCAACACCGGTAGCAGGACACACGCCTCACATTTTTTTCATCACTTATGGCACCCAAATATCTTGTACTGTGTGTGGTTAGCAATAAACCATTTTTATACAACATCTATTACATTTTCTCCATCTTTCTTTTCATATTATTACCAACCTTTACAACAAAACGCCCTATTTTTCCACATTTTTCAATAATACTACCTATTGCGCATTTCATCCCCCGGGCAACGCCGGGTTCTCTCAGCATCTCGCTAGTATAGTATAATAATAGATATGGTCATAGAGTGTCAAAATGAGTGCCTATTGAGTCGTTGTCATCGGTATACCACATACGACAGAGAAGCCCCCAATTCTTCACATCCAACTTGACACGACCACAGTAAATACTTATATATTTCTCTTTGAAAAAGGGTAATTAGTTTAACAAAACTCTTTGGCCCAAGCTTTGTAAGCTTGCGATCCACGACAGGCAGAAAAACCTTTCGGCACTTCCTAACACTACCAAGATAAAATACTATATACCTCTATTAAATTACAATTCTCATTTACCTTCTAAGAGGATGAGAAAGATCACATTGTATCTATATCCTCATATTAAGGACGTCTACTCATCTTGGGAGAGTTGTGGAGGGCGTGCTTAAACCCTGGGAAGGAGGACCCCCCACCCCCAACACTGATAGCAGCTGATAATGTTAATTAACAGAACACAAAACCCCACACAGCGTCTTTTGGGAACCCCGAGGCCCCCACAAAATATACTGGCAACCACTTTATCGAAGTTGGCTATTTCCACCTTGCGTAAATTCCCGTTGAGTTTGTCGGTTTAGTATCGTTTTCCCCACTCCCCCCGGTGTATTCTTATTATTTTCACAGCCCGTGATTTAGCATTTTATTCCCGCTGCTGCAATACGCAATGACGTGTAAAAACGCCTGGGGGCGTTTGCGAGCTGTTGTCTCGGCGTCTATACCTCGTCCGGTGCAACCTACGTCACAGTCTTTGGCGTGCGGCGTGCGTGCGGCATTAATAGTAATTGCATAGTTCATTTTTTGTCAAATTTTAAGTCAGTACTGTAGCTGCTGTCTCGACCCTTTTTGGGTGTAAATGATTTGGGTTCCTAACCGCATTGGTTAAAATGAATTTTAATTCTATGTATTACTGTCTGTTTGCACTTATTAGTTTGGTGGGCTGCTGGTATATCTTTGGGGCTTAGCATTACTGTAACAACCCACAGCAACCCGTGTATAATCTGCAAGACAGTGTAAACATTAATAAGTGCCAGCATGCGATATCGGAGCTACAACAACCCGTATTTTCAAGTATTATCCTGTTCATCCTTTCCGCTGTTTTTTAGGGGTGTTCAGGACTGAAGTTGTTAATACTGCCCGAGTCACCCCTATCATTTCACCTTCCATCCCCTTTGAAAAAGTCGCCCGAGAGTGATTAAACTCTTCAGGGAGCGTCATCATCACTCCATTGGTCACGGCATTTACGTCACCACTTGCGCTGAACAGGGCCGGTTCTGGGTGTGTAAAGCTACCGGCCATACGCAAGGATGATCTCTGAGGCTCCAATCCTATGCCGGTTTATCTTCTCTTCTCCATTCTTAACTTCTTTCCACTCTTGAATTTATGCCTGAGGACCCTTGATCTCTACATCCAGAGTTTGACATCAGAGACGACAAAGACAAGTAAGACAAAACGATGGTGGTGTTTATTCACAGACATATGCTTTAAAACTTCCTTACCCGTGTGAGTGGATTCTCTTCCTCTTCTCTCTCTCCCCCCCCCCCACCCGTCTCTCCCTTAATTAAATCTAAGTTACAAACACTATGGTGCGTGAGCTGTCTTCTCTGCTGTCTTCTCTTTCTTCTCTTCTCTACATATTATATATTATATATACGGATATACTCCATTCACCTCCGGCACACCATTTGCAGGTAAATACTTTTTGGTGCCTATCCCTAAGATAACAGACCTACGATACCAGTTGCAACTACATCAGGGACAAGCATTCTGAAAATAATCATAACATTTTCGATGTTTTATATATATAAATTAGTATTTCCTTACTCTTCTGCTGTCCTTGATTCGTGTTGCCACCGGTATTATGGCCTATATAATTATATATATATCTATATTTTAATTATAATATATATATATATATATATATATATATGTATATATATATATATATGATATAAATGTCGACATCCTATACAACATTTACATTCAACGCCCGTGGTGGGTGGATTTAACCCCCGTGCGGTAATATTGGCCGCAAGGCAGAACACGTGTCGTTTTTTAAATGTCCTTCCCCTTCTTCTCGCGCTGGCTGAAAAAAAAAAAAAACTCCCCCTACTACAGCTGATTGGCTGGGCGCCGCGCTTTCCCCAGCTTTGGGCGTGCGGCAGCTCTATATGATGGCCCAGCCCCCAACGGCAGCCATTTTTCCTGCATAGATCTTTGGAGGGTAATTACTCTCTCCAATCTCCATCTCTTTCGGCCCCTTACTCGGCCTTCCCTGCAGCCCCCTTACTCTCGGCTTCTCCTGCAACCGCCCCTTACCTCCTGCTGCAAGCCCCTTACTCCTTTCCTCCCTGCAAGCCCCTTCTCTCCTTCCCTGAAAGCCCCTTACATCCCCTCGCGAGCAGGTGTTTCCCGCTTCCTCCTGTCCCCCCCGCTTAACTTGCTTTCCCGCGGGCAGGAGATAGTACTATCTGGGGGTTGGGGTTTCCTCCCCTTCTCTCTCGCTGCCCCGCTTTTCCAGCGCGGGGCAGGAATATAGTGGGGTGTTCCCGTTCCCCCCTTCTCTCTCTTGCTTCTCTTGTTCCCCCCTTCTCTCTTTCGCCTGCCTCCGGCTTCTCCACGCGGTCAGAAATTTAAGTGGGGGTGTTCCCCCCTTCTCGCCCGTCCCGGCTTCCCGCACGTGTGTTTTTATTATGTGTGTGTGTGTTGTTGTTTAATGGCATGGTGTTGTGTGGTGTGTGTGTGTGTGTGTGGTGTGTAATGTGTGTTTTGTTTGTGTGTGTATGGCCTGGGTTTTTAAATTCATGTTGTGTGTGTGGTGGTATGCATTGGGTTGGGTGTGTGTGTGTGTGCATTGTGTGTGTTTGTTTGTTTTGTGTGTGTGTTTTGTTTATCTGCTTTTTTTTTTTATGCCTTTTGTGTTTTTTTTTTTTTTTGATTTTTTTTTGTGTTTTTTGTTTTTTGGTTTGTTTTTTTTTTTTTTTTTTCTTTTCTGCCTTTTTTTGTTTATGTCATGGGTGTGTGTGTCTGCATGTGTGTGTGTGTGGTTCTGTGTGGTGCGCAGGGTGTGGTGTGGGTGTGGGTGGTTGTGTGTATGCATGTGTATTGATGTGTGTGTGTGTGTGTGTGTGGGTGTGTGTGTTGTTCGTGGGTGTGTAGTGTGTGTGACTGTGTGTGATTGTGTGTGTGTTGTGTTGGTGTTGTGTGTGTGTTGTGTGTGTGTGTGTGTTTGTGTCTGCCTGTCTGCCTGTGTGTGGTGTGTCGTGTGTGTGTGTAGGTGTGTGCCTGTTTCCGCGGTGTGTGTGTGGTGTGTGTGTGTGTGTGCTGTGTGTTTGTGTGTGTGTCGTTTGTGTCGTGCTGTGTGTTGTCTCGTTTGTGTGTTTGTAGTGTGTGTGTGTGTGTGGTGTGTGTGTTGTGTGTGGGTTTGGACCTATGCATTCTTTTGGTTTTCTCCATGTTCGATGTTTTTGTGTTTGTTGTTTGTTTGTGTGTGTGTGTTTGGTGTGTTGTTGTTTTTGTTTGTTTGTTTTGTTACCCTGTGTTTTTTTTTTTTTGTCCTTCCCTGTTTTTTTTTTCTCATTCGTACTCTTGCTTTTTTTGATCGTGGTTGTATTGTTGGTCGTGTGTGTGTTTGCGTGTGTGTGTGTGATGTGTGCTTGTGTGTTTGTGTGTGTGTGTGTGTAGATGTTCTTTCTTCATTGTTTTCTGTGGTGTCGTTTTTGCTCTGCCCTTTTTTTGGTTATATGTGTGTCTGCCCCTCGTGTGCTATGTTTTGATTTTTGCCTGACCCCCTACTTTTTCGGTTTTTTGTTTTATTCGATTCCTCTTTTCTCTTACCTACGCTTTTTTATTGTTTGTGCTTTCGTTTTTTTCGTGGTGTTTTCCTTCTGTTTTTGATTCGTTTCTTGTGTTTTTATTATTGTTCCTTACCTTTTTTTTTTTTTATCTTCCCAACTGTCTATATTGAGTATATTGCATTCCTTATACTTTTTTTTCTGTTGCTCATCCACTATCCTGACTCTTTTATTTTTTCCTGCTCCTTTCTAGTGTGCTCCCCCCCACCCTGCCGCCTCCCCCCCAAAGATTAAAATAGCCCAGCTAAATCTTCATGACGCGCAGCCCGCCGCAGATGTGTGGGGGGGCGATCCGGTCTGGCCCGCCTGCTCCACCATAGCTATGCCGTAGGGACATCCGGTGAGGGGAGTCATGTCATGGTGGCGGCCCACGTGTCGGGCCTTTACTGCCCCTGGGTCGCCCGCTGGGTGACCCCCTTGCCACTTAAACTCCCACCCACCTGCCCCTCCCCAAATCTTCCCCTTCCCTCCCTGTAGTAATTGTTGGGATTGTTGTTTGGGGTATTGGCCGGCCCCGTCCCAGCCTTTCCTCATTTGTGATTTTAGCCCATCCATCCCCAATAATTTATATAGTTAAGAGTGGCGGGCGGGTGACTTATAAGAGAACACATTGCTTGTCCTTGAATTCTTCCCCCCCTTCTTCTTCCTCCCCCCCCCCTTTTTTTTTTTTTAATCCAACTGATAAAAAAATAAAAAGGCAGGTTATAATTAAAATATAAGAGGGGCTTTTGGGGGGGGTGGTCCCGCGAGGAAGGGTGGGGGCCCCCATATGGGGATTGGGGTGCCACATGGGGTGCTCCCTGCCTCATACACTGTTAAATAAAACATTGTGTTTTTGATTTGTAAATTCTTATTCTGTCCTAACAGTTATTCCTAATGTATTTTTTCCCTTCGCACTCACCCAGTCAGTCAGTCAGTCAGTAACACCCGGTCAGACCTCACCAGTCAGTCACTCCACCAGTCAGGTCAGTTGCACTCACGCCTAATGTCATCCGTCACTCCCCATTCATGTCATTCCCTCCCGCATTCTTCCGGTCACAAATGCATTGCCGCGTCCTTCAGGTCCCTCCCGCCCTTCTGTCCCTTCGCCGTCGCGCCGCCATCCTTCCTGGATCACCTCTCCCCCCTTCCCTCCTTCCTCGCCTCCCTATCCATTCCTGTCCGTCCCCCCTTTACCTATCATGACTATCACCCCAGTCATCTTCAGTCACCCATCAGTCCAGTCACCCAGTCAGATCTGTTCAGTCACACCGCACCCTTCAGTCAGCGTCCAGCCATTCCTCAGCCGCAACCCCCGTCAAGTCATCACTCACCCGTCAGTCGTCACTCACCCCAGCCAGTCGTCACCCCCCACATTCATCGTCACCCCCCCCCCCCTACCCCCGCCCATCCATTCATTCATTCCCCGACCCACCGCCCCCCCCCAATCCCTCAGTTCGATCCCCCCCCACCCCCCAGCGCCCCCTCCCTCCAGCCCCCAGGCCCTCGCATCTCTCAGCCCCCCCTCCCTCTCCATTCCCCCCCGCCGCCATATCCCCCCTCCCGCCCTCCCCCCCCCCTGTCCGCGCCTGGCCACCTCCCGCCTTCCCCCCCCTCCTTCCCGCCTCCCTCCCGTTCCCCTCCCCTCCCGTCCTCCCCCTTCCCGCCCTTCCCCCCCCCTCTCGCCTCCTCTCTCCCCCCGCCTACCCCACTCTCTCAGCTCTCCTCAACCCCCCTCCCCCCTCGTCTCTCCCTCCCCCCCGGACCTCTCTCTTCTTCTCAAATCGCCCCCCCTCGACTTTCTCTGTCAGGTCATCTCCACCTCGGTCTCCAGGGTTCTCCCTCTCTCACCCCTTAACTCTCATCCACTCTCCCCCTCCCCTCTCTGCCTTCTCCGCCCCCCCTTAACGTCTCTCCTCTCCGCTCACCACTCCCCGACCTGCTCTCTTCCTCATCCCCCCGCCACGCGCATCTCACTGTGCATAAACCCTACCCTCCCCCCCCCCAGACTCGTCTCCGTCTCCCCCCCCCCGAGAGCCCCTCTAGCTGCTCTATTAAGCAAAACTCAAGAAAGCGGAGAAGATCAAAAGGATGAAGTGGGAGGCCATCTGTCAGCCCCCAGCCCTCTCCCTTGGTCTCGGAAACCCCCCCCCCTCTCGCTCTCCCGCCCACTCATCCCGTGAGGGATACTGACCTCCACGCCTCAGCCCACCCTCCCTTGTCTCATCCGTATAGCATTTTCATCGTGTGCTAGCCTTACGCCGCTCCTCTCTGCGGTCTCAACGCCCGACGCCCTCTCAATTGGCCCTCTCCCCCCCCCTCTCTCATCCCCCGGGTGGCACATCTACCCTGCCCGCCCCCTCGTCGTTGCCGTAGATCCCTCCGCACCCCCCCTCTCACGTCTCACTGCACGCCCACGCCCCCTCGTGCACCTCCCCCTCTGGGATAGCGATGCCCCCGCTCCCTTGCTCCACAGTCCCCCCCGAGCACATCCGTGCTCTCCACAGTCGTCGCGCCCCTCTCCCTCTCTCAGGTGCTCCGCGCGCCCCACGTCTCGGAGTTACCGCCCAGGACCCAGCATTCTCCCTCCGGGGTCTCCGCCGTCACGCGCCTTGCGCCTCTCTCAAACATTGTCCCCTCACGCCAACGTATCTCTCCCAGGATCGTACTGCCGACCCCCCCCGCTTCTCTCGCCCCCCCCCTCTTCCCCGCTCTCTCCTGACGGTCTCGCCCCACCCCCCAACTCGTCTCTGCGTCGAAGATCTCTGTCTCAATCCCAACTCCCCCCCCCTTTCTCTGGAATGTCGGGGGTCCCGTGGCGTCTCGTCCTCTCCCCTCGTGGCCCTCGATTCATCTCTTCTCTCTTCCCCTCGGGTAGGCCCCCCCCCCTCTCTCGCATCTCTGGTCTTCCTCTCCCCTCCCCCCGTCTCTCTCTCTCGTGTCACCTTCCCCCCATAGCTCCTGTGCTCCACCGGGTGGGGGGTCGAGAAAGAGATAAGAAAGGTAGTTTGCGCAGGAAGGAAGGCTGAGGGTCGTTAGGTAATAGGTTTATGGAGGGAGATGGGAAATGGGGGATCTCTCAAATCACCTCATCTCTTCTCTCAGTCGAGGGTCCTCCCTCCCGCCGACACTCGTCTCATCTGACGATTGGCTCTCCGCGGGGACTCTGCAAACTCTATCTGCGTCCGGAAGTCTGGCCGGGTGGCGTCTGTCCTCTGAGTCATGGCCCTCGGGCCCTCCCCCCCCTCTCAAGGCAAGGAAGGGGCTCGCTCTTGCGCGTCAGGAAGTTCTGTCTCCCTCCCCGTATACAGCTCCCCGACGGTTCTCCCCCCCACTACGGGTGCTGGCGAAGCTCGGTCATGCGTTATCGTCACGCTGATCCAGTCTCGTCGTCTTTCATCCCTACCCACCGGCGCGCCACCCACGTCTCGCACCGGCCGATGGCTGCTAGGAATGCTCCTTCCCCTCCCCCGCCCGTCCCCCTCTCAGTCCTCAGTCATCGTCAGGTCGCACTTCTCTCTGGGGGGGTCTCACTCCCCTCCTCTATTCAGCCAACCCAACCTTGCTCTCATCTCTCTCTCCCTCGGAGACCTCTGCTGTCGTGATCCGCTCCATGCAGTTCCGTATCTGGGCGAAGGCCGCGGTTCCGGGAAGCTCTCACCCACACCTGCTACGTCCCGTCCACGAGATCTCACTCCGCTCAGGAATCTCTCGCCTCATCTCTCGTGGACGAAGGATGGCTTTCGTCCAGTCGTCGTCGCATTGCTGACGAGGGTGCATCCTGTCCTCTAACTCCTCGTTCTAGTATGCAGCAGATCTCTCGGGCTGGCGAGGAGAATGCATCTTAACCATCTCTCATGTCACTCTTCTCCGTTCCTCAGGTTCTCTGCCACGTCTCTCGACTTCAAGTATCTTGCTCGGGTCCAATCGATCTACTCTCCCACTCGTCCTCGTGGCTGCGACCTCACGGGGTGTCACCCATCAAACCTTCTACGTCTCTGGTTGGGCGGGTCGGGCGATCTCGTCCTGTGCTCTTGCTCGTCAAGATCGAAAGTGCTCTACTGGGTGTCACGGAGTCCGTCGGCGCGGGGAGCTCTTCATCGTACTGTCGGGCGTCGAGTCTCTCGCCTCCCTCTCCCGCCACCCTGCTCTCGTCTCGTCGCATCGGGTCGTCCGGCCACGCTCTACCGTTTCTCTCGTCCTCTCTCCCCCACACTCTCACAACTCCTGGTCTCTTATTTACCCTATATCTTAACCTGCCATACTACATACTACACCAAAATAACCTATACTTGCTTCTTCAAGATCTGACTCAAGCTTCCACACGGAAGACATCGAACCCCCTAACCCGAAGACAAGTAAGGAACACACCTCCCCTCCAATTCTAAACATTGGTGAATGATGGTACGTGACTTGAGTTATTGGCTGCGATCATGAAGATCCCAGGCGAGATTGCTGCTTTAGATATTGTGAAGCGGGGATTCCAGACACTGGTTAAGGTTTCAGGAAACTAGTCTTCATCACACCTGGCTTTTATTTCTAGATCCGACTTTACACACACACACACGTACAAGGATAATTGTAGTATATGTAATACAATAATACATTTATGTCAAAAACAAATGTGTTTCTGACCTAAGTTTATTAATGTATTTTATTTATATATTTTATTTTATTTTAAACGGTTGGGGGCGGGACTAGGGTTGGGGCGGGACTAGTGACGGGGTTGGGCGGGACTAGGTGGGAGTGTAGATTTTTTGGTTGCGAGAGATTTTTTGGGTGTTTTGTCGAACACCTATATATATATATATATATATATATATATATATAAACAGAAGAAAATTAATTCCCAAAAAAGCTCATAAATGAACTCACCAAACATAGAATATAAAAAGCATGTTCAGATATACTCATGCTCCAAAGGATAGGAAAACGCCGCTTTCTCTACACTGCTCCGTGACTCCACCTGTTCTGATATGGCCCTCGTTGTTCACCTCCACAGAAGTTCACGATATTGCTCCCACGAACTCCTCTCCCATTCATGCACAATCAATTAGTTTCATGATTAGTCAGGCAAGAGATTAGGTATTGATTTATAGGTTTTATTCAATTTATTATTTTTATTTTTTCTATTTTTTGTTGTCATACTCACCCAAGCGCAGTCCTCATTGTATATATTTGTTATATATAGTAATATATTATATATATATATATATATATATATATTATAGATATTATATATAAAAATTATTAGGCCAAGTTTTTGTTCTGTCTATTATTTAATTAATTGTCTTTTTTCTACCTTGCTCATGTGTATGCTTAATGTTGCTAGGTAACACCCTCCACCCCCCCGCCATATGTATGGCTCCTTGCTGTCAAAATTGTGTATTTACGAAAGTATGATTCTCCCTGAAGAAGGCCCCTGGTATATTGTTTTCTATCTATGCAGACAACCTCTACAGATACTTAAAACTTAGGGCGCTCATTCTAGTAGCTTCGATAATCACTCATCAGGATTTTGAGCAGCTATCGCAAAATTTTGCTGGGTAGCTATTCAGAAAGCTTTGAGTAGTTGGTTAAATGTGCGGGGAAGAGGAATAAATCGTGCGGGGAATTTGTTTGATTTCTGGCTCCCTGGCCAAACACATCGCACGGGACCTGAAAAAAAAGCTCAACTTGCATTTTTTGCTCAAAAGTAGCTATTCTAGTAACTCCGATAAGATTATCGGAGCTCTGGATTTGTGAGTTTATCAAAGAGATGGCGTCTGAGAGCAGGACTTGCAAAAAAAAAAAATAATTTTTCTTGCATCGGATTGAAGCCGAGAGTCTCCGTCCGAGCTGATCACACATTATACCCCGGCATCAATCCGATGCATAAAAATACATTACAGGCAGCTTCATACCGTAGCGCTAACCGCTAAGGAAATGAAGGGGTAACTACCAGTGCCAGTTTTTTTGTGGTAGGCGGGTGTGAGTGAGGCACGTATTTAGCCATGGTGGGTGTTTCGGCCTTGAGGGAGGGGGGGTTGCGGGGATTTACCCCTTCATACCTTAGCTGTTAGTTACCGCTAAAGTAATTAAAGGGGTTAATTCTTCCCGCTAACCCACCGCGGTAGGCATAAACACCCACCAAATACCACCTCATCACCCACCCCCCCCGCTACCACAAAACATTAACAAAAACAAATACAAACACAATACTAAACAATACACCCATTATTTCCATGTGTTTTACCTATAAATCCCTCAATGAAAAGATAACCCAATGGAATGAATGCACCCATCATACCCGACACCATAGGTTATAGTAAAATAATAGGAAAAATTACTATTATCCAGATATGGATATAGTGCATTTCCCATTCAAATAAAACATATCCAGACAGCATAAATGTAATAATTTTTTATCCACCCCTTTCAATGATAGGTCATCCTCATCACCATCCACCACCATCCTCCACATCCATTCCTCCCATTGGCAGGAACACAACAATAAAATCAATCCCTTAATCGCCTAGTGGTTAGTAACTCTAAAGTAATTAAGGGGTTAAACCCCATCCCCACTAGTGGTTGTATACCTGCTAACGTAATTACAGGGTTTAACCACCCCATCCTCCCACTATCCCCCAGTGACCTACCACCCACCCGGGCAATATCCTCCCCACCCATACCCTTTTGATGCACATGCTACAATCATGCCCATTGTAATATAAGGCATGATAAGCCACAAGCAGTCAATGGGCAATCATAATAAACAACCCACAAAAAGACACAACAATAAAGAAATCCCAAGCACCTAAATACCAGAAAGATAAAAAAACTAAAAGCCAAACACCCTCATCAATAAAGAAATCAAACTAAACACATACATACATTTAATAAAAACAAGCATACAAATCCATACATACTCAAAATAATAAACAAAATACAGACATAACAAATTAATGCAAACACACCTTTGCCAAAAATGCATGGCCTGTCTACTATCTAACTGTCACACCTGTATGCCCCAACACTGGCAAGACCCCAATACTGAGTCTGGAACGTATACTTACATAGCGTTGCTGGCTTGTTGGAAAATGGTTAGATACTTGCAACGTCTGTAGGGTGTTAAACGTAAGAATGGTCGATGTCCTGTTGCCAATGTCCGGGTCCAAGAGCAAGAAGTAGTTGAATTTCTTCAACTCCCTTCCAAGGATTCCAGAGATCAGCAAGTAGCAGTTCGTAGCAGTTCAAGGGATACAGAGATCAGGGTAGTCCAAGACAAGCAGGGGTCAAACCGGGAACTGCAATTAACACAGGAGCAGATACAAGCGGGACCCAGAGGGAGCACACATAGGTCAGCACACCACAGGAACAGAACTATCACTATGAATAGATGACAGACATGATGATACAACAAGATAGAGTAGGAATCAAGGGAAGGTAGGACACAGGATAGGTCAGAGGAGAATTGAGGAGGAGAGCAGAAGATCATGGAGACGATAGACCTGCAGTACCATAGGTATAGAGAGGAGTCAGGAGTTGACGGGCTTAGAAGAGGAGCGTGTGCGCGTGCCCTCTGTTAAGCTGAGGTGCGCCCACAAATCTGCGTCCAAGCCTAGCGCTGAGGCTCGGCCACTGGCAACCGGAACCGCCAGCCGAGGGAAGCCCCGGGACCGGACCTGACCCCGCCGCCCCCTGAGGTGCAATACCCTTCCCAATCAGGTTCTTTTTTCTTTGACTTTTCCGCATTTTCTCTTTTCCTTCCCTCTCGTTTTTCACTCCTGACTCCTTTGCCTCTGATCTTCCGCTTTTCCTCTCGATATCTTCTTCTTCTATCTTCCCGTTCTTTCTATCGTATCTTTATCTTCTGTCTGTCGTCTGTCTTGTCTTCTCTCTATCTCCTATCTTTTTATCTCTCTCTATCGTACTCTATTCTTCATCTTCTTGTTCTGTCTCTCTTCTTTTATATCTATTCTCTATATCTATTCTCTACGTGCTTTCTATCTGATACCCCTCTCTCACCCCATCTCCCCCCTCTCGCTCCACCATATCCCCCCCCCTCTCGTCCCGCCTTCTTCCCACGTCCTCCCGCCCAGACACCCCCTCCTCTCGCCTCCTAGCCACGCCCGCCGCATCCCTACCCCGCCTCAATCCCGCCCCCACCCCGCATTTAAAAAAAAACAATAAATGAAATAAATTGAATAAATTCCTATGTAGAACATTCGTTTTTGACATAAGTTTTATTTATTTTAGACATTATACACAATTAGTCCTTGGTGTGTGTGTGTGTCTGTAGTGTGTATGTGTGTGTGTGTGTGTGTGTGTGTGTGTGTGTGTGTTTGTGTGCGGCGTGCTGTGTAAAAATGTAAAATCAGAAAAAAAGCCGATTTGAATGACTAGTTCCCCTGCACTCGCCTTAACCAGTGCCTGGACGTCCCCCGCTCACAATATTTAAAGCAGCAATCCCTCCGCCTAACCTTACCTGATCCGCAGTCCATCAATATCGCAGGTCCTCATTCTCCCCGCAATGATACATTGAAGTGGATTTGTTCCCTACCTGTCCTTCTGGTTAGGGAGGGTTCCGATGTCTCCTGTTTGAAGCTTGAGGTCAGATCTGAAGAAAAGCAGTAAGGTATTTTTTCGGTGTAGTATAGGGCTCGTTAAGATATACAGTAAATGATATCCACGATCCAGTTGTGAGAGCGCAGAAGGTGAGAGAGACGGAGAGTAGAGGGTGAGAGTACTGATAGAAATGGTGAGATGAGAGGAGGGCGATAGAGGACGGACGGGAGGGCGATCAGAGACGGAGGGAGGCGCTAGAGACAGAGGGAGTGGCGGAGAAAGGGTGAAGAACAGAGAGAGGTTGACTGTGGGGGATGGTGTGACTGGGGTGGATGTGGGGTCGTTGGGGGATGTGGGTGTGGTGGACTGTGTATCTGGGTGTGGGTACTTGTTGGGTTTGGGTGTGGGTGACTGTGGTGAATGGTGTGGGTTTTAGTTTGGTTGGTACTGTTGTGGTGATGGTGGTTTGTCTGGTGTGATTGGGGGTGTCGTGTGTTTTTTTCTTGGTGGGGTTTGGGTTTGTGTGTCCTGTTTTTTTTGTTTTCTTAGGTTTTACCTTTGTTTTGGTGTTTTGTTTTTTTTTGTACTTGTTTTGTGTTATTGTGTTTTTTTTTTTTTCCTTTTTTTTTAGTTTTTTTTTGTCACTTTTTTTGTTTCTATTTTTTTTTTTTTCCTTTTTTTGTTTTCTTTTTCGCGTTGTTTTATTTTTTCAGCTTTTTTTTTGTTATTCCTTTTTTTTTTTTTTTTTTTTCCTTTTTTTTGTTTTTTTTTTTTTTCCGTTTTATTTTTTTCTAATTTCTTGTTTCCCTTTTCGGGTTACGTCTCTCTGACGACTATGATGACTGGAGGGGGGGTGACTGAACTGGGTGGGGGGGGATGCTGCCTGGGTGGGGGGTTGACCGTGACTGGTTGTGGGGGGGGGGTTGACTGACTTGACTGGACTGGTGGGAGGGGGTGTTGTTGAGTACTGCTGGGTGGTGAGTGTTGGGTGACTGACTGTTGTGATGGTTGGGGTTGTACTGACTGGTGCGGGGGGGGTGACTGACTGGGTTTTGGTGGGGTGACTCTTTGTGGTGGGGACTGAACCTTTTGACGTGTGGTGGATTGGGGTTTGATCTACTCCTGGGTGTTTTGGTGTATTTCTGACCTCTTGGTGGGGGGGGGTGACTGACCCTTGACGAGACTGGGTGGGGGGGGGTGACTGACTGGGTGGGGGGTACCTCGGTGTCCTACCACACATTCTCTCTCTTCTCATCATCACACACACACACCGCACACACACTCTCTCTCTCTCTCTCTCTCTCTCTCTCTCTCTCATATCATTACCCCTCTCTCTCCCTCTCCCATAACCTCTCTCTCCTCTCTCTCTCCCATACACACTACACACAATGTGACAGAGAAAAACCCTATACTACCCCCCCATCCCCCGCCTATGGGACCTGACCCAAGCAAGGTCCCCCCCTTCTTTCCGCATCTCCCCTTCTGTCTTTTTTTCCCAACCTCACCCCTCCATCGCGGGCAGCGGGGAGGGGGGGAGAGAACCACGGCCGCCCGGGAACCGGAGGGGGGGGGGAAGACCAGAGCGCGCGATGCACCCGAGAGGGGGGAGAGAACCCCGAGCTGCGCGGCACCGAGGGGGGGAGGCCACAGCCGCGCGGGCACCGGAGGAGGGGGGAGTGACACACAAGCGCGCAGCCACCCGGAGGGAGGGTGGGAGTGACGACCCCCGACCGGCTCAGGCAGCCGGCAGGGTGGGGGAACAACCCGAGCTCGTGGGCTCGGAGGGAGGGGGGAGTGACACACAAGCCGCCGTGCACCGGAGGGAGAGGGGGTGAGTACACACCAGCGCGGCACCGGAGGAGTGGGGGGATGAGCCCACAAGCCCGCTACAAGCACACACCGGAGGGAGGGGGGAGTGACACACAAGCCGCCGGGCACCGGAGGGAGGGGGGGAGCCTACAAGCCTCGGCTATGCACCGAGGGAGGGGGGAGGACACACAAGCCGTGGGCAAGCGGGACACACAGAGGGCGGGGGGTAAGCACCCGACCCACGCGGCATCGGGAGGCGCCGGAGGAAGGGGGAGAAACACCATACAGTAAGTATATATAAATATTTATTAGTGCATTAAATCCCCCCCCCCCCACTCAACAGTCCACATCCCTCATGACCGATCAGTCAGGTCTTGTAAGCAGAGGTGACACATTATACAGGAGGATATATAGGAAGAGAGGAGGAGCAGCAGCAGACACGGCGCGCGCACCCCCACCCCCCCCCCCCCATTACTTACGCCATGCCTGAGACGGAAGGTGCGTTGAAGTCCTGGCAACTCAAAGCCGCGCACCACAGCCAGAGGTTTTTTTTTTTGCGCGGCAGGGTTTTGTTTTTGGCAGAGCGGAGAAAAGCTACTGGCCATCGAGCCAATACTCCCGATCCAGCTGGCGATTTGCGACCGTGTTGTCGAGCACTGTATATTATATATATATATATATATTTTATAAACTATCTATCTATATATATATATATATATATATATATATATATATAATATTATAATATCTACTATATATATCTCTCTTATCGACCTATCTTATATATCATCTATATAAAAGGCATCTGAGTGAGGGGGGCAATAGCACAACAGTAATACATTGGCAGTCTATGGCCAAGCAAAAAAATTAAAAATTAAAATACAAATAAAACCATGAAAAACAAAAATGACATACTGTACATTCAATATCTTTCTTACCTTTAGCTGTCTTCACCCTCCGAATCCCGGTGTATCTGGAAGCTCACCATCAGCGACGCTTTCTTCCGCGATACTCCACGATTTTCAGCGTCAGGTAAAATCTTCTTTCTTCAATCTTGAATCTTCTTCTTTGTAATCCATTGTAATCCATGTAGAGATGTTGTCTCATTGGCTTCTTAAAATAAAATGAGACGGAACAGGCCTTATATGTTACATCCCCAATCTGATTAGACGCTGTACCATGAAACAGATTATTTTTTTTTAAGGATGTGACGTCATCTCCAAGGGAGGTACATCACATCCATTAAACAAAATGACTGCCATCACATGGTACAACAGCCAATTGGATTGGGGAAAATACAATTGGTTGAAGTACCATGTGACATGTTCCATAGTTTTAAAAGGATGTGACATAATCTTTAAGGATGATGTCACTTCCTTTTTAATAAAGGCTGCCATCACATGTACAGGAACCAATGGGATTGTGAGATATACCACATTGTGCACTCCCATTGGTTCCATGTGACGGCATCCTTCAATGTTGCACAGCACCCAATATTTTTGTATTTTTTTGTAGGAAGTAGTTTAATAGTGTTTTATTCTACCATTGCCATAGTATTATAAGATGTTTAATTTTGGATTGCTTATTGTCCTGTCTATACTAACTGCAGTTTATTTTGGAGTTTTTAATTATTATACTATTTTAACCATACAGATACAGCGGCTGTTACCCCACGATTTCTCGGATTGAAACGCACACTATAGTACTTTGTGGTCCGAGATCGTCCGCTGCAGACTAAATGGCCCATCGGATTAACACAGCAGGATTTTAACATGGTGGGGATACCGGCACCCCACAACGGGGCCTGTAACTCAGGAAGTAAGGTGTCCTCGGACCTCAAATCAATGCGGTTCAGTTCCGGAGACCCCCTGCTACAATACTGTAATATTAAAATTAAATAAAACCCCTGTGATCACCTGTTAGAGGCGTGCATGTAGAGTAACTGATTCAGCCTATCTCTTACTGTGCATCTCTTACAGACAGGTAGACCCCGGTAGGATTCACACAGCAGGTACCCCTGCTGTGTTAATCTGATGTGCCATTAGTCTGTTGCGGCAAAAGTAGCGAGAATCTCTAAAAAAAAAAATGAGAAATGGTTGAATCCTGGTCACTGCATCTGTACCTGTATAAATATGGGAGTATTTTGCATTATTATACCCTGATCAATTTTATTACCCTTCTAGTATTAAATAGTTACATAGTTACATAGAAGATGAGGTTGAAAAAGACATACGTCCATCAAGTTCAAACTATATATATACACAAATTAATCGTTCCTGGCACTGTGGATAAAGTCCAAAATACCATGAACCAACAAGGCAGTCTCTAGTGCAGGCTTCCTTAAGCGGGTTGATGGTCTTAATAATGGTGTTTCAGACGGGGGATTTGTAGTCCTTGTGAATGATGTTCAGCTGTTTCTGAAATAACAGAAAAGACAACAGGGCACACCAATTGCGTAGTGTGTTTCTTCAATTTTCCCCCTATCTAAAATCCTAAAATCCTACTTACAGGATATAGGCTGGCAACATTCAGTTGAGAGAATCTATGACATCAATCCCTTTCCTTCAGATCATCTCACGGATCCCATGTGGTCTGGTCTGTTGGGATCCCCCTCTCTCAGTGTAGGTTTTTCACTCCAACACTTCAACACTTCAACACTTCAACTATGCTTACGTTATCCTATATTTGTACTTACGTTATTTTGATCCAGAGGAAGGCAAACAAAACAGTTATGAATACTAGTTGTCTTTTAGTTATACAGTATGCTAGTTCTGTGGTATAGTTGTTTATGGAGCATTAATTTCAGCACTGTTTCCTTACAATGATGGAGCCCACTTCCCCCGAAAGGGTTAAAATTGCAATGCATCCTGTTATAACAGAACCAGTTTAGGGTCACTGTGGAACATTACCCCTGACAAAGAAACCCGTTTGAGTTACGAAATGTGTAAGGTGGATTTTGAGTGCACAGAGGGCAGGGGTAGTATCCGACAGATAAAACAGAATCGGTGATGTCATCAGTTGGAGACCGGCGAGAGACACTTTCTCACAATCAGCTGTGAGACACTGTGTGAGAAGAAAAACTGAGTTTCAGCCAGATCTCCCTTCCCCATAGATTAAGGCCTGTCAGACATTAGATATATCCCATATAGAGATATTTCAATCTGTTTTGAGTTTTTTCTTTATAGTTAGTTTTTGTCCTGTTATTATTAAAGCATCTCATTTTTTTCAACTTGGCCTTCTCCCATTGATTACCTTTTGGGGAATTGAATACGAAGGATTTAGTATCCATGAAGCAACTCTAAACAAAGAGATTACCAGTATCCCATACATGCTATATAGCAAGACAATGTACCCATTTTTATTTTCTCTTTTTCCCCCCTGAAGAAAAGACAAACTGCATTTGCATTGTGCCTTTTTTTGTTTGGTATCATTCTCTAAATCTCGATCCTGGTAAAGCTAAAGGACTGGGCTGAGTTACCACAGATTTCCCACAGTATCTGCAGTTCAAGCACAAAATCCAAAATAGTGAAATTGTAAGTTTAAACTTCAGAAGATTAGCCAAGATCTGTTCTACTGTATATTTCAACGTATTAAACTATTTTATCTTTTCTTCTTAAATCCACACTTTCCCTGGATCAACACCCTACATCCAAGAGAACCAATGTCAAGTTTTGACAATTTGGGGTTTTGAGAGAACACATGGTTTGTAAAGCAGCAGGACATATTCTTGGACATTTATCTATTTGCACACATACAGTAATTGTTTTTCACACTTTTCCAACCCCTTATAAATGCATAATGACCTGAAGAAAGTAACTTTGAATACATGTACAATTTAAAAGAATAAGAAATTACCTCTAAAGGGCTGAAAAATAGATGCCACATTATCGAAATACAATGTATCTGTGATATATTAACCTAACTAAGTGAGTTAAAAAGTTATACTTTTAAGAGACAGAATGAGGTGTGTGTGTGTGTGCGTCCCTTTTTTAACAATCCAAAAATGAAGTCTTTAAAATCCGCTCGGATTGTATTCAATGACAGATTTTAATAAACCAGTCCAGATGTTTAAGTATGCAATCTGCATGTGGATTCTAGTCTGCAGGATGAATTTTATCAAAATCATCAACGGTATTCGAGGGAACAGATTTTGCCAATTCTCACATCCCTAGAGTTGAAGAGAATTGAGTTTATTGACAACATTTAATAGACGAGTACTTGAACTCATTTAATGACACTTACCAATTTATTTGAAAACATAATTGTTTGCAAAAAAAACTGGTCTTAAATGCCTATCCAACTTAAAATGGCCATTTAGGTAATAATAACATCAGGACAAAGGCATTACTGTCCATTAATTCCCTGGCTGGTGGAAGTAAAGTCGAGGTCCTTTAACCCAGTCAGTAATGCCCTGTTCTGAGTTGATTATAAAGGTTAGAGGAAAAACGTTTTTCATAAATACTATACACATTTTGTGTAGTCACATTGATTTATTTTATTAACATAATATTCTATATATTTTTTGAACTTTTGTTTTCTTTCTTGCAGACTCTTACATTTTCTTTCAACTTTTACTGTACTTATTATTTTATTCAAATATAATTGTAGATACACAGTACATCCTCCTCTTCTCTCCACAAACAGTACAGACCACCCACCCCTCTACATACTCAGGCACAGTCACTTTACTATCCCTCAGTCTCTCTCATGTGCAGATGTCTTTCACAGGTGGAGCAGAGGTAGAATAGGGAGGAGCCAGGTTCTGGCTGCTAAAGGGAGTTGGAATGGGGAGATTCAGTCTCTTTTTTTGATGTCTGAGAGCTTCTGAACTCTGAGTTTTAAAGAGAAAATCCAAGCAGTTTAAATTAAAAAAAGATATATATTTTTTGTTTTAATATATACATCCTTTGATTACCTTTATTGAAAACGATTTACTTAAGCTGTCGATACATTGGTTAGATCAGCAAAATCCTGTTTCCCAGTGTTCACTAGATGGCTGCCTTTCAGTTTCAAATGAATCCTTCAGTCAGTGTAACTCAGCAGCTACAATGAATTCTTATATTACTAAGGTAACATTAGCTATAGTTACAGCTCAAACTCCTGGGAATATTGGCAACAAATTATCACAAACAGGTAAGTGTTAAAAAGATCTAACCCTAGTGGGAAGGTGGCCATAAACCTTCTATTGAAATAAAAAGATGCTCAGCATATTAAGACATTAAAAATGGCATTAAGAGTTGAATTTTAAAATAAAAAAAGGTAGTAAGAATGATATAATACTACTCAACTAATTTATATATAAAAAAAATACATATAGGATATAGCTCCTTTAACTTGAACTGGTGTAAAAAAAATTCTGGGCATTACTGACTATTAATGCTTTAAATTATGACCAATTATTGATTTAATTGCGCATAATTTACACCCTTATGGTCTATATTTATCTTACATATAATGTTAAATGGTGTAAAATCCTTTCATCCGAAAAATTGTTCAGCTCTTTGGTACATTGTTGTAAATGATGATTTTTTTAAATAGTGTACATTATTCAATCAGGAAATGCTTTTTTTTGTATTGTATTTTATATTACAAAACAAAACTGGCAGTGTTGAAAGGGAGCAGATTAACAGCCTCCAAAGATGACATTGACTGTGAAGACAGAACTTGCATTTCCATAAAACATCAAGCAAATTCTTCTTATGGCCATCACAATCTGCTACTAGGTTTATAAATACCAGCTGTTTATTACCAATCCCTTGTTTTCAAGGACAAATTCTTCTTCTCTTCTGGTAGCTCCTTATAGTTGACAGTCTACTTATCCACATAATGCTTTTCTGTTAAATACATTAGGAAACTGCACAAATCATGTGTTATGCTCTCCATAAAAGAGGCACTGTGTCTGTGTGTGTGTATGTTTGAAAGGCAGGGGTGCATACCTGTCTGAGACATGTGAATGTGCTCACAAGTGATATTCTTTATTGGCTATATGCTAACGATGGAGGTATTTTTTTTGCCTTTTTCAGTATGTGTGCTGCTAATACCTGCGCAGCAAACAGGAGGCCTGATCCTCTGCCACGGGGAGCCTAGGGTGTCTACTAACAGTGCCTCCATCTGAGGGATTCTTATGCAGTAGGATGGCCCCTCCCAAGACAATATACACAGTAATACACACTCAAAGTATGAGTAACAGTATTTACTGGAAGGTACTAAACAATAACCAAGAACACCCAATATACATATACAGTATAGCTTATACAGACCCGCGATGTATTCCCCACAGTAATTGGGTGTAGGGGCACCAGTGTCCCAGTGTCCAGGCCATGAAGGCCTATCCCGCCCCAAGTGTGAGACAGTGCTGCCCCACGATGTGTTGGTGCACTTGTGGAAAATACCTGCCTGGAGCTCCAGCCCGGGGGTCGCCGAGTAAGGCCAACTTACAGTAAGTCTGTTCTACCAAAGATCCGCCTCCATGTGGGGTGGCCTCCAGCCGGAGCGTCCCACCTTTAGATAGTCTCTGAGATGAGGGTCTGGTCTGGTCAATGCAGTCTTAACGCATGGGCATGCTGGGCAGTTGCCCGGGGGCCCCACGAGCATAGGGGACCCATGCTAATCTATGCACCGACCAGAATTTAACACTCATTTTCCGATCACCCGCCTCAACATTCAAATCTCCCGCTAACTTGGTAGAAAAAGAAAAATTACGACTTGTAGAGGAGAGTTGGCATGTCTGCATTCGCAAGAGAAACTTTGCCGTTTTTATTGCTTGCAATATTATGGAAGCAGAATATTGTAACGGATTCACGAGAGGCAATTAACGGCTGGGATTGTGTATGCAGGGCCCAGTGCACTGCTTTGCCCGGGGGCCTCTAATGCTGTTAAGACTGCCCTGGGTCTGGTCCCTGATGCAAGCCACGCACCGCATGTGTCCGTCACCGGTACAAGGGTACTAGCACTAACAGTTGAAGGGGTTCGTCCCTATCTGAGGGGCCTTCCCTATAGCACCACTAGCTAGAGATGATCGGGGCCTAGCTGGGACCTGAAAGGGGGATACTCTGGCTTAATCCAGCGGAGCACTTCTCCCTGGACCTTACCTATCCCATTGTTGTCCTGCTCCCAACTGACAAACGGCACTAAATGTCCTAACTGTCCTAACTGCTCTAACTGTCCTAACTGCTCTAACTGTCCTAACTGCTCTAACTGTCCTAACTGCTCTAACTGTTCTATTGGCTGCTGTGGATCATGTGGTGTAGCAGCCCCGGAGGCTGCTGATAACTGAAGTTCCCTTGAAAACTATTCTGCTGATGGCCGCCACTCCTACGGGCACTCTGCGCATGCTCACATCGCCTTTATCTTGCGCCAACCCCAATATGGCTGCCACTGCCTCCAGCCGCACTGCGCATGCGCAGCCATATTAAGATGGTGGTGCTCCGCTGCCCTACGCCACAGCAGAGTCTCGGCGACCGGATCGCCAGCCCACCCGACGCCATGCTCATCAGGTTGACCTTTATAGGTTGCTACATATAGTGTATTTACATAGGTATTAGGTATTATCATCCTACTTATAGGAAACTGATGATTGTTTTAATTGTTCATGTTGTTTGTGATGCTAATATTAATACATTTTTGATACTTTAGTATACCTGAGTGTGGGGAAGGGGGAAACGGGGCGGTCGTGGCGAGGGAGAAGCGGGAGAGAGAGTAGAGATGAGAGAGAGAGAGAGAGAGAGAGAGAGAGAGAGGAGAGAGAGGAGAGGAGATGAGATGAGAGGGATGAGGGCAGAGAGAGAGAGAGAGAAAGAGAGAGGAGGGGGAGAGAGGAGAGAGGAGAGAGAGAGAGAGAGAGATAGAGACAGAGATTAGATAGAGAGAGAGAGACAGAGAGAGAGCAAGGAGAGAGACAGAGAGATAGAGAGAGGAGAGGACAGATAGAGAGAGAGAATGAGGATGAGAGAAGGAGAAGAGAGATAGGAGAGGACACAGCAAATATGACAGTAGAAGAGAGAGTAGCGATGGATTTTATATATATATTATGATATATCGAGATACATTTTGGTTTTTTTGTATACAGATAAATAATATATAGATTATATATATATATATGGAAAATAACAAATTAAAGCCTGCAACTAAATAGAACAATAATACAAACTTGCTCAAATCAAAAAGAATAGGTACACTGATGAAAAACAGCCTAATGACGTGGCTAGGGACAAGTATATAAATGAATGCCGCACAAAGAAAAGAGAAAAGGATCCTGTTAAGCACTCAATCAAAGGTTGATATATAAATTGATTATTAACAGAAACATGCATTACATACAATGAGAAAAAGTCCCCCAAGGTATCCCTCACCATGAAGTCTGACCTAAACATGAATGAGATTACTATAATGTACAGTAATATGGTATATGGAACACACAAAACCATATACTGTTATAATGTGCAGAGCAGAAAAACAAATGTTTATCCTGCTAAGCAAGTTTAGACCGGCCGGTGAGTCTTAGGATTTCTATGTAAGGTAGCTGAATGCTGTGACCAAATTACTTCTGCACAAAAATTTAACCCTAATGCAGTACACCAGTTAACCACTCAAATCACGCCACAATAAGGCATACCAAAGCCTGAAACCACAGCAAAAAGCAAATGCAGAGTATGACTTCAATGATCATATGTTGCAGAGTCAACAAAAAGTTCTGGAATTGATAGTGCAAGATTGGGGTGTCCAGCAGGGGTTCCACACTGAAGTGTTGAGGGTCCAGGGGAGTCTCAAACAACACAAACCCCCCCGGAGGTTATTACGTTTGCTCACTCCTGGCTTCGTCCGCGGGGTGCTTTGATGTAATAACGTCGTTAAGGTTTATGGTTAAAAAGGACGCTGGTGTAAATCACGTTAACCAATAATATTGCAGAGCATTCGGAGGGAAAACACAGCGGATGAATAAGATCCATTAAGAGGAGTGTAATGTATATCCTACGCAGATTTTGGACTCGAACCCCGGTTTGTTGAGGGGTGGGGTGACGCCCCTCGGTCATGTCAAGAGGTTTCGATTGGTCCGAGAAGTGCAGCCATTCTGCACATCAGCAAATGCAAAAAGACATCTTTCATATCCAAATCTCACGAGACTTTCAGCAATAACAGTATAGCCATAATCACCACGAAGTATTGTAGCATGGGCACGTCACTCATACAATAGTCATGCCTCTATCTACTGGCGGGCTTATAAATGGTTGCCTCTTCTGTTTGTTAAGGTGCGTAAAAGGACCCTGGAAAGGGGAGGAGTGGACTCAATTCAGCACTGTAAACAAACAAAAATCACCACAAACTTGCGAGACAGAGAAAAGAAAGTCAACACACAAGTAATCAAGCCTAAATAGTACATGAATTAAGGCAATGGAGTTGATAAAACAAACAAATATGAATTATTTGTGAGTTTGCAATGTGTAACATGGTGTGTAAAAGACATTAATGAAAAATATATTAAAAATAACATTAAAATAATTCGAAAAGTGTAATAGTAAATTCTCTAAGTGTGAACAAAAATGTAATGAATCTACGTTATATATGTGAGTTTGAGTTTCATAAATATATAATCTAAGGGACCAGATTTATAAACAATAAATAAAATACAGGTATACAAAAATTATATTATTGAAATAAATTATATAAATTGGTGGTGCAGTAGACAAGGGATCTATCGAACTGACTAGATGAATTATAATATTGTAGTTGTATAATATTAATTGTAAGAATATGTTCTTGGTGAGTTGCAAAAAGAAAATAGAGGAGAGAATTAAATAAATGTGTAAATCCTACCAGTGGGTGCGCTAAGGAGGGAGACCATACAGAGGACTCCCTCGTCACAGGAACATCGCATAGCGTGTATTCATGATTAGGCCATGCGGAAGGAGAGGCGCCCAACGTAAATATCCATGGGCACTCTCTGAACAGGGTCTCTCACCGTCTTCCCCCCCCCCCGCACATACCAGTGAGACATGATCAAATGCAAAAGCCTAAAATTAAGAAGTCTGAGTCAAGAAAAGGTTTTAAAGTGTTGGCCACTGTCATACGTTTTTTTCCCTTTAAGATGGTCTTTGTCAGGGTTTTTGATGTTTCTAACGTGTTCATTCACCAGCATCCATTTATAAACCCTTTAACTGCATCTTTCATCAAGCCCTCGGACGAAGCCAGGGTGCAAAACATACGTCGGGGTGGGTGTGTCTGTTTGCACTCTCCTTGGACCCTCAACATTCAGTGTGAACCAGTGCTGGACACCACAATCTGCAACCTATACCATTCACGACTTTTTTTTTTGCTCTGCAAACATACAGTATGATCACTACAATATACTCTACATTTGCTTTTTGCTTGTGGTTTTCAGGCTTTGTATTGCCTTATTGTGGCTGATTGAATGGTTAACTGAGTGTAGTGGTAGCATTAGGGGTTAAATCTTTTGTCAGCAGCAGTTATGGTCACAGCAATCAGCTATCTACATGAATTCCTACTGCGACTGCCGGCGTCTAAACCATTGCTTAGCAGGATATAACATTTGTTTTTCTTGCTCTGCACATGATACGTATATGGTTTATGTGTGTTTCCATACCATATACATTATAGTAATCTCATTTATGTTTAGGTCAGACTTCAGGTGTAGGGTACCTTGGGGACTGTTTTATCTCATTTTGGTAATTCATGTTTCTTTAATAAATCAATTATATATCACCTTGCTTGAGTGCTTTTACAGGGACCATTTCTCTTACTTGCTGGCATTCATCATATATATAATAGATATATATATATATATTATATATCTATAGACTATATATATAATATATATAGATATATATATATATTATATTGATATATATCGTATAGTATTTACAAAAGCGGATTACATTTAAAAAAGAAAAAAAGAAGTTAGCTCCCAGTTGTTTGAAACCATCCTGCAAAAAAGAAATATATAACAATACTTTTTTAGACACTAAGGGGCCTATGCAGAAAGCTCAGATAAGTACGTTTTTGCCAGCTTCTCGCCAAAAATGCATGAAGCGATTCAGTAAGCAGCGAGAAGCTGGCGAGAATTGGAAAACTCTGCGTTTTGTTTTGGTGAGAAAAACAATTAGGCTGGTTCCATTATATTTTAGTAGTTTATTGCTAATAAAAATATTTTAATAAATAACAATTTACCTTACTACTTGGTCCAGACTATCTCTTTTTTACTGCTACTATTCACTCAGTAGGGCACTCTCTCCCACTGGCCACTGCCTCATTCAGAGAGCGTCGATAAGGCCCTTATCGAGCACTTATCGGCCAAAATGGCTACTCGTATTCAGTAAGCCTCGATAAGTACTCAATAACGGCCTGTATCGCCGCAAAATCTTATGACCAAAAGAAAATCGCCAATTGAGTGGCGATCAGCCGCTTATCGACCATTTTCGGAAAGATCATAAATTCGCGTGATTCTAGTATTCTTCTCCCCAAATCCCATTCACCTCAAAATTTAGGTAAATTGGTGGGGAGATGCCTCAATGAGCTGCGATATATCGGGACTTAGAAAAAATCAGGCCCTTTTCCTGCCTCGGATTGATGCCGGGGGTCTCCGGAGCTGATAGCCATTAATACCCGGCATGCATCCGATGCAAGAAAAATGCATTTACAGCAACTTCATTACCTTAGCGATTAACCACAAAGGCAATGAAGGGGTTAAACACATATGATAGGCTTACTGTGGGTAGCGAGGGTGGGTGAAGGGGGAATTTGGCCCTTAGTGGCTTTTTAGGCCTTGCGGGGGATTGCGGGGGGCCTTAACCCCTTCATTAACTTAGTGGTTAATACCGCTAAGGTAATAAAGGGGTTAACCCAACTGCTACCCACCCGCAAGGTCTAGACACCCATCATTAGGGCTAATACACCCTTCACCCACCCGTGAGGCCTAAGCACCCAGCCCTGACTGACTATACCCACCCTGTGTCCGTTGAGTAGTATAGTGGTACATCATACCCATATAATAATAATATGGGCATGATAAGCCTCTATAGCACTCAATGGGCACCCTAATAACAATACATTAATACACAAGACACACAATAATAAAACATAACTAAACTCCAAAAAAACACACTTCACTAAATAAAAACAGTAGCCAGCTAATCCAATGAATACAAGCAATAACATCAACAATGCATGAATTAAACCATTAACCGATCAAAACAATTAATTCCTAAAACAACTCCGAATTATTTTATAAAGTAACCAATCAAACCAAATAATTACTAAACCAACTGAAAATTAATAGAAACAGTAACCAATCAAATTAATTAATTACTACAACATTAATGAATTAATTTAAACATTAAAATACAAAGAAATAAATTCAAACAATATCTGAAATAACCATGAAACGCATTAGCTAACATAGTACAACATTGTGCGATAATTGTAATCAACCTTCTCTGGATGAGGCCCATGAGTGCATTATATATAGGACCTTATCTGTATGTTAGTGTCTTTACTTCATACAGTGTTCTTCTTTGTGTTTGATATATATATAGATAATGAGAATAAGGGCTTTAAACATACTGTAAAAGTAACATAGGAAAATAATCCCTGCCCCGAAGAGTTTACAATCTAAGTGGTAAGTATGAAGAACTTACAGTGACCGCAGGAAGGTGTTCTGGTAAGTGCATCGGCAAGGGGCCATGGTTGAGGTATTTTTGTATAGTATAAGCCATGGAACTACCTGCTTTGTTAAGAAGGTGGGTTTTAAAATGGGTCTTACAGGTGACTAGAGAGGGTGCTATTAGGATACTTAGGGGAAGTCCATACCAGACGTGTGGGGCAGTGAGTGAGAAAGGTTTAAGGTGGGAGAGGGCTTTAGATACAAAAGGTGGCACAAAAGAAGACATCCTTGAAAAGAACACAAAGGTCGGGATGGTGTATAGTGAGAAATTAGGCTGAGATGTAAAGAGGGGCAGAAGAGTGCATAGCCTTAAATGTGAGGAGGAGAATTTTGTGTGTGATACGGGATTTGATAGGAAGCCAAGACAGGGATTTCAGCAGGAGAGATGCTGAGACAGATTTGTGAGAGAATAAAATGATTCTATGAGGCCCATTTTGGTAGCTTTGATAAAATCACTGCCAAATCGAATGGTTTGGCATGACCCTATCTCACGGTCTGACATTTGTGTTATCACAGTATTCAGAAAGAATTATCTCAAGTTAGAAACAGTGAGGGAGGAAAATGCCAATACCACTCAGGATAGCAGTGTCTTTAGTTCTGACTTTTTATAAGTTCTACCAATGCGATCTGCATGCAGTCTGTAAGAGAAAAAGGCAGTGGACACACACGCTCAGCCTCCTTGTAATAATGGTATAGGGTATGCAGGGTGCACTAGGGGAAAATGTAGTAGCAAACATAAGGAACAGCCCTAGACCCACTAAGAGAGAGATGGGCTAGGGAATAAGACCCCAGATCACATGCACTCACTCTGCAGTAAATTATAAAGTATAGTATATGACATATATTACAAGGGTGAATTACCCAAGGCAATTAGCCTAGATAAACGGTAGTAAAACGTCCCTGACAAAGAGTGATAATTCCAATAGTGGTTATGTAATAATTAAAATAAATTTATTAAGTCCGTGGACTAATCTAAGAACGAAGGGACACATGCAGAAACCACAAAAATGTGTCAGTGATTAAAGCTGCAGTTCAAACAATATCCTGCATGTGTGTTTTTTTTAATAAATGAGTTCTGTAGTAAGAAAAAATACTTTTAGAATTTTCTGTTTTTAAAAAAACAACTTTGAAAGACCAATTTTCTTGTATTCTATTTTAACAAGCATGTTTGTTACTATAGCAACCATTTACATTCCCCAGATCTAAAGATGTCGCCAAACTTCGCCGATGACGGAGAACGAATTGACCGGCAACTATGCAGTTCTTTAGGTAAGTAGAGATTGCCCACATAAAACTATTGAAGTAAAAAAAAAAACTAAAAAAAAACTAAAAAACGGGAGCTTGAACTGCAGCTTTAAGGTAACCAACTTTACGGTGGGAAGTCACAAGTAACTGTGTAGCTTTGCTAAATAACTATCCCACATGGGACAATCACTGTACTGGGTCGATAGACAACTAGTTGGTAAAGTGCAGCTGGGTGATGCTATTTGTAATATGCAACAGTAACACTAAGCAACACAGGTAGTGTAACATGCAGCATATCTAAGCTCTATTATTGGTTTGGCTCCCCCTAGTGGTGGAGAAATCCTAGGATACAGCTGCTAGTAAAAGCAATAGAATAGAATAGCTGCACTGAAGCCAGACCTACAAATAGGTAAATTATTCCTATAGGACAAGGAACATACTGTAGCAATAGTAACAGTGTTGTATGCCCAGCGGTAAAAATCGGCTAACTGAATTAAAAGTGTTGTGTGGCTGACACTTCTGAGGAAAACGTCACAATTGTGTTAGGGAGATTAACCCAGTGAAAACAGATAAACCGGCGCCTTAAGGAAATAAAATTCTGACCAAATATAGTCCAATCTAGACGGCTGGGATGAATTCCAGGGAAGTTTCCTCAAAGTATTCTCAAACAAACAAACATGTAAGACAACAACATTAACGAGAAAAAGGAGAAAAAAAGATCATAGTGCAACAAATAACAAATCACTGATATAAAGTATGCTGTTATAGACAGCAGTTTAATAAAATAAATAAATAGTATATAAAACAACAAACATATGCTTGTTGGGCAAAAACCACTAATAAAGTGATGGCATCCAGTGGGGCTAAAATTGAGACCCTACTTACAGCAAAGCCGATATATAAATGCCTATAGCTCAAAATCACTGATCGGTCCAGGGCCTGGAGGGAGGATGGTACCGCTCGATCGCCTGTAAACCCTGCACAGCTAGGAAGCTCAAACGCTGAGGCTCCACGCCGCCAGCCGCCACACCTGTCTTCAACGCTGATGAGCTCTGGGATAGGAAGCCGCCCAGGCTCAGTGCCGCCGAAGGACTCACAGGGATAGTCACGCAGACCAGAAGGTCTCGCGATAGTCTCTGACATCACCGCTATGGGCCAGGATGTGGGAGGGGCACACGCAAGTGCTACGGGCTCAGACAGCCAAAGCCACGGGCAATAAGGAACGGGCTATCAGGGAGGAAGCCAAAAAGTCTCTACCAGAGAATAGTCCACCCTACGCGTTTCGTGACGTCAGTCACTTCGTCAGGGGCATGATGGGAAATAAACAAGTGGCAGTACATTTATACTGAAACACTAATTAGCTTATTAGCTTAAAACACAATATTAAAATACACTCATAATAAGCAGACAAATATCAGTGATAATAACATACAAAAACCTTACAATAAATAGAAATTAGAAATATTAAAACAAACAAATGAAAAAAATATATAAATAAACATGAAACACCTGTTCTTAAAGGAACAGTACACAAAGAAAACATTCATAGGATTACTCATAACAAGAGACTTCAAACATGGAAGAAAACCTATACCAATATACAACAAGCAGCAAAAGAGGACATTACTACAATGTCTCAAAAGAAAACCCTCACTATTTAACCAAAAATGCAGTTAGGTCGAATTCAATATTGAGACCATTAGGGGATAGCGTTTTGAGTTCATATATCCAATATGACTCACGCTTACTGATACCATTAATTTTATCTCCCCCTCTCCAATTGCCTGGATAGCTTTCAATGGCCTGACATTTAAGACCAATAGGGTTCTGGTGATGATGGGTTAAAAAATGATGGGACACACTATGTGTAGTAAGACCTCTTTTAATGTTGTATATGTGTTCGTATATACGTCTCTGATAAGACCTCCCTGTGCGGCCTACATATTGTAGCCCGCACGGGCACTGCAATAAGTATATTACAAACACAGAATGGCAGTTGATATAAGAACGTATATCATATATCTGACTGGTGACGTTGGAGCTAAACGCACTTTGTTTAGAACTGTACTTGCAAGCAGTGCAACTGCTGCAAGGAAAAAATCCTTTTGGTTGTTTCCCCAAAACAGACCCCTTAGATAAGTTTGGGCAAGTTGGAGCCAGTCTGGATTGCAGGCCAATGGTTACACAAAACCTTCCTTATTTGCGGAGCCATAGAGTTATACTGCGTTATAAACGAGACCACATTGTTAGAGTTAAATTCTCCTTTGCCCTTCTTATATTCTAGAAGGCCAGCCCTATCAATACCATGAACTTCTGACATAGCTTGTGAGGGCAAAGGAGAATTTAACTCTAACAATGTGGTCTCGTTTATAACGCAGTATAACTCTATGGCTCCGCAAATAAGGAAGGTTTTGTGTAATCATTGGCCTATCCTCCTAAGAGATCCTGTTTTGTCCCAAATTCTCCCCCCAAAACCAGCTGTTATTTTTAGGAAGGCCCCTAACCTGCAATCCAGACTGGCTCCAACTTGCCCAAATTTATCTAAGGGGTCTGTTTTGGGGAAACAACCAAAAGGTTTTTTTCCTTGCAGCAGTTGCACTGCTTGCAAGTACAGTTCTAAACAAAGTGCGTTTAGCTCCAACGTCACCAGTCAGATATATGATATACGTTCTTATATCAACTGCCATTCTGTGTTTGTAATATACTTATTGCAGTGCCGTGCGGGCTACAATATAGGCCCACAGGGAGGTCTTATCAGAGACGTATATCGCACAAAATATACAACATTAAGAGGTTACTACACATAGTGTGTCATCATTTTTTAACCCATCATCACCAGAACCTATTGGTCTTAAATGTCAGGCCATTGAAAGCTATCCAGGCATTGGAGAGGGGGAGATAAAATTAATGGTATCAGTAAGCGTGAGTCATATTGGATATATGAACTCAAAACGCATCCTAATGGTCTCAATATTGAATTGAACTAGCTGCATTTTTGGTTAATAGTGAGGTTTCTTTTGAGCCTGTAGTAAGTGTCCTCTTTTGCTGCTTGTGTATATTGGTATAGGTTTTCTTCCATGTTTGAAGTCTCTTGTTATGAGTATCCTATGATGTTTTCTTGTGTGTACTGTTCCTTTAAGAACAGGTGTTTCATGTTTATTTATATATTTTTTTCATTTGTTTGTTTAATATTTCTAATTTCTATTTATTGTAAGGTTTTGTATGGTATTATCACTGATATTAGTCTGCTTATATTGAGTGTATTTTAATATTGTGTTTTAAGCTAATAAGCTAATTAGTGTTTCAGTATAAATGTACTGCCACTTGTTTATTTCCCATCATGCCCCTGACGAAGTGACTGACGTCACGAAACGCGTAGGGTGGACTATTCTCTGGCAGAGACTTTTTGGCTTCCTCCCTGATAGCCCGTTCCTTATGCCCGTGGTTTGGCTGTCTGAGCCCGTAGCACTTGTGTGTGCCCCTCCCACATCCAGGCCCATAGCGGTGACGTCAGAGACTATCGCGAGACCTTCTGGTCTGCGTGACTATCCCTGTGAGTCCTTCGGCGGCACTGAGCTGGGCGGCTTCCTATCCAGAGTCATCAGCGTGAAGACAGGTGTGGCGGCTGGCGGCGTGGAGCTCAGCGTTTGAGCTTCCTAGCGGTGCAGGGTTTACAGGCGATCGAGTGGTACCATCCTCCCTCCAGGCCCCGGAGCGATCAGTGATTTTGAGCTACAGGCATTTATATATCGGCTTTGCTGTAAGTAGGGTCTCAATTTTAGCCTTTGCTGTAAGTAGGGTCTCAATTTTAGCCCCACTGGATGCCATCAGTTTATTAGTGGTTTTTGCCCAACAAGCATATGTTTGTTGTTTTATATACTATTTTTTTTTTTTTATTAAACTGCTGTCTATAACAGCATACTTTATATCAGTGATTTGTTATTTGTTGCACTATGATCTTTTTTTCTCCTTTTTCTCGTTCATGTTGTTGTCTTACATGTTTGTTTGTTTGAGAATACTTTGAGGACACTTCCCTGGAATTCATCCCAGCCGTCTAGATTGGACTATATTTGGTCAGAATTTTATTTCCTTAAGGCGCCGGTTTATCTGTTTTCACTGTGTTTTTTGGTTTGTGTCACCCATTTTTTTCCAGGCTGCCTTCACCTTTATATTAGGGGTTTAATAATAATTATTAGTTGTCTTTAGTCACTAATTTTTCATTTTTAATGCATTAGCGCTGTTTCCACTGCCCTTCCCCTATAGGGAGATTAACCCGTCACGAAAGAAAAAGACGGGAATTAGTGTGGACCTTAAGTCAAAAACAGTAGAGCAAATGCAGTACCTATATACACCATAAATGTAAGGTTATACTGTGATAGGAGAGGCAGGTAGGTGGGAATATATAAAGAAAAAGCACACAGAACGCACCAAAAGTTGGTAATAATGTAATAAGCAGGACAAATATGAATAAGTAAAAACTTACATATCTTGTAGCTGCAGTTCAGCAAGTTAAATTGGACTGAGTCCTTATGGCAAATATCAAATCTGGATGGAGTCAGGGGCAGGGTGGATGTTTGGTGCAGAGCAAAAGATCCCACACGCTGGTACTGGCTTCTGCTCACAGAAGCTCCGGGTTCAAAACTCACTCCTGTACTACAGCTGTGTGCGTCTCACTTTCTTCCTGATCGCATTAATCCAAGAACTCTCAAAGCACAAGCACAGAGGACACATACCACAAGAGCTGCTACCACAACCGGTTTCACACTTTCCAGTGCTTCGTCAGTGCGCCAGTGCTTTGGTGTGCTCTGTGTGCTTTTTCTTTATATGTTCGATCCCCCACAGAGCTTGTGTCCGGTGGGTTTTGTGGGGGATGGGAGATACCCTTACCACAGAAGCTCCAAGAAGGAACTGGTGCGATATACACACTCTAAGGACGCCTGAGCGTGGATCAGAACCCCTTCTACAGATAAGTGGGAATCCCTGCAAAGTCCATGAAGCTAGATTGTGATTGCTCCAACAGAACGCTAGTGCCTCCAATCACCCAAATATTAGGAATAATCTGTATAAGGACAGGTAGATAGGTGGGTATGCAAACAAAATGAAAGCGCAAAAAGGAAAAACACAGTTAGTAAAAATAATTGTCTTAATACCAATTAAAATAAAACTACACAATAAGAAAGTACATAAAAAGGATTCACATGAACCCACAATTCCACAATGACAAGGCACTAATGAGGATCCCTGCAACAAAAGCCCATAGATCTAGTGATGGAAAAAGTCCTGGGAAATAGCTAGATGTTATTAGCTTACATGTGGTTGAAACAGGGACCAGCTTTCATGCAAAGTCAGGGGAAAACCACCGCAATCGACCGAGCACCGTCGTCACGTCCGCTCCTCGATGCAACAATCCCAGTTTTTCCCATCCTTATCGACCGCCCGGCGTAATATGCTCTTTAAGGTTTTATTGAACCGTTCCACTAAACCATCTGTTTGTGGATGATAGACTGAGGTTCTGAGATGCTTGATTTTTAGGAGTTTACATAACTCTTTTGTTACTTGGGACATAAATGTTGTTCCCTAGTCAGTTAAGATCTCTTTAGCAATTCCGACCCTGGTAAACAGAACTATTAACTCTTTTGCTATGTTGTTAGCAGAGGTGCTACGTAGGGGAACTGCCTCCGGATATCGGGTGGCATAATCTAATATTACCAATATATGCTGATGTCCCCTAGCAGACTTTATTAGGGGTCCTACTAGATCCATAGCAATCCGGTCAAATGGTACATCTATTATGGGAAGGGGTACCAATGGGCTACGATACGCTTTGAACGGGGCGGTGATCTGACATTCTGGGCATGAGGAGCAATAATTTGTCATTTCTGCCAGAACCCCAGGCCAATAGAAGCTTCGGAGAACCTTTTCTTTTGTCTTTTTCACCCCCATGTGTCCCCCCAATGGGTGACTCTGTGCGAGGTGTAATACTACATTATGGAATGTCCGTGGTACCAACAATGGTTTAGTTATAATTGATTTCCTTTTATCAACCCGATATGCTAGGTCATTCTCTACCTCAAAGTAGGGGTAGGCAAGTGACCTAGCTGGTTGGCCCGGAGTACTATTCGGGTCCCGTATATTCCCCCTTGCTTCCGCTAATGTGGGGTCTTCCCACTGGACCTTCTTAAAACCCCCAGGACTGACCTCTAGGTCAGCGAAGGTCTTATCCTGTTCTGGGGTGGTAAGCGCCTGTTCAACATCTTGATTTGGGGTATTCCCTACCAAGGTGGCCATGGGAAAGGGGATTTTACAGCACTCTTCCTCTTTCCCCTTTTTATTTGGGCCCTCGTCAACCTCCATTTCTGAAAAGGGGAAAGGATTTGTTTCTTCTATTACTTCTTTATGGTCCGCTATTGAACTCTGGGCGCTATTCTGAGAGGAGGACCACATTTTTAGAAAAGGAGGAAAGTCGGTCCCTATTAACACATCATGTGCCAATTTGGGTACTATACCCACTTTGAAATCTAAAGAACCATACTCTGTTTCAATAAGAACATCAACAGTGGAATATTCGTGATTATCCCCATGTATACAACAAATTGCCACTCTTTGTGAACTGTTTACCTGTTTCTTCCCAATGGGCAACAGGTATTCGGACACTAGTGTAACCATACTCCCAGATTCAAGTAGTGCCCGAACCCTCTTACCATTTATCTTTATGAATGCCCAGAGATGGTTATTCAAGGGGTCCTCTGGGCTAGGGCCCATACATTGAGACCACAACGAATAAGGTTCAACGCTGTTGCATTGCATTGGTTCAGTGTTTAGTGGGCAGACTTTCGCGGTGTGGCCCCTCTCATAACAATTTACACATTTAGGTACATAGTCTGTGTCCCACTTAGAGCCCTTTTTCAGCTCCCCACGTTGGCTGTTGCCCTTAGTATGCGAGTCACTGTTTCTGGTGCTGTGTGAAGGCGGTCATCGCTCTTCAGCCCCCCTTAACCCTGGTACCCTTTTACCGTCTCTGGAAGAGTCCTGGAACCTTGGGTAGTGGGGATGCTCCATGACTGTGGGTTGCAGGTGCTCTTCTGCTGCATTGTACCTTTCTACGAGGGCCACCAGCTCATCTGCATTGTGGGGGTCACTCTAACTGACCCAACGGCGTAGGGCAGAGGGAAGTTTCCTCAAGAACTGGTCCATGACCAACCGTTCCACGATGTGGCTTGCTGAGTTGAACTCAGGTTGCAACCACTTCCGAGCGAGGTGGATGAGGTCATACATCTGGGATCAGGTGGCTTTATCCAACGTGAAGGACCATGCGTGGAACCTTTGGGCGCGAACAGCCGTGGTTACGCCGAGGCGGGCGAGGATCTCGAACTTCAATTTTGTATAGACGTTTGCTTCGGCTGGCTCTAAATCAAAGTAAGCCTTCTGGGGTTCGCCGCTTAAGAAGGGTGCAATTAGACTGGCCCACTCAGCTTCTGGTCAAGCCTCTCTCTGTGCCGTGCGTTCAAAAGTGAGAAGATAGGTTTCAACATGATCCGAGGGCCCCATCTTCTGAAGGTAGTGGCTTGCCCTGGTCATTTTTGGGACTTGGGCTGCCTCTGCCAGTGGAGTCTTACTGATAATCCCTCTCAGGATCTCGAGTTCCTGCTGTATGCCCTAGGCGGACCGTTGTTGCTCCTCTCTCAGCAAGCGGTTCGTCTCTTGCTGGTTTGCATTCGTGTTTTGCAGAGCTATATTCGTCTGTTGCTGGTTTGCATTAATCTCTTGCTGGGCTATTAACAGCTGTTGATGGGTTGCATTAGTCTCTTGCTGGACTATTAACAGCTGTTGCTGGGTTGCATTCACCATTTGCTGGGTTTCATTCGCGTCTTTCTGGGCAGCGACATTGCGTACCAGCGCACTCACCACGTCTTCCATCTTGTTTGGAGAAAAAAAACTTTTTTTTTTTTTTAAAGTTCTTTTATCCGCAGACCTTTTAGTGTTCTGCCCGCATTCTCCACCATATGTGACAAACGGCTTACTCTGGGGCTCCGCCGTCTGTCCGGGACTGTTAGAACACAGTCTTTTAGGGTACTGTAGGTTAAATGACGAGGTGTAACGTGCTGTTCCTTTAAACAGGCTATGCCTGGTTTATTCAGTCCCAGGCACTGAGACTGCCACAGTGCATACAAAAGAAACACAAGCAAAACAAAAGCCTGCTCACCTGAGCAATAACTTAACTAATGTTTCCCTGACTCAGGGTTGGAGTGGCTTTTCCACTTCCAACAACAAAATAAGAAACTTTGCAGTTTTAGAAAAAAGGAGTAGAATGATTTAACCTGTTTGGGGAGAGGCTTTTCCCCTCTCTGCTTCCAACAGCCTTCCTGCCTCCAGGCTCTTGGGGAGAGGGAAGAGGAACCAGGAAGTCAGTCTTAAATACCTGATTTCTAACTAGCAGGACAGGTGACAGAAATCAGACAGCAGACAACTCTGGTCTGGATCCCTCCTCCCTCAGTTCCAGCACTTGCCAAACTGTGGGATGGAGTGCATGTCCTAAACAGGATAGAAACTGTTCAGTATTCTGTGAGCCCTATATATGGAATTTATTACCATCCCCTGGTTTCTGTCACAATATATATATTGTATAAATGGCAGAGCTCCCAATGGCTTATGGAGATGTAGTGTCAGGGAGTGAGAGATAAGAGGGGCGCTGTTGGTGGTATATTTGAATGAATAAACACAGACAGGGTACTTGCATAGAGTGAGTGGTGACCCACTGTACTGTGTACCTTCATTAGTGGCTGTGATTCTGACCCCGCATCTCCAATGTGTCCGGTGTGGAGTAACGTTACTCACTATGAAGCACCGTCTTTCTCCTCCTTAAGAAAGCGCCACAGTGGGCGTGAAACCCGTGGGAGGAGGAGTTTTGTTCTGTTTTGTCTCTCTTTTTTATGTAGTTAAATAAATTGATTTTATTTTTCAATGTTGGTGAGTTTCCACAAATGTTTTACCTTGGAGCGGCAGTCCCATTGATCTATCTACTTCTTGAAATGAAAAATACCCAACTAAATCACCTAGAAGCACAAGACCATCTCTATCTACAGCATGCTATATAGCTCCTGGAGGACAATGAGAGAATACCTGGTGAGGCACCATTTACTGACCTTAAGTCACATTCTACCTTTACACCATCTGCAGATATCTGTGCGAATGTGGAGGTATTTGTGGATCTTGTCATGAGAGATCTTGAGGAATTGTCATATAAAATGTCCTCTAATCTCACTCACAAGGAGAAAGTAGCTTTGCGTTCCTTCAGGATATTCCAGATATTATCATCAAACCCTCAGACAAGGGAGGGAACGTGGTGACCCTGAGACGCAACGACTACATTAAGGAGAATCTCAGACAATTAGCCAACACCAATAGTTACACCAAACTCTCGACAGATCCCACCTTGGCCTTTAGACGTGATCTAGTTGCCATCTTACGCAAAGGAATTCAGATCAAGGTAATCACCCAGTGTGAGCATAACTTTATTCTCAGATCTTACCTCGTCTAGCCACCTCTACACCCTACCAAAGGTGCATAAGGACAAGATATCTCCTCCTGGACGTCCAATAGTTTCTGGTCAGGATAACCTGACCGAGAATGCAAGTATATACATCAATAAGATCCTTAGACAATTTGTCCCCTGACTGCCGTCTTACCTACAAGACACAAAAGATGCATGGATAAGACTAGAAGGTATCATTATAGATTCTGACACTCTGCTGGTAGGGATAGATGTGGAGGCATTGTATACTGTACCTCAATCCCCCATGAGGCGGGAGTCAAAGCAGTCTCCCATTTCTTATCTACTAAGTGGAATTAATATCATCAGCCCAACATTTTTGTGATCCAGCTACTGGACTACGTACGCACAAGGAACTATTTCCTATTTGAGAACTGCATCTACCACCAAACCTAAGGTACAGTGATTGGCACTACATGGGCACCAATGTTTGCCAACCTGTACCTTGGGTGGTTGGAGGAGACCATCGTATTTAGCGACTCCATGGCCAACTATACCCAATATGTTGCGCTATGGAGTCGCTATATTGACGATATTTTCCTACTCTGGAGAAGCCCGATGGAGAACCTCCACACATTTATTGTACTTCTCAACTCTAACAACTTCAAATTTAAACTTACTGTTGAGGTTAGCCCAGTTTCTCTCAACGTCCTTGATCTACACTGGCGACACACTTAATCGCAGTGCGGCCAGATCCGCAAGCCGAGAGATTTCCCGGCTTGTTAGTGGCCGCCCCTCGGCGTGCCGCGCGTCACCGACGCGCGGTCACGCGTCTTTGGGAGCCTGCACCCCCTGCACGCGCGTCCAGGGCTCCCCGAGGGAGCCCTGGTGTCCCGCGATGTGGGGGATGGCGGCAGGGGGTTCCGGGGGACCCGGCGGACCCGGCAGCGGTAGGGAGAGCGCCCCGATCGGAGGGCGCTCTTCTGCTGCTTCGGCGCGCGCCCGTCACCCTCCGGCGCGCGCCAGGCTACTGCTGCGGCCAAGAACGGGCAAATGCTCGAATAAACTTGGCCGCAGCAGTAACCATCTTAAAAGAAGCTGAGTGTATTTTGCACACGACCACCTACCGCAAAAAGACGGCTACCAATAGCATTCTGCAGGCGGATACCCATCACCCACCACATTTGGTCTGAAACATACCACTGGGTCAGTTTCTCCTGATTAGGACGCAACTGTTCCACCGAGGCTAAGTTTAAACAATAAGCAGGCGATATGACCCTAAGATTTCTGGAACGCGGAAGTCATGTATCAAGCGCACGTTTAAACGTGCCAGGTCCACCCCTCAACAGGAACTACTAAATACCAACACAGCTGAACAGAATAAACCTAAAATCATCCGGTTCTTAGGTACATATAATAATAATTGACTGCAGATTATTAACATTCTAAAATATTGCTTGCCTCTCCTAATAGCCGATGATGACCTGAAACAGGTCTTTGAACCACAACCCACATTAGTCAGCAACCCCTTCAGCTTACAAAAACAGACCTTTCTGGCGCTGAGGTTCAAAAAAACGATGGGGCTATAATGAACAAAGCTTGGATCTTGCAATGATGTATACCTCAGGAAAAGGAGACAAATGCATATACTCTACATTAGTGCATTACCCAAAGCAAAGAACTGATAAGCTAGGTAAATATGGCAAAGGATAATATTTAATACAATGGTATGATAATAAAAATAATTGATAAAATACACTTGTATGCACACATGGCGTGCTCACAGTTTAGCAATAAAAATGGTTATGACCTTTATACAGTATGGACATGGATTGCCACAATGACAGTGAATGGGTATGATAGTGCTGTCAACAGTAATGTAGAAGGGATAAGTAGGGCCAGGTTTGGGACGAAGTATGAGGAGCTCTGTTTTTTACATGTTAAGTTTTTGTCTGCAGAGGATAAAGTGGAGACACATTCAGAGACTTTGGTCTGTACAGCAGATTTTGAAAGTAAATTTGTGTTTCATCAGCAAAGTGGATATTTCAATCTAAGAGATGTGATGAGGTCAACTGGAGAGAGTGTGTAAAGAGAAAATAGAAGAGGTCCCAGGGCAGACACCTTGGGTACCCCCACAGAGAGAGCAATAGATGAGGAGGTGTTAGCAAATGAGACACTGAAAGTATGATGGGAGAGTTAAGAGGAACACCAGAATAGAGCTTTGTTACAGATACCAAGAGAATGGAGAATGTGAAGGAGAAGAGGGTGGTCCACAGTATCAAAGGCTGCACAGAGGTCGAGCAATATGAGCAGAGAGTGATGACCTTTGTCTTTGGCAGCATAGAGGTTATTAATTATTTTAGTGAGGGATGTTTGTGTGGAGTGAGCAGTGCGGAAGTGAGATTGTAAAGGATCTAGGAGAGAATAGGAGGTTAGAAAATGGAGAAAGTGAGAGAATAAAAGGCATTCAAAAAGTTTAGAGGCAAAAGGCAGGAGATAGGTTAGACAGGACGGTAGGTTAGAGAGACAGGTAGGGTAAGCTTGCTGTTTTAGAGTAATTGTATAACTGTTGAATGTTTGAAGGAGCAGGGAAATGTACAAGAGTAGAGAGGAGTTGAAAATATGTGTGAGCATAGGGATTAGACTAGGAGCAAGAGGTTTCAGGAGGTGGGAGTGACAAGGGTCAAGAGGGCCAGCGGTGGAGGGAGAAGTGGAGATCAGTAGTGACCTTTGACAGTGGAACGAGAGATGAACAAGGCAGAGGGAGAGTTAGGAAGAGGTGTATAATTTGAGGAGGATACAGAGGGGATGTCTTGACATATGAAATCCACCTATGTCTTGAAATAGTCAGCAAAGTCGTGAGGTGAAATGGAAGAAGAAAAAAACAAGTATCAGACGGTGGTCTGAAAAGAGAGTCAAAGACAGAAAAGAGTCGGTGTGGATTAAACTTGTGTATGTTGATTAGTGATGAAAAGTAGGTTTGTTTAGCCTGGGAGAGGGCAGAGTTGAAACATGTCTTGGTCTTTCAGCCCTTCCTGTCTATTTAGGTGTGAAAGAGCATACAGTGACACAAATCTCCAAACAAGAACAAAAAGAAACCAAATTAAACAAAATCAGCAGAAATGCTAAAGAAAACTGAAAATTGATAGGTTGTCAGTTGGATGAAAAGCACTTAGCCCTTACCACACAATCCACCATACAGTTACTACTACAGTAACTAGCCAACAACACACAGGAGAGCAATGCAGGCATGAATTATGTACAGTATTCTCATCTAAATACTGTATAAGCTTTTGCTAAAGGAGACAGCAATATACCTCATTCCATATATATGGTTGAGAAACTGGTCTATTCTTGCACTTTCCATAATTTAAAAAAAATTAATATGGTACCCACCAAAAGAATAATAATTAATCTTGTAGTCTTGTTAGATTAAAATTGTTTATCAACTGCCTTCTTCCTCCTTATTAGCTAACCGAGAAAGCTTGTTAATACTTCTGAAGTTATGAAGAGAGAATCAAATAATTAAAATACTTGAATATTCAACAGTACATTTCACAGGTTATCACTCAGAAAATTTACCAGGGAACGACATGTTAAATTGACTCATCCTTTTGATAGACAATGAAAGGAGAACAGCAAACAAAACCCAAAATAATGTAAATTACCAAATCAAATAAACAACAAGGCAGATTGACACATGGTTCATTAGCATGACAGTCAAGAATAATCAGCTATAATTAGAATCCATGACCTTAATGCTTTTATATTTGGTTGCTGCTTCAATAACTTTGCTTCTCTTGCAATATTTATCTGAGAAATGTGAAGTATCTTCAAGACTGCTTCTACAAAAACACTTACAGGCATTCTGTAAAGTACATTAAGCATAATTTTTGTGCAATTAATATTTTTTTCTATGTAATAGTCTTTAGACTGACAACCATTTCATTAAAACCATACTTTAAAATACTTTGAATGCCAATTTTTTTTAAGGGATGCAAATTAACAGTGGTAAATGTGATGGTCAGAGCAATAGATTAGAGGGAAAAACGTGTGTAAAATGGTATGTTGGTCTTTTGTTGTTCATATTTTAAGATGTTTCTTCAAGCAATTGTGTGTTACAAGTGCAAATATAATGTATATAATATATATTATATATATATAATATATATAATATATATATATATTATAGATATATATATATATATATATATATATACAAGGGGGTCATTAAGCTCGTATAAGGGGTATTTCAACTTGCATTAACTGCCATTGACTTGAAATGCCCCTTATGGATCTTACTCAATCCTATAGTCTACAGTTAGAAATGTTCAAAACTAACACCCAGATTAGACCGACACCGCTTTTAGATTTATTGGGAAGCAAATTAGCTTTGAGGTTGTCATTTTTTTATACCTGGAATAATATGTTTTTGGTCTCTGTTATTTTTACTGTTGGGAGAGACTGCAACTTCTATGGTGGTATTTTAAGTTTGAAGGGAATTGCAAAAGGCAACTTTGGATAGAAATGGAAATACAGTACCTCTACCCTGTCCTATTGATTATATAGGCCCTTATTCTGTAAGGTGTGATGCTGTTAGCGCAAATGACAGTCTATTGCAGGAAAAGCCCTATTAAAGTGAATGGGGCTTTACATGCGATAACACATCAGTGTTTATCACACCTTACAGAATAAGGGCCATACAATTCATAAACGGAGCCTAACACCCATTGCTGGAAAGGAAAACAAAATGGTAATGTAGTGTAGTATTCATTTGCTCAATGCAAAGATACTTCGTACATTCAAAGCACGCAATAATTAATAATAACTCCAAACTCTATTTGGGAAATTAAGGTAAATAAGTACATTCTACTTATTTTTTTCTCAATTAGAAGGGGTATCACAATAAGTTACTTGTAATTTCACTGGCCACAACTTGGCCATCAGATAGACAACCGGGAGACTAAATACTACATTATAATAATTCTCCACCTTATTACAGGGGTTGACATTCATAGACTGATCAATATTTATGAATATTGGCCTTGAGTGCATATAATTGGGGGGTTTTGTCTTCATTATATATTTGTTTGGAGACTTTTTGTTTGCTTATTGATCAGTCTATATAATGTAGCGGACCAACATATTAATATTAGAGCTGTAGTGGGTATCATCTGTATTGGGTGTGTAGATCGCAATCCACCATGTGTGCACTTTACGCACTTCTGGTCCCTCTACACGTTTCACTTTGCATAGCTTCGTCAGAAATCATGACTCCTGACAGAGCTATCCAAAGTGAAATACGTAGAGTCGCTGGTGTGTATTGCTCCCCTCCACCTTCACGACACAACCAGGACCCTCCTCTCCGGGACCGGAATGTGTGTCACAACCAGAAGTGAAAAAACAGAGAGATTCCAGATGGAGGAAGTGGTGAGAGCTCCGCACCAGATACACACCAAATGTTATGTGCCTTGTTATATGTGTCACTATGTAATTGTTCATTTTATATATATATATTTTTTTTTTTTATAACTTAAATTTTATTGAATCAAGAAAGCATAAAATACATTACAGAATACTTTTGTCTTGTATGCAAACAATATTTTAACAACTATATAAGTAACATTTTATATTTTAACATATATAAAGTTTAATTTTCTATCTGGATTGCACTATGTTGTTTTTCTCAATCTATTAACTTCCGCATTGCGATTGCCATCACAACGTCCTCACCACACGAGATTGGGATCACCATCAATCTATCTGAGCTAGGATTGAATAGGACCCACACCATCTACTAAGCCAGTTGCCACAGTTTTGGATATGCCTATCTGCATATTAATGGTCTGTCATCGATCGCCTCCAACCCTACCTGAGATTTTCTCTGAACTAATGGGATGCCATGTTTCTCCGCGAAACCCCGGTCAATGAAGTTACCGCCTGACCCGGAGTCCAGAAACAGGAGAACTGGCACACAGCTAAAGGAGTGGGACACCAAGGTATAATGAAGAATAATCCTTTATTTAATCCATACAACAAACGGAGGTTAGCACCCTCCTATGCGTTTCGTGTACGCGGGTGCCAACCTCCGTTTGTTTTATGGATTAAATAAAGGATTATTCTTCATTATACCTTGGTGACCCACTCCTTTGGGTGTGCCCCAGTTCTCCTTTTTCTACATTGCACCAGCACTTCGACTCGGCAGCACGCCTTTCAGGACATTGAGATTGGGCAATTTGTGAGTACTTTTATTATTCCATCATTGTGTTACATTGTGAACCAAGGGTCCATCCCCATGAAGAACACATAGGGGCTTCATTGTTAGCCCTATCTTCAGGGATCTTCTGGCCCATTATCTCACTAGCCCTATTCTCTGTACCTATTTGCATTTTATGAATGAGATAGATCAGTGCTGGAGCGCATTAATCACAAACTATCTCTCCGGAGTCCAGAAACACCTGTGTCTTGACCGCAAAGGTTTTCCGAGTCAAATTGATAGACAGCAACAACCTAGTAGGTAGACTAGAGGGAGAAGTATGTAATGTTTCCAGTGTGATTCTCCCATCTCTCTGTCACGGTTGTGCTTGCCACAAACCTGGGTCGGACCGCGTGGCTGAGGTGGGGTTGTATAAGCACCGACCTTAGACCACGCAGGCTGATCTGGGTTAGAATGGGTTGAGATAGTAGTGGTCTCAGGAAAGGATAGGCAGACTGTAGTGGGCACGCCACCAGGCAGCACCGGAAAACCAGTAGTTCAGCGCAGGAGTCCCAAGCGGCCTGTGCATGGAGAGAGAGTCCTACAGACCTCAGGACTCGGGATTGGCCTCTGCTAAGGGTAGGGCAGCAGACCACAGGAACAGGAAGCAGGAGGATACACGGGAGGTACTCCGCTTCAGCACAGGAGCCAGGACACGGCCTCTGCTATGTAGAATGAGCAGCAGGCCCCAGGAACCAAACAGATAGGCTCTGCAGAGAAAGGACAGAAAGCCTCAGGAAACCGGGAGCTGAAGTCCACACTGGAGAGACCTCCACTTCAGCACAGAAGACAGGAACAGGTCGCTGCGTGCGACTAGCAGCCGACCTCAGGAAACAGGGGTCTGAAGTTAACATGAAGAGTACTCCGCTTCAGCACAGGAACAGGCCACTGCATGAGACTAGCAGCCGGCCTCAGGAAACAGGGATCTGAAGTTAACATGAAGAGTACTCTGCTTCAGCACAAGAACAGAACTCTGCGTGAACTAGGGAATAGAACTAGAGAGATTAGTACTCAACAGAGCCAAGCCTTAGGGCTTGTAGCAGAACACGTGTGACAACCAGGAAGGGTTATGCTCGGCAGTGAAGCATTGTGGGAAAGGTGTCTTTAAAGGTCAGTGAACCAATAGCAGAAGGGGCGTGTGGCAGCATTGCTTTAATGAGTGAACACCGGGTGTAGCTGCAGCAAAGGTCAGGAGCAGTATTCCAGGGCTGCATAAGTCTGTAAGGCAAGGCAAACCGCAAACTAAGGTGGGGATCCGTTACACTCTCACTGCGCTTTGGGATTTCCTGACTTATTGGGACAAAGGAGAGCCTGATGTCCGGCGATAACGCAATACATACAGAGGCCGGAACTGCATCTGTGCTGCTTCTCGCTGGTTGATAGGCTATTGCCTATGAGCTGCATTGTCTCCTCTGGATCCAGGGAATAGTCGGTAATGGGAGCCACTGAAAGAGTATGAAAAGATTGTGTACCTCCTCTGCACTGAGCCTTCTCGCTCTTCTCTCCTGTAGGTGCAGGTCCATGCGAATACATGGGGTGATGAGATCCTCTAAACCTACTGCACATTCCAGCGTGGCGAGTTCGTCCATGAGGTTCTCCGGAAGGCCTTGCCAAAATACTGCTACCAGTGCTTCGTCGTTCAATTCGGTCTCTGCGGCGAGGTCTGAAAATCAACTGCGCTGCGAGCCACAGTTTGACTGCCTTGAGAACTATGCAGGAGGGAGGAAGAAGCCATTGCCTTACATCCTGGAGTGTTGAAAACCCTTCAGAGCTCCCGTGTGAAGAGAGATGTTGCTTGCCAGGTCTGATTTTTGCTCCCAGATAGGAGATGCGAAGGCGTCATAAGTTAGCAAGGACATGATGTATGCGACTTTTGAACACTGAGACACAAAACGAGAAGAGGTAAGTTCAAATTGAATAAAACATTGGTTTAGAAACCCACAACAGCTGAGGGGTCTCCACCATAGCGATTCGGCGTAGGGAGTCTGTAACGCTTGCGCTGCCCACGAGCAAGACAGGACCCAGGTACTGAGGTGGGGAGTAGTAAACCTCCCACCCACAGCAGTGGAAGCATGCCTGGCAGGCGAATTGTCAAACGTAGCCGGGGGGGGGGGGGGGGCGGTTGTGGAGGGACCATTGTCCGATTGTGCCTAGGAGGTTGGTGTCCATAGTTACCGGTTCCCCAATAAATGTACTCAGGAATTATGCCTGATTCTCAGATACATATAGGCACATTGTCCCGGCAATACCTCCCCTTGAAAACTTAAGCGCAACTCACCACTAGGGCGTCCTGCTTCAGCACAACTCGGAAAGGAGAATGAGGCACAGGGATAAAAATGTATTCCTGTAGCTGAGGGAATCCCTCGGTTAAGGAGGGTACCCCAGCTAGTGCCAAGATTACCCACAAACAATACAGTTTTTGGGTACATAAGGTTGGGGGGACTCTGAGAGTCCAAAATGAGTCAAAGGGAAAGCATGGGGGGACATCAGGTAGACAGAAATAAAAAGAGTTCATTTTCCCTTTTCTGTTCCCAGAGACTCAGAGTGTATTAAAATATAGTTTTAATATGTTTAAACATTCGGTACCCATGTCCAAAAAGGCAGCCTGTGCAAACCCATAGGTGCCGGTATGTCTGCTGGACATCGGAGTTCAAATCAGCAAGAGGATGCCCAGAGGTGTGAACAGCATTTGTCTAGCGGGGAAAGGCGGAGTACAGGGTCCGGAGATCAATTGCAGTCCTCCGGGTTGCCACTTATTCTGCCAGACCCTGAGGTGCCTGCCCAGCCGATGGCATTGGGATAGCTGGGGGGAGAAGTGGCAGGCTTGCGCATCTGCTTTGGCTATTTCAAATTTCCCGCTAGCCCGGCTTTTCTACCCGACTGAATTCTGAATGGCTGCTTGAGAAAGTTCCCACACGCTGATTGATTGTACGGTCGGCTTCTATTTTTATGAAGTAAGCAGGTAATACTATAAGAAGCCATGAGCCAATCAGATTGTGTGTTCACCTTGAGTCAGAACCGAAAGAGCACGGACGAGCTTTTCAAAGTTGCTTTGTTCAGAATAGGAAGGCAACCGGCTTCGATTTCAAGCCTGAAAAGCCTGCCAACCAGAGACTAAGTCTGGCATTTTGCACCCAAGTTCTCAAAATCGAACGTAGTGGTTGTGGCTGGGATTTTATGCCGATTTGAGTTCCAGGAGATTCCGGGCTAAGTCCCAGTCAGGGTAAAATTCTCCCATAGAGTTCCCTGCAACTAGGAAATAAGTGTGTCTTTTCGCTGTATTATGTGTTTCACTGTGTGTAAGCGAATTTATTCTGAATAAGTTACAATGTATTTCTCTACCTTGTTTTGCTCAATGATTGATCCTGGTATAAAGGTGTAAATAACCTGGTCTCCCGTGAGAGGCTTATTTACTGGTGTCAGAGGTGGGATCATTGAGCTTTATGCTATAAAGTCCTGCAGGGATTTATAGCATAAAGATGAACTCATGGATTGCGAGCTCTAAAAACAAGTAGTTACACACCTTACAAAAAGCAGGAAAAGCGCAGGTTTCTCTTGTCACTTTAAGCTTAGTGCCACCTGACGAATATGGATCAGGTCGGTTCCGGAACTGGGAACATCCGGGAATCGTAGCCCGGTGTGAGGTGTATGGACTCTTGACCACTGGTTGGGCAAAGACTAAGCTGGAGGAGGATCTCAAGCACCATGAAGCGGGCATAGCTACCGATGCAGGGGCAACCATTCCGGCCAGGATCCAGGAGGTTATTCCAAACCTTGAGGAAGTGGAGGAAGTGGAGGCAGAGGAGGAGGAGGGGAACGGGGAAGAAGAAGAACAGGAGGGTAAGCATGAGCTCGGGAGTGCAGCTGTAGTAGCCCCAATTGCTACTGGTCTCCCTACAACAGATATTACCTCTCTCCTCACTGTTTGAGGAGAGGGGGACACAATTGAGCAGAGGTTGCAGATTATTGCAGCTTCTTAAAGTGTGCAGCCCCCAAGACCCCGGCGGGACCCTGACCAACCTCCACCACCAAGGGTGTCACACTACAGTTTCAGCAAAATTGTAGATGGCACTGACAACATTGACAGCTATCTCAAGGTGTTTGAGGATAAGTGTCACTGGTTCCATGTGCCAGAATGGGACTGGATTTTGCGTTTGTCCCCGCTGTTGACCGGGAGAGCCCTGAAGACCTTCCAGTGGATCCCAACAGTGGATAGCAATAGTTACCAGCATGTAAATGCTCTTTTACTGCACCATTATGCCCTCACTTCAGAGGCATATTGGGGAATGTTCTGTCTATAGAGAAAACTGCCCGGGACACTCACATGACGTTTGCTGTCCAGCTCATACAGCATGGCACCCAGTGGGTGGAAGGGTGCAAAGCCACCAAGTACCACACTTTGCTGGATTTGATGTCCAAGGAATAATTTCTACAACGGTGCCAGCCTGAGGTAAGGGATTGGGTGTTTGATCGTAAACCCACCACTTGTTTGGACGCAGCCAGTCTGGCTGATGAATTTGTGACCAACCGTGTGCTGTCGGGCAGGAAGGCACCTGCTCAGAATAGAGCCATCCCAGCTCGGGCACACAAGGGCACTGAGTCCAGTAACATCTCTCCACACTGGAAACGAAAAGCAGCTGCAGAGGGGAGTACACCCAAGTCTGCAGAATTCTGGCATGAGAAGCGGTGCTACCAGTGCAATTGGAATGGGCACATCAAGCCAGACTGTCCGGAGCAGCCCCATTCTAGCAATACCCCTTCAGGGGCAATACACTCCAGCTGCGAGGTTAGTCGCCACCATGGGACTGGCACACACAGAGGAGCAGTGGGCAGCTGTCCAGCAAGTACAGCAGCGGACACGGATGGCGATTTCAACCCCCTCAGCAAGTGGCACAGCAGAGGAGGCAGACGGGTCAGAGGTTGCAGCTTTCAGGCGGTATTCCAATGATGTGAGGAGAAAGCATTTGCAGCCAGTCACAATCGGAGCTCACCAGGCAGCCGGCCTGCTTGACTCCGGTGCCACTGTTATGCTGGTGAGACCTGACATGGTCAATCCAGAGAACAGGGATGCAGGTCACCATGCCTGATGGGGGGACCTAGGTCAATCCAGGTTGTCCAGGTGTCCCTTGACTGGGGTGCCAGTCAATGTATGAGGGATGTGGGTGTTTTGCCTGGGTTGGTTACTGAGGTGCTGCTCGGTAACAACCTGGGGCACTTCATCTACTGAGGATGCTGCTCTGGTAGCAGCCATCACCAGAAGCCAAAGTAGAGCACTTGCCCAGGCAGGGGAGCCTTTGGTACCCCTGCCCACTGACGATCTCACTGTTTCCTTGCATTTTGGACCAACAGCTTCAGAGGTCCCTGCGGAGACCAGGCAGGTAAGCCAAACAGAGTCGATACAGTGCACAGACCCTTCTCCCGACTTACCTGTTTCTTCATCCCCTGACAGTGACTGAGCTTGGGGCATGGTTCAGAGAGGCGGTGCGGTCCGATACCGACTTTGAGGGAATGAAATTCTGGGCGTCCGAGTCTACCTCTGAGAGTGAGTTGGATTGGTATCTCTGGCACGGTGAGCTCTTGTACAGGGAGCAAGCTCCTACAGTAGCGTCCAGACAGAGTGTGGACAGGTAGAAGATAGTGGTACCCAGGGAGTATAAGCAGCAGTTACTGCAGGTATCCCACTCCATTCCACTAGCAGGGCATCAAATTTCCCGCTAGCCTGGCTTTTTTACCCAGCTGGGCTTTGATTGCCTGCTTGAGAAAGTTCCCACGCACTGATTGGCTGTCTGGTCTGCTTCTTTTTTCATGAACGAAGAAGGGAATACTATAAGAAGCCGTGAGTCAATCAGATTGTGTATTCCCCTTGAGTCAGAGCCGAAAGAGCCCGGGCGGGCTTTTCAAAGTTGATTTGCTCGGAATAGCAAGGCAACCGGCTTCGATTTCAAGCCTGAAAAGACTGCCTGCCAGAGACTAAGTCCAGCCTTTTGCACCCAAGTTCTCAAAATCGAACGTAGCGGTCACAGCTGGGATTTTATGCCAATGTGAGTTCCAGGAGATTCCGGGCTACGTCCCAGTCAGGGTAAAATTCTCCCATAGAGCTTCCTGCACCTAGGAAAGCCTAGTTTTCGACTCCAGACCCCCAGTTAGTGTGTCTTTTCGTCTGTGTTTTGTGTTTCACTGTGTGTAAGCGAATTTATGCCAAATAATTTACAATTTATTTCTCTACATTGTTTTGCTCAATGAATGATCCTGGTAAAAAGGTGTAAATAACCTGGTCTACTGTGACAGTACCATGTGATGCCTTTGCTTTTTTGGGTGCTGCGATGTAACCTTAAAGGGAAGGAAGCTTAACCAATCAGGTACCATGGACTTCAGTCCATTAAAGGCGAGGCGCTGAAACTTTCTGAATCCTGATATTCAAACCTCCATAGGAGGTGCTAGTATCTCTGCGCTTTTAAATGTTGTGACGGTAAGGGGGTAACTAGGCTATACAATAAAGGTTAAGCCCATCTGGTTACCCCTGAGAGCTGTGGGCCCCTGGCAGCTACCTAGCACCATAAGCCAGGGGCCAGGTAGTATAACTTGTTAAAGTTAAAGTGTCCCCTGCTTTTCCACTTTTCATGTTCCCTGTACCATAGACTCATTAAACTTTCTGTGTAAGTTTTAGGTAGGATATTTGGGTATAAATGCAATTGTTTTATTGCAGGAGTTCGGGGCCAAAGATACCGGTAGTCCCCTAATTCTCCCCAGCGTGAAGGCATTTTTTGCCAGTATGCGGGTTCAATTATCTGGGGCTGCCCAATGTCCCCCAGACTCCTAGTTTTTGAGCCCAGATATCCCAGTCCTATTTCCCTTACAAATATGAATCTCCCAGAGTTATCCTATGTATTAAAGTATGTTTCATTTCATTTGTGCTTTTAGTATAAATATTTACTCAGTCAGCCCGGGCATCCATATAGGTGCTGGGAAGTTTGGATAGACATCGGAGTTCAAAGAGAAGACAAGATGTTGAGAGGTGTTGGGGTACTAAGTGGCCGGAGCAAGGTGGAGTACTGGGTTTGGAGAACAGAGACCCCCTCAGGGGAGGACACTGGTCTGCCAGACTTGGTTGAACCTGCCAAGTAGGTGGCAATGGGTTGATTGGGGGAAGCGGCAGAATGTCGGCGCATTTCCCATTGGTCAATTCATATGTCCCGCCCACGGGGCATCCCGAGCCGGCTTGGCATGCCCCCTTCTCTGACGTCAGCTGAAGGATGAGACCCTATTCCTATTGGCTAGTGGGAGGGAATTCCCACGCTCTAATTGGTCGCTCCTCTTTCTTCCATGCTGAACATAGAAGTAACCTGAAAGGTTGAAACAGCTGTCTGTCAGTAGGTTATACCGACTTTGCACTTCTTTAGCTCAGACTGAGCTGAAAAGCTGGGTAATACAGAAGGTATATGCTTATAGGGGTAAATATTAAAATTGACATGAAGTAAAAGGTAACATGGGTGTGCTCATTTGCATGTCATTTCCCAGAATCCCTGCCTGCAGTGTATGATTAGAAATAATGGTGACAAGCAGGGTTGCAGACCAGTCTGGGACATCTGAATGTGCTCAAGCAAATATTCCTTTGTTTGTTTCTTTTAATATATTGTTTAACTCTGCATGATAATTAGTTCTTTGTATTTGAGTATATCATCAATTGCTCTATTTCTACTTATTCTTGGAGGTTGATTAATGTAAGCTTTTAGGGACTTACTGTATCACCTTCTTTTGATGTTAATGGTATGAATACCGTTACATAGTTACATAGTTACATAGTAGATGAGGTTGAAAAAAGACGTACACTGGCGACACACTTTATTCGAGCTCGGCTAGTCCCACGAATTCGGGTATACCCGGGTGTATTGAGGTTTGTGACTGTTTTCTGCCCGAGTGCATTGAGGTATTTTCCAAGCAGGGATTGAAGCATTTTATTCCCGCTGGCTGCAATACTGCACAGTATATATATATATACTGCATTACAATTCATGAATTTATGCCATCTGGTAGACACGCGAAGCATTGCAGCCTATTAAATCCTAATCATTATCATTTAACAGATCAGCCGCCCGTCAGCCAGGCATGAACCCAGGCTGGGAAGGCAAACGCAACGCGGCTTGTCAGAGGTGAGGAGCGGCGCATTCCAGGTATCTACCAGGTACATACTGGGTATTTGCTCGAATAAAGTGTGTCGGTGCAGTATGTCCATCAAGTTCAACCTATGCTAAATTTAGACAACAGATACTTTATTCTATATCTATACTTACTTATTGATCCAGAGGAAGGCAAAAAAAAAACCCCATTAAGGGGAAAAATTAATTCCTTCCTGACTCCAAGAATTGGCAATCGGATTTATCCCTGGTTCAACATCCTTCCCATGTATACTTATTTGGTATATCCATGTATACCTTTCCCATCTAAAAAGATGTCCAACCTTTTTTTGAACAAATCTATTGTATCTGCCATCACTGTCTCCATGGGTAATGAATTCCACATTTTAACTGCCCTTACTGTAAAGAACCCTTTCCTTTGTTGCTGGTGAAATTTTCTTTCCTCCAACCTTAAGGGATGGCCCGAGTCCTTTGTACTGCCCGTGGGATGAATAGTTCTTTTGAAAGCTCCTTGTATTGTCCCTGAATATATTTGTATATATTTATCATATCCCCTCTTAGACACCTCTTTTCTAATGTAAATAAATCTAATTTAGCTAGCCTCTCCTCATAAGTTAGAATGTCCATCCCCTTTATTAATTTGGTGGCTCTTCTCTGCATTCTCTCTAGTTCCATAATGTCTTTTCTTAGGATTGGTGCCCAAAATTGTACTCCATATTCAAGGTGTGGTCTTACTAATGCTTTGTAAAGGGGCATAATTATGTTTACTTCCCTTCCATCCATTGCCCGTTTGATGCAAGATAAGATCTTGTTTGCCTTTGCAGCTACTGAATGACATTGGGCACTATTGCTAAGCCTGCTGTCTACAATCACTCCTAAATCCTTCTCCATCAAGGATTCCCCCAATATATCTCCATTTAATTTGTAACTCGCCTTTTTATTCTTGCATCCCAAATGCATTACCTTACATTTATCTGTATTAAACCTCATTTGCCATTTACCTGCCCACGTTTCCAGTCTCTCCAAGTCCTTCTGAAGAGAAATTACATCCTGCTCTGATTCTATTACCTTACACAATTTAGTATCATCAGCAAAGATGGAGACTTTGCTCTCGATCCCAACCTCAAGGTCATTAATAAACAAGTTAAAAAGCAGGGGTCCCAGTACCGATCCTTGAGGTACTCCACTCACCACTTTAGCCCAACCTGAAAAAGTTCCATTTATGACAACCCTCTGTTGTCTGTCCTTTAACCAGTTTTCAATCCAGGTGCATATATTATTACTGAGTCCAATTTTCTTTATTTTGTACACCAACCTCTTGTGTGAAACCGTATCAAAAGCCTTTGCAAAATCTAAGTAGACCACATCAACTGCATTAACCCTGGTCTAAATTCCTACTTACCTCCTCAAAGAAACAAATAAGGTTAGTTTGGCAAGATCTATCCTTCATAAATCCATGCTGACTATTACTAATAAATTTTTTTCCATTAGGTATTCCTGAATATTATCCCGTTTTAAACCTTCAAGTAGTTTCCCTACTATTGAAGTCAGGATTACAGGTCTGTAATTCCCCGGGTGTGATCTAGCTCCCTTTTTAAATATAGGCACCACATCTGCTTTACGCCAATTTTGGGGTTTTGAGCCTGTGGAAATGGAGTCCTTGAATATTAAATATAATGGTTTTGCTATTACTGAGCTTAACTCCTTGAGAACTCTTGGATGTATGCCATCGGGGCCAGGTGCCTTATTTACTTTATTTTTTTCAAGTCGCTTATGAACTTCTTCCTCAGTTAACCAATTGGTCATTAATATGGAGGTTGTGGCTTCCTCCTGTGGCGCTACTATTGAACTTGATTCTTCCCTAATAAACACAGAGGCAAAGAATTTGTTTAATACCTCTGCTTTTTCCTTATCTCCAATAATCTGCCTACCCATCTCACACTGAAAGGGTCCTATATTTTCTTTTCTCGATTTTTTGTTATTAAGGTACTTAAAGAACTTTTTAGGGTTGACCTTACTTTCTATTGCAATCCTTTTTTCATTATCCATTTTTGCTAATTTAATTGCCCTTTTGCAATTTTTGTTACATTCCTTATAATTCTGATACGATGTCTCTGTCCCTTCTGACTTAAAGAATCTAAATGCCTTCCTCTTCTTGTCCATTTCCTCCCCTACCTGTTTATTTAGCCACATTGGTTTTGACTTATTTCTTATATACTTATTACCCAAGGGTATACACTGATAAGTGTGCTTTTCTAACAATGTTTTAAAGACTGCCCATTTATCTTCTACATTTTTCCCTGCAAAAACATCATCAAATTGCATTACTACTAGATTAGACCTCAGTTTATTAAAATCTGCCTTTCTAAAGTTTAAAGTCTTTGTTGAACCCAAGTAATCTGTTTTTTTGATAATTTATTTCAAATGAGACCATTTTATGATCACTGTTACCCAAATGATCCAGGACTTGAATATTTGTTATTACTTCTACATTATTTGATATGACCAAATCCAGAACTGTCCCTCTCCTGGTTGGTTCCTCAATGATTTGAGTCATATAATTATCTTTAAGCACCCCCAAAAAACTGTTTCCTTTTGTTGTAACGCTAATCTCATTGCCCCAGTCTATGTCTGGATAATTAAAATCCCCCATTATGCAAACATGACCCAGTTTTGATGCCTTCTCCATTTGCAAATGTATTTTAGCTTCCTCAATCTCACAGATATTTGGTGGTTTATAGCATGTTCCCACAAACATTTTCTTTATACTTTTACCTCCACTGCTAATTTCTATCCACAAGGTCTCTACATTTTCATCATTCCCTTCATAGACATCATCCCTTATAATAGGTTTTAGATCTGGTTTAACATATAGACATACTCCACCTCCCCTTCTATTTGTTCGATCCTTCCGAAAAAGAGAATACCCCTTTAAATTAACTGTCCAGTCATGAGTTTCATCCCACCATGTTTCAGTAATGCCTATGATATCATACTGCTCCCTTTCGCTATTAAGTTCAAGCATCCCCCATTTATTATCTGTCAGGCTTCTTGCATTAGCAAGCATGCATTTAGTTTTTTTTCAGCCTGTACTATTATCTTCTCTGCTCCTTCTTTCTTCTGCTCCCACTGGTTTAGTCTTTATAAGTTTCTAGTTATTATCTCTATTTACTATGGGTATTCTCACTGCTTGTCAAACTGCACTTGCCCCCATTCTACCTCCATACCACCTTGTATCCTCATCTATTCCATTTAGTTCATTATCTGTTTCATTCCCCCTCCCCCCATCCTAGTTTAAAATCCTCCTCCAACCTTTTTAGCATTCTCCCCCCTAGCACACGAAATCCCTCTTCATTGAGGTGCAATCCGTCCCTAGAATATAGATGGCACCTCTCAGAAAATGAGTCCCAGTGCTCTAAAAACCCAAACCCCTCCTCCTACACCACTTTCTTCTAGCCATGATTAACCTCCCTGATCTCTGACTGTCTCCCTGCGGTAGCGCATGGCACTGGTAAATCTGTTATGATTTTTTTAACTGTTGTGATTATTATCTCACAATTCTGAATAGTTTCAGTTTTGGGATGTAAATGTATTAGCATCCAACTATTCTTGAATATAGAACAGCGCTGAAATTGGTTGACACTTGACAGGAATGTGTGCCAGTTACAGACCTAAGAAAGAAATGGTCTTAGCTATCAGTAGCAAGCATAGGTAGTCAAAATTCTGTAACAAAAAATGCACTGTAAACTCAAAATTAATGTATGCTTTTGCTTTAACAGTTATGTTTTGTGTATAGGTTTCAGCCTATAATGTCATTACAGCTACTATGATGGAAATTAAACTAAATGTATGTACTGTAATGCATATCTTCATTCAATAAACACAGACTTTTTTTCTAGAGATGGGAAAACAATTCACCAAAGTTCCAATTCGCCATGAAAACAGCATTTATTTGCAAGTGCGAATATTTTGGAATTTGTCAAAAAAAGTTTGGTTTGCCTAACAAAAAATAAAGCGAATGCTTGCGATTCTGGCAACTAAGATTCGCAGAAGACAGGCCGAGGGAGGAGAGAGATGGATACAACATGTGGAGAGAACCTGGTAAATATGCTAATTTATGTCATTTAAATATAATTGGTATATTAATAATAGTATATAACCAGGTATCTCAGGTGTGGTCCTTTATGTGCACAGATATCTCTCCACGTGTTGCATAAAGGTCTGTTTGGGATATTATATAAGAAACGTGTAACTCAAGTATACAGCCGGTAGATGAGTCTCTGCCAGGTCAATAACATGCAACTTCAGACTAAGATGCACATTTATCAAGAGCCGAAATGGGTTATCGCACCCATTCCTGACGCTTTCCGGAGTTAACTTCTATTGAAGTCAATGGGAGTTAATTCTGTAGCAAGTTCAATAACCCATGCCGACACTTGAAAAATATGCCCCTAAATGACATACATTCCCTAATCGGGATTCATGTGACTGTAGAAAATTATACTGTAAATGAAAAAAGGATGACAAAACTATCTCCACATACAAGAGTTTGTTTGCACAACTCATTACAAAGTTTTCTGTGTGAGCTTCCTCGGGAGCTACAAAGGTGCCTTATTGTATAGTCCTGCAAAAAATAACAGGTGCAGCAGTTGTAAAAAAAAGTTACTGCATTAGAACTATGAATGAAATAGAACCAGAGTTTTATTCAAAATCAATCCTGACATATTAAGTAGCTCAATCAAAATCCATGGGAAATGTTTTAAGCTAAAGTAGCAAGTCAATTGTACTCACCATGCTCTCATAAAAGACCAATCTTTTAGTAGTTATCACACCAGCAAGGAGATGTGACAAGTGCTCTTGTGAAAAAAGCTATATATGCAGTGCCTGGAAATAATTATGTTAAAGTTAACACCTCTGTTGTTCCGTATGTCAGTGTTTCATTTTCAGTGTCTTTTCATTCCTTTTTTTCCAAAATGGAAATGAGAATGAATTCAAGTTTCAGTTTCTACTTGTAAGGCTTACTCAATGATTTTTGCCTTCATTTTTTTCTATGTACCTGTAGGATAGATACCGTACTGTAGCTAGATTATGATGAATATTTTTATAAACCCGGTCAGCAGATTTTAATGTAAACAAACAACTATGCGCTAAAAATCTTAAAAATAATACTAGTAAAATACTATATACTGCAAAATCACATCAAAGAAAAAAATCAAAAACGCAAAATATGAAAAATCAAATACGTGAAAAAATATGATAAAATAAATTCCATTTGTATCTGGGTTGGAAAAATGTCCCCCTCTGCTGCTCCTTGGTGGGACTCTCTTCTTTGCTCCTGTACAACTCCTGCCCTACAGGCAGGGGCAGGCTATCCTGTGGGGTTTACCCCGCCCCCCTCATGCAGCCTCTTTGAGTGACTGGGGTGGATGTGAAATGGGTATGTGTACAGCCTTGATGACTGACCTTGTCTGTACTAGGAGAGGAGTCATTCTAAATTATAGAGTCTAGTTTTGAGTCTAGTCTGAGCTGAGCTGAGTCCCTCCCAGCCAGGAGGAGACGTGCTCTCAGTCCCTTAGGGGGTTGAGGATAGGAGATCTACCAGACTGCAAGGCCTCAATTCAGAGAAGGCCAGGCACCATCCAGAGGCCTGGGATCCTATGCTGCCAACTGTATTCGCTGTAAAAACACCTGCAGTGGATGCAATAAAAGATCCTGGTTTATATACCTGTAAGAGACGTGTGCAGAGGTACGCAATGGAGACCAGTTTTAAGGTGAAATTAAAATAAGGCTTTATTGCCTATTCCTTTAAATAGCTTGCGTGTACTGATTGATTTGTGTGGTTGATTGAAGTGCTGATTGGTTTAAGTGTGTGCAGTTAGAACCAGAAGCAGTTTGAACAAGGAAGCAGTTAAACAAGGTATAGTTTATTGAAGTACAGTTTACTGTTAGTACTTCTAAACTTCATAGTTGCTAGAATGAGCAGGATTGAAAATGCCACTCAATGCACATCTTGCCACAGTATGTGCACTGGAGCAGCTGTTCCAAGGAGCGTACCGCTGTGAGAAGTGTGAGCAGGTGGTCTCTTTAGAATCAGAGATTGCTGATCTGAAGAGGCAACTTGCAATATTGAGGGACATTGGCAATCTGAAAGGGAATTAGAGCTCACTGAGCAGGCCCTTGCTTCGACTTGTGGTGCAGATGGTGGCGCTTTTAGTGTGGAGCAGGTAGGTAGCTTAGTTGCTGTTAGTGAGGACAGGTAGGTAGCTGGGTGACAGTTAGAAGGAAGCAGGGGCAATAGGAGAAGGCAGTCATTTCTGAGCTGACACATCCCAATAGATTTGCCATGTTGATTGAAGATTGTGGGAATGTTGGGGGCAGAATGGCAAGGCTGGGGAGACTAATCCTCTAGCAGCCAGGGGAATAGTTCCTCCGCCATGGGGCCTCAGGATGCTCAGATCAAAGAAAGATTGTGGTGGTAGGGGACTCCATTATAGGAAGGTAGATAGGGCAATCTGTTGCCGGGCGCATGAAACGAACAGTTTGTTGTCTCCCGGGTGCTCGGGTTTGGCCATTGCGGAACGGGTAGACAGATTGTTGGGGGGGGGGGGGCTGGGATTGATTACAGGGTCTAGGCCCAAACTTAGGCAAGGACCTCCAAGGTAGTATTTTCTTGAAATACTACCAGTCCATGCGCTACCACAGAGACAGTCAGAGATCAGGGAGGTTAATGCATGGCTAAGAAAGTGGTGTAGGAAGGAGGGGTTTGGGTTTTTAGAGCACTGGGACTCATTTTCTGAGAGGTGCCATCTATATTCTAGGACGGATTGCACCTCAATGAAGAGGGATCTTCTGTGCTAGGTGGAGATGCTAAAAAGGTTGAGGAGATTTTAAACTAGGATGGAGGGGGGGGGAAATGAAACGATAATGAACTAAATGGATTAGATGGGACGTGGTATGGAGGTAGATGGGGCAAGTGCAAGTTTAACAAGCAGTGAGATACCCATAGTAAATAGAGATAATACTAGAAAACTTCTAAAGACTAACCAAGTGGGAGCAGAAAGGAAGGAGCGATACGATAATAGTTACAGGCTGAAAAAACTTAAATGCATGCTTGCTAATGCAAGAAGCCTGACAGATAAAATGGGGGAGCTTGAATTAGTAGCTACGGGAGCAGTATGATATCTAGGCATACTGAAACATGGTGGGATGAAACTCATGACTGGACAGTTAATTTAAAGGGGTATTCTCTTTTCGGAAGGATCGAACAAATAGAAGGGGAGGTGGAGTAGTCTATATGTTAAACCAGATCTAAAACCTATTATAGGGATGATGTCTATGAAGGGAATGATGAAAATGAAAGACCTTGTGGATAGAAATTAGCAGTGGAGGTCATGTATAAGAACATGTTTGTGGGAATATGCTATAAACCACCAAATATCTGTGAGATGAGGAAGCTAAATACATTTGCAAATGGAGAAGGCATCAAAACTGGGTCAGTTTGCATATGGGGGATTTTAATTATCCAGACATAGACTGGGGCAATGAGATTAGCGTTACAACAAAGGAAACAGGATTTTGGGGGTGCTTAAAGATAATATATGACCAAATTATTGAGGAACCAACCAGGAGAGGGCAATTCTGGATTTGGTCATATCAAACAATTTAGAAGTAATAACAAATATTCAAGTCCTGGATCATTTGGATAACAGTGATCATAATGGTCTCATTTGAAATAAATTATCAAAAAAACAGATTCTTGGGTTCAACAAGACTTTAAACTTTAGAAAGGCAGATTTAATAAACTGAGGTATAATCTATAGTAATACATTGGGATGATGTTTTTGCAGGGAAAAATGTAGAAGATAATGGGCAGTCTTTAAAACATTGTTAGAAAAGCACACTTATCAGTGTATACCCTTGGGTAATAAGTATAAAAGAATAAGTCAAAACAATGTGGCAAAATAAACAGGTAGGGAGGAAATGGACAAGAAGAGGAAGGTGTTTAGATTCTTTAAGTCAGAAGGACAGGACATCGTATCAAATTATAGAATGTAACAAAATTGCAAAAGGGCAATTAAATTAGCAAAAATGGATATGAAAAAAGGATTGCAATAGAAAGTAAGGTCAACCCTAAAAAGTTCTTTAAGTACCTTAATAACAAAAAACCAAAAGAAAATATAGGACCCTTTCAGTGTGAGATGGGTAGGCAGATTATTGGAGATAAGAAAAAGCAGAGTATTAAACAAATTCTTTGCCTCTGTGTTTACACAGGGAAGAATCAAGTTCAATAGTAGCGCCACGGAGGAAGCCACAACCTCCATATTAATGTCCAATTGGTTAACTGAGGAAGAAGTTCATAGCGACTTGAAAAAATTAAAGTAAATAAGGCACCTGGCCCCGATGGCATACATCCAAGAGTCTCAAGAGTTAAGCTCAGTAATAGCAAAACCATTATATTTAAATTCAAGGACTCCATTTCCACAGGCTCAGACCACAAGATTGGCGTAAAGCAGATGTGGTGCCTATATTTAAAAAGGGAGCTAGATCACACCCGGAATTACAGACTGTAAGCCTGACTTCAATAGTAGGGAAACTACTTGAAGGTTTAAAACGGATAATATTCAGGAATACCTAATGGAAAACAAATTATTAGTAATAGTCAGCATGGATTTTGAAGGATAGATCTTGCCAATCTAACCTTATTTTTTTCTTTGAGGAGGTAAGTAGGAATTTAGACCAGGGTAATGCAGTTGATGTGGTCTCTTAATTTTGCAAAGCTTTTGATACGTTTCACACAAGAGGTTACTGTACAAATAAAGAAAATTGGACTCAGTATAATATATGCACCTGGATTGAAAACGGTTAAAGGACAGACAACAGAGGTTGTCATAAATGGAACTTTTTCAGGTTAGGCTAAAGTGGTGAGTGGAGTCCTCAAGGATCGGTACTGGGACCCCTGCTTTTTAACTTGTTTATTAATGACCTTGAGGTTGGGATCGAGAGCAAAGTCTCCATCTTTGCTGATGATACTAAATTGTGTAAGGTAATAGAATCAGAGCAGGATGTAATTTCTCTTCAGAAGGACTTGGAGAGACTGGAAGCATGGGCAGGTAAATGGCAAATGAGGTTTAATACAGATAAATGTAAGGTTATGCATTTGGGATGCAAGAATAAAAAGGCGACTTACAAATTAAATGGAGATATATTGGGGGAATCCTTGATGGAGAAGGATTTAGGAGTGCTTTTAGACAGCAGGCTTAGCAATAGTGCCCAATGTCATGCAGTAGCTGCAAAGGCAAACACGATCTTATCTTGCATCAAACGGGCAATGGATGGGAGGAAAGTAAACATAATTATGCCCCTTTACAAAGCATTAGTAAGACCACACCTTGAATATGGAGTACAATTTTGGGCACCAATCCTAAGAAAATACATTATGGAACTAGAGAGAGTGCAGAGAAGAGCCACCAAATTAATAAAGGGGATGGACATTCTAACTTATGAGGAGAGGCTAGCTAAATTAAATGTATTTACATTAGAAAAGAGGCATCTAAGTGGGGATATGATAACTATATACAAATATATTCAGGGACAATACAAGGAGCTTTCAAAAGAACTATTCATCCCACGGGCAGTACAAAGGACTCGGGCCATCCCTTAAGGTTGGAGGAAAGGAAATTTCACCAGCAACAAAGGAAAGGGTTCTTTACAGTAAGGGCAGTTCAAATGTGGAATTCATTACCCATGGAGACAGTGATGGCAGATACAATAGATTTGTTCAAAAAAAGGTTGGACATCTTTTTAGATGGGAAAGGTATACATGGATATACCAAATAAGTATACATGGGAAGGATGTTGATCCAGGGATTAATCCGACTGCCAATTCTTGGAGTCAGGAAGGAATTAATTTTTCCCCTTAATGGGTTTTTTTGTTTGCCTTCCTCTGGATCAATAAGTAAGTATAGATATAGAATAAAGTATCTGTTGTCTAAATTTAGCATAGGTTGAACTTGATGGACGTACGTCTTTTTTCAACCTCATCTACTATGTAACTATGTAACACAGCAAACAGAAATATACAAAAACAACAAACACCTATCTCTGTGTATGGGCTAACTTACTTCCCCAGTCCCTTTCTGCAGGGCTGGAGGGATAATCCCATTACCACTCTATTCCCCAAAGTCTAAAGAGATACCTTAAAGCAGTTGTCCCTTCATGTCAGTCTCTGGTAGGTTCCTGGGTACCTTGTGTCCAGGAATATAAGTCTCTAGGTGTCTTGATCTCAGCAGAGCCTTTCTGCTCAAGACCTCTTTCCTCTTGTCAGCACCCTTGTGTACTGAGGAAAATCTTCTTCCTGTTTCTGGGAACAGGCTTTTTCTAACAGATTCTTAATCAGCCAAGTGGAGTCTGACTAATTGCTGGTGTGCAATTAACCAGCACACTGCTGGATTAGAAGCATGTTTCTTTAACAGTGATAAGCCCCTGTTACATACCTCCCCTGTTTGTGGGAAGCTCGGGCTCCACGTGGCATGAATGCGGCCACTCGCCCCAGGCACACAGATTTATCGTGGTTGCTTTGTTTGAATTTCATGGATTGTGTGCAATTAAATGCAAAGAAATGAATGAATTGTAATGTGTACAGTACTGTGCTACTGTGTCAATTTCAGGTGTTTCAAAGCCAGAACACTAAAATGCCATTTTATGCACTCGCCTGCACTCTCATCTTAAGGCGGTACGGTTGGAAGAAATCCCGCGTCATGACATAGGTATTCCGAGATATACACCGCGTGATTTGATAAAATAATGCCCGCTATATCTGTATCCCTGCCTGCTTAGTCCATCAGAAGCAGTACAGAGCTTTCCTTTGTTTACATCCGGCTGGCTTGGTCGCCGGGTGTGACGCGGGACCTCACGAGCGTTGTGACGTCACTGATGTCATGCGCGATGACGTGGGAACAGCAGCGAGACCGGAAGGACATTTAAAGAAGAGAGAGGCACAAAGAAGACTAGAATTTAAAACCTGATGAAACTCAATGAGTGAAACGCTTAGGGTGAGCATGCAGAGCAACTAGGGACCCCCAAAGTGTATGGTGAACTACTCTGAGGATTCAGGGCCAAGTTTACTTGGTTCTTTCCCCTACCTGGATTTGGACATAATTTTCTGTGGGTGGCCACCGCAGGTGTTTTTACCAGGAAGGAGTGTTGCAGTCCTCTACTACCATGTCACCCAGGGTTGTCTAATTGCCTGTACCTACAGCACTTTTGTAAGTGTATTACTTAAATTTTTCTATATAAAAAACAAACCACACTATTTGTATCCTCTCTGTTCTGCTCCTCTACATATGGACATCTATTCCTGCTCCTGAGGGATGCAACATAAATTCTGTTGGAAGAATTCTAACCTGAGTTGGTGACTCGGAACAACCGCAGCACCTGTTTTTATCTTCACAATTGTGAGTGAGATACTTATGAAGTGTCACTGCACTGATTAATTAGCTGTACAATATTGCACTATAGTTATCCTGTTGTTTTTTTCACATTTTTGGGGGGAATATTTGTGCTCTTGATTTCTTGCTTCAGCCTCAGGGATACCATGCTTCCCAAGTTACAGGCCCTGGGTGCAGGTATCTCCTGTGTGTTAAATGGTCCAGTTATGTGAGGCAGGAGCATTTAAACATGACAGAGATACTGGCAGCTCATACCAGGGCTTGTAACTTGGGAAATAGGGGGTCCAGAGGCTGAAATTAATGCGGTTCATCTCCGGAGACACCCTGCTTCAATACTGTGTTATTAAAATTAACATTGAAACAGCTTAATTACTTTAGCAGCTAGCTGCTTAAGCAATGAAGGTATTAAGCCAGAGTACCTGTTTTATTAGGGGTAGAGGGGGTGGGTGAAGGGGATAGTTGATGGGTGGTTAGGCCAACCAGGAAGTGTGCAGGAGGAGCTAACCCTTAATAACCATAGCTGTGGTAACCGCTATAGTAATGATGGGGTAAACCCCACCCGCTACCCACCCGAGATAGAATAATCACCCACGCTGAGCCAACTAACACCTTTACCCACCCCCAATATACATTACAATACAACAACCCTACTACCCACTCACTCTACCCCAAACAACTCCTCCCACCAACACATACAGTACAATAATGGGTAAAATTCCTATTTTCCAGATCTGGATAATAGCACATTTACCCATTAAACATAAAACATTAGCGAGCCAGCATATAGTAAATAAAAATTCTACTTACCCCTGCCCCGATGAAGGAGATGCTTGTTTTCCTTGTCTTCTGTGGGCAACGCCAGTAAAATAAAAAAACAAACTTCTGGCCTGTAACCCCTTAGTCAACTTAGCTGTTATTAAATACTATGGTAGTAAGGGGTTAACACTCCTCCCAAGCTACCCACCCAAGAGGCCTAACCATCCTTCCCTAGGGCATCTACCCCAACCTACCACCCCCTCTACCATTGATTGTCACTGTGGTAAACAATGCCCATTATATGGGCATGGATTACCACAGTGGCAATGAATGGGCAAGCAACAAATAAAAATCAAGCACTAAATAAAAAACATTACATTTCAATTTAAAAAAATATTTGCCAATAAAACAATTGATTATCACAGTGGTACACCATGCCCACAATATGGGCCTGGATTGCCACAATGGCAATGAATAGGCAAGCTAAAAAGGAAAAAGACCCACAAAATGAAAAACATGAAATTTAAATACAAAGAAACATTTGATGAACCAAAGAAAGAAAGCTCCCTATTGTGTCGCACTAGAGAAAACACCCTAAGCTAAATTAAAATGACTATTTATTAATGAACTAATTAAAATATATTTATTGCAGCAGAATATACAATGAACCAAATGATTAAAACAAATTAAAAATAAAGGAGGTGTTTGTGTGCTATTTATCAAAAACTACAGTGTAGATAAAGAATAGCTATTATTAACTATCTTATCCCGCAGTTATATAATTATACTAACCGTGGTAATAGCTGTTTAAATACAATTGTAGGTCGTCCGATAACTACTCCTAAATAGGTGAGAGTGTTAATGCTGGAAGAGGATTATTTGCTCTGTGTGTCCGTAACCATGCTTGTATGTGGGGTATTATAATCCAACCTCTATATACACATACACAGTGTTACCAGACCACCAGGTTCACGAATCCCTGAGCCTGTAGGTTTGTCCTGGTGAACAGCTTGACAGATAATAGCCAAATACTCTTATGAGAGAAATAGAGGAACATAGCCCTCTTAGACCACAATCTATGGGTCTTACACTCAAAAATAAACTATGAAGGAAGTAGTCAGAGCTTTGTGCTTCTCATGACGAAGGCTCCGAAAAGCTCTGACTGAAAATATAGCACCAGACCTGTCCGACTAGCCTGCGCACCTGGTAGTAGTGCCAAGCCTGCCCAACATATGTTTCACCGTTGTGGCTTCATCGGGTGCAGTTTCAAAGTGTTTCTAAAAAATATTTATATGTCTCTATCACCTTATTGGCTGATTAGTATCAGGCTATGATTGGTTCTCTGGCATCGCGTCATAGCCAAGCGTCATGGTAGGTTACATAAACTGGATCTGCCCTGATTGGCTAATCCAGGTCATCTGACCATCTATACCAGTCCTGATAGGTCCTAACATGCCCCTATTGAAGTGTAGCTATGTTAATGGACTGTTTACACGAGCCTAATGTGCTCTGGTTGGTCGATCCCGATCACCTGACCATCTGCGGCATCACTGATTGGATCGTGCATATCCGCATTCAGCTTTGGATGTCATCTTAGGTCCCTATAGTTACTTGGAATGCCAAACAGTGATTGGTCCTTTGTGGCATCGCGTCATGATCGTGCATCATCCCCAGTGTAAATATGGGTGTATAATACTTCCGCAATGGTTCCCTACCACCATCTGACTGTCCAGAAGGTCTGTGATTGGTGGATACCGCTGCATGCTCGTGTGTGTATTGTTTACATTCCCATTGCTCTCAGAAGTTGTGAATTGATTATTTTGCATATAAATAAAGGATATTTTAGTTTCTTTTGATCGTTATGTGTTATTGCAGCCAAATCTAGGGCGTGATGGTTACAGAGGCTCTAATGATGAATATTCATTTATTATATCTGGAAGGTCTGAGAAAGGAAGGAATAATCATTGCTGACATATCCTCTAGAGATATTCATAAAGATGAACATTGTTGATTACGTTACAAAAGGAAGAGATTAACTAAGTAATCTATATCACAAGGAACCCCCTTATAAAGGACAATCTTTAAAGTCTTAATAATAGGGTATTGATGATGCCTGTAAACACATGGTGAACAGGTAAGTATCTGGGCAGGTTGTGTAGATTTATAGAAAGGGGTGAAGAGGAAGCCCTCATTCAGACCACATGGGGACAAAGTGGATAGTAGGTACTGTATATCCAACGGGATTCTAGTTGAAAAAGCTTTTTGTCCCAATCTCCCCCTCTCATGTAACTTTTGAGACTTACAATACCTTGTAATTGCAAAGCGTTAATGTCTCCACCATGGTCTCCCCTTACATGGCATGACACCGGGGTGTCCAACTCATTTCTAATCGATCCGATGTGTTCTAATATACGTCTTCGGAACTGTCGACCAGTTTTGCCCACATATTGTATCCCACCTTTGTAGGTGATTAAATAGACAACTTTGATTGTTTTACAGTTTATAAAACTTTTCATTTGGAAGATCTTGTTGTTGTTAGTACTTCTGAATGTTTTACTGTTCTGGACATATGTACATGCTTTACAAGTACCGCATTTATAAGTATCTTGCGTTTTCTGTGGGAGCCACGTTTGAACTTGTGATTTATTTTGGAAGTGACTGTGGACCAAGGTGTCCTTGAGATTCTTAGATCTCTTTGGTACCATTGTTGGAAATGGTTTGAGAACCTCACGCAAGTCATTATCCTCCAAGAGGATATGCCAGTACTTCCTATAGATACATTTAATCTGATCCCATTGAGCGTTATAGGTACCTATATAGCGGATTGTTTGTTAGTGTCTATTTTCCTTTTGGTGTACAGTAGTTCCTCCCTGATTGTTTTTTCTGCGTTCTTAAAGGCTTTATTTATGTTTGTTTTACTGTAGCCTCTGGTGAGAAATTTATTTTTCATTATTTCTGCTTGATAATGAAAATCTACCATATTTGAACAGATCCTCTAATATGGAGGAACTGTCCTGTGTGGATACCTTTTATGAGTGATGTCGGGTGGTAACTATCTGCCCTTAGATAACGGTTGGTAGCTGTTTTCTTAGCATGTTATACCGTGTTAATGGTGCCATCTTGATCAATAGAAATGTTTAAATCTAGAAAAAAAAGATTATTGTCGTTGACTTCATATGTTAACCGCAAATTATGTTGGTTAGAGTTTAGAGTTTCCACAAAAGTTGTAAAAGATCTTTTACTGCCGTTCCATAATACCAGAATATCATCTATGTAGCGAATCCATATGATGATATTATCAGTAAACTTTGTCATGTTCTCATTAAACACAGTGTATTTCTCCCACCAACCCAGGTACAGGTTTGCGTATGTTGGGGCATATGTTGTCCCCATTGCAGTTCCCTGTACCTGGAGGTAGAGTTTATAGTTGAACATGAAGTGATTGTGGGTTAGGACAAAAGATAGAAGGTCGCACATGAATTCATTATGTTGAAGATATTTGGTGCCCCGGGTGGAGAGAAAGGATGCTACAGCGTTTAGGCCCACCTGATGTTGGATGCTTGTATAAAGCGATTCAACATCGAGACTACAAAGAACTGTGTCGGTGTCAACAATTATTCCTTCTAATCGTTTCAATACATCTCGTGTGTCTTGTACATATGATGGTAAAGATGTTACAAAAGTTCTCAGGACTTTGTCTATATACACACTGGGGCCCTCAGTAAGGTTCCCAATGCCCGAGACAATTGGGCGTCCCAGCGGATGTAGGGGGTCTTTATGAACCTTTGGCAGACTATAGAAGGTTGCTGTTTTTGGGGATGAGTTATACATAAATTTGTGTTCCTGTTTTGATATTACAGAGTCTTCCAGACCTTTATCTAGAATGATTTTTAATTCTTTCTGAAAGATTGATGTTGGATCTTGTTCTAGGACTTTGTAACAGTTCTTATCACCCAGAAGCCTCATATTTTCTTTGACATAATTGTCAGTTTTAAGTATAACGATGTTACTACCTTTATCTGAACTTTTTATAGTAATTTCTTTCCTTTCTGATAAATCTTTGAGTGCTAACCTTTCATTTTTGTCCATATTATTCTTTTCCCCTCTTCCTTTAGATGTCATATTTCCTATGTACTTAGACACCAATTTAACAAAAGTTTCTACATTGCTACAAATGTCCATTGGAGGAGTAAATTTACTTTTGGGTTTGAGTTGTGTGAAGGGACCAATACCCGGTGTTCGTTCACTTTCTTCGCACAATTCTAATAGGATTTCTAGGTTATCTAGATCCTCATTACTCATTACTACAGAGTCCAGATTTTTGGACCTTGTTTGTTGAATTTTCTTGTAGTATTTGTGTAGTAATAGTTTTCTAGCAAATAAATTGGTGTCTTTGATGCACTCAAAATGATCCATATTTGAAGTGGGAGAATATGAAAGACCTCGTTTAAGGACTCTAATGTGGTCATCATTTAGAATGAAGTCCCGTTGGATATACAGTACCAACTATCCACTTTGTCCCCATGTGGTCTGAATGAGGGCTTCCTCTTCACCCCCTTTCTATAAAACTACACAACCTGCCCTGATACTTACCTGTTCACCATGTGTTTACCATCATTATCAATAACCTATTATTAAGACTTTAAAGATTGTCCTTTATAAGGGGGTTCCTTGTGATATAGATTACTTAGTTAATCTCTTCCTTTTGTAACGTAATCAACAATGTTCATCTTTATGAATATCTCTAGAGGATATGTCAGCAATGATTATTCCTTCCTTTCTCAGACCTTCCAGATATAATAAATGAATATTCATCATTAGAGCCTCTGTAACCATCATGCCCTAGATTTGGCTGCAATAACGATCAAAGGGAACTAAAAAATCCTTTATTTATATGCAAAATAATCAATTCACAACTTCTGAGAGCAATGGGAATGTAAACAATACACACACGAGCATGCAGCGGTATCCACCAATCACAGACCTTCTGGACAGTCAGATGGTGGTAGGGAACCATTGCGGCAGTATTATACACCCATATTTACACTGGGAATGATGCGCGATCATGACGCGACACCACAAAGGACCAATTCCTGTTTGGCATTCCAAGTAACTATAGTGACCTAAGATGACATCCAAACCTGAATGCGGATATGCACGATCCAATCAGTGATGCCGCAGATGGTCAGGTGATCGGGATCGACCAACCAGAGCACATTAGGCTCGTGTAAACAGTCCATTAACATAGCTACACTCCAATAGGGGCATGTTAGGACCTATCAGGACTGGTATAGATGGTCAGATGACATGGATTAGCCAATCAGGGCAGATCCAGCTTATGTAACCTACCATGACGCTTGGCTATGACGCGATGGCAGAGAACCAATCATAGCCTAATACTAATCAGCCAATAAGGCGATAAAGACATATAAATATTCTTTAGAAACACTTTGAAACTGCCCCCGATGAAGCCACAACGGTGAAATATACTGTATGTTGGGCAGGCTTGGCGCTACTACCAGGTGCGCAGGCTAGTCGGAGAGATCTGGTGCTATATTTTCAGTCAGAGCTTTTCGGAGCCTTCGTCATGGGAAGCACAAAGCTCTGACTACTTCCTTCATAGTTTATTTTTGAGTGTAAGACCCATAGATTGTGGTCTAAGAGGGCTATGTTCCTCTATTTCTCTCATAAGAGTATTTGACTACTATCTGTCAAGCTGTTCACCAGGACAGACCTACTGGCTCAGTGATTCGTGAACCTGGTGGTCTGGTAACACTGTGTATGTGTATATAGAGGTTGGATTATAATACCCCACATACAAGCATGGTTATGGACACACAGAGCAAATAACCCTCTTCCAGCACTAACACTCTCACCTATTTAGGAGTAGTTATCTGATGACCTACAATTGTATTTAAACAGCTATTACCACGGTTAGTATAATTATATAACCGCGGGATAAGATAGTTAATAATAGCTATTCTTTATCTACACTGTCGTTTTTGATAAATAGCACACCGACGCCTCCTTTATTTTTAATTTGTTTTAATCATTTGGTTCATTGTATATTCTGCTGCAATAAATATATTTTAATTAGTTTATTAATAAATAGTACTTTTAATGTAGCTTAGGGTGTTTTCTCTAGTGCGACACAATAGGGAGCTTTCTTTCTTTGGTTCATCATAGTATACATTCCCAGTCAGCACCACCCTTGCATTCTTCATTGCAGCATAGTTTCCTGTCATTATACAAGATATCCATTTATCCTCCTCCTCTGGTATGGTGCGGGGTGCACATTTGACTCCTCTTAAAGTCATTCTTTCTTTGTGTACAAAGAAACATTTGACAAGAAACAAATTGATTGTCACTGTGGTAAACCATGCCCACAATATGGGCACGGATTGCCACAATTGCAATGCATGAGCAAACTAACAAAAAATACAATACATTACAATTAAATAAAAACATTTGCCCAAAAATGCATTGATTGCCAATGTGTTTATCTAATGTGGTCGTGTGATAAGGAAGTTGTGTTCAATTAATGTGATACTGCTAAAACACCACCAGTTTATTTAATGAATGGAAGACCTGTACATCTAAAGTGACCAAGAGATAACCATCAGACCATGGTAACTTTTGTACTATCTCTAGCACTGCAGACATTTTTTTTAAATATGCTGGAATAGCCTTAACCAAATCCTGTAAATAATAATCTGTGTATTCTGAAAGATGGGATGTAATTGAATCTATGCTAGGTATTACGGGTCTACCCTGTGGGTTGTCCATTAAGCTTTGTATGGGGTTGCTGGCTGTATCTAAATGACCTACTTATATACCTATGCCAATTAATATATTTATTCAATTTAAACATCATCCATTGTGTGATAAAGTGTAATATTGTAAAAAACAATGTAAATACATAAGTTCCTGCCATTTAACCCCTTCATTTCCTTAGTGGTTAGGCACAAAGAGACGCCAGAGACCCCCAGATTCAATTTTTTTGCAGTAACAATAATATAAACTCTGTGATATGTAAATCGCGATTCTGATCTCACCACACCTTAGGTAGTGAGAAAAGAATGTGAGTGTTTAACTTGCAATGTGCATATCGGAGCTTTGTGAATCACAGTTGCTGGCAAAAAATGCAAGTTTGGAAAAAAATTCAGTTACCACACAAGTGATAGCAAGAGTTTTAACGGTCGTTAAAAAGCTATTTTTTAGCGATTTTGCCATATTATCAAAGCGTTGTGAATAGCTACACATGCCACATCCCTTGAAAAGTGCTCTTAAGGCACTTATTGTGGTTTAGCGCATAGGCCCCTTAGTCCATTATTGATATTGATGCATTCTCTCTGCCTCTCTCCCCAGATCCTTCTGTCCGTCAGTCGTGTCATTGTTCTCTATATTGACGGGTGTCCTTGTGGTTTATTAATTCTATCCTCCCATACACCTCGCACCATGCACCATCCATCCTTGATTGGAGTGGTTGTCACCCATATCTACCTGGCTCTTTGTTTCTTATGTCACTCTTCTCCTTCACATGGGATTCCCTAAACTTTGATTACTACAGTAGTGTTGCTTTGATTGATTTATATCCCCTGGTTCTATGTATTTAGGGAACACATTTGCTAAGAGAACAGCTGGTTCTATAGTGGGATTAGTATGTACATTAGACAAGTTCCACGTTACATTCTCTTTTTTTTATACTAAATTTCATTTTATTCCTTTGATGATATTTTCCTACAGTATATTATTCTTGTGCTTTGGCAGATATCCATTACCAGTTGTAAGCTTTTGTCATATCACAGACTGATTGTGAGGATGGATACATACTGTATGTAACTTGCTTTATTCTGCCATCTCTATTTTCAGGACTGGAGTATCTGTTATAACCTGGGTTAGGTACTATGTGAGGCCATTTAAACATTACACTGACTGTTCTCTAATAAAAGAATTGTCCAAGTGGTTTAATTAATTAGTTCTTCCATAATCGAACTCCTCTTTTCTCTCCCTGGACATCTACAGTAGAGGCAGCGATTATTCTAACAAAAACCAGTGGTAATTCCCCAAAAGACCCAGGTACACCCAGGTACATTCTGAATACATTTCCTTAAACTAGCTCCAGCATTTTTGCATTGATTAATGGCCTATCAGATTAACAGCGGGGGTCCCTGGCAGTCCCATTCAAACTGAATTGGAATACCAGGGATCCCTGCTGTGTTAATCCTATGGGTCGTTAGTCAATGCAGATATGCCTTAAACGTGCCTCAAACTAGCCCAGAACATACCCAGCACATACCCTGAATGTAACCCGGCTAGTTTAAGGCAAATGTTAGAATAAGCGTTGCCTCTACTGTATGTGTCTGCACGTGTCACTATAACGCTCCAGTGATATTCCACCAATATCCCTATGGCTGAATCTGAAGTAACCATGTGACGCGATGATATCTGGATTCTCCCCTCTCTCGCTCCGTGTACCTGGGTGTTGGAATGCATCACCATGACAACAGTGACACTTCTGTTATGCTCCTCTGATCTCCCTATGGCATCACTAGTAGCACTGGAAGGGTTGCCACCATGTGACATGCTAATGTCACAGCTTTCGATGGCCCATCGCCTCCTCAATTGAGCACCATTTGGATACATTCTCCAAATCCTGGGATTAACTATTTTGTAGTGTTACTTGCAGCAACATTGTATCTTTCAGCCTCTGCAGAGACACAGTTCCTTAAAATTGGCTATTTATATTGCAGATGACATTACTGATCATATTAGCCAGCTCAATTACTTTTTGGTTCTGTACCATAGCCGCTATACGTGGTTTCATCATTTATTATCCTCCCTAGGGGGGTTCTCATCTTAGTTACAGGGGAACCTTATGATACACACTATCCACTCCCTAACTCATTTGACCAGCCCCCTCCCCACCATATTTTTACATTTCACTGCATAACTGTATATACCTCTGACATTTATTATATGTATTTTATTGTTTAAATTAAGATCATTGTATTCTGTTTTTTTTTCTCTATCCACTGGTATAGCCATATGAGGGGATATTTATACCCTTGATTAAAACTTGTCCAGCTCACATTTACCTCATGAGGGCAACGTACTGCTGCGACACACTTTATTCGAGCAAATACCCAGTATGTACCTGGCAGATACCTGGAATGCGCCGCTCCTCACCTCTGACAAGCCCCGTTGCGTTTGCCTTCCCAGCCATGGTTCATGCCTGGCTGACGGGCGGCTGATCTGTTAAATGATAATGATTAGGATTTAATAGGCTGCAATGCTTCACGTGTCTACCAGATGGCATAAATTCATGAATTGTAATGCAGTATATATATATATACTGTGCAGTATTGCAGCCAGCGGGAATAAAATGCTTCAATCCCTGCCTGGAAAAAACACAATGCACTCGGGCAGAAAACAGTCACAAACCTCAATACACCCGAGTATACCCGAATTCGTGGGACTAGCCGAGCTCGAATAAAGTGTGTCGCCAGTGTAATAGTGATTCTTTCTGGTTGATTTCCTTATCTATGTACCTTATATGTAAAGATGCTTGTTTTTCCCTACGTGCATCTTGAGTAGTATTGATTACGTATCCATTTTGGTTGAGCGGCTGGTACTTTTCTGTACTCTACTTTATACACATATCATACACTTATCCTGTGTATTCACAGTGTTCTTTTTTCATTTGCGTGTGCCTATTTGTTAAGCTCTCTGCTTTATATCATTTATCACTGTGTCTTTTTCTATTCACATGTTTATTTGATTCTTTAAAATATTTTCATTTTGACGTTTTCCTGTGTGCTTGACCTATTATTTCTTGCTTGAGTGCTGGAAAGTTTGAGTGTCGTGTTTATAAATTGTCCTTATCTTTGGTGCTGGTTGTGAGTCCCAGTTATTCCTAGGCAATCGCTCTGGGAACTGAAGCCCTCTTTCCTAGCAGGCTTCTGTAGCCCTCTAGTGCTGGATGTTAGTCCCAGCTGTTCACAGGCAATACTTCTGGGAACATATTTCCTTGCAAGCAGAGGAACAACGAGACAGGCAGGCTGCTGTGTCTTATAGACCTTTAGTTCCAATCGAGACTTTATTGAAACACCCTAACAGATCTGGAAGCTACAGTAAAGTGTGGTCTCCTATGCCTGGAACAGTGAGGAAGTTAACCCACACAAGGTCAATGAAAGATTTGTAATCCATAGGAAATAATAACCATAGGGAAATGTAGTCAATAGGGAATAATAATAATAATTATAATAATTATAATAATAATAATGATAATCAAAATAATAATAATAATAAATATAGCAACATCAAACAGACCCCAAGTTATGTATATTAGACAGGGTACTAATCTTACATAGTTACATAGTTACATAGTTACATAGTAGATGAGGTTGAAAAAAGACGTAGGTCCATCAAGTTCAACCTATGCTAAATTTAGACAACAGATACTTTATCCTATATCTATACTTACTTATTGATCCAGAGGAAGGCAAACAAAAAACCACAGTGTCATATCATCCAATGATATCTCATAAGGGGAAACATAAATTCCTTCCTGACTCCAAGAATTGGCAATCGGATTAATCCTTGGATCAACATCCTTCCCATGTATAATTATTTGGTATATCCCTGTATAACTTTCCCATCTAAAAAGATGTCCAACTTTTTTTGAACAAATCTATTGTATCTGCCATGACAGTCTCCATTGTTAATGAATTCCACATTTTAACTGCCCTTACTGTAAAGAACCCTTTCCTTTGTTGCTGGTGAAATCTCCTTTCCTCCAACCTTAAGGGATGGCCCCGAGACCTTTGTACTGCCCGTGGGATGAATACTAGCTCTTTTGAAAGGTGCTTGTATTGTCCCCGAATATATTTATATATAGTTATCATATCCCCCCTTAGACGCCTCTTTTCTAATGTAAATAAATCTAATTTAGCTAGCCTCTCCTCATAAGTTAGAATGTCCATCCCCTTTATTAATTTGGTGGCTCTTCTCTGCACTCTCTCTAGTTCCATAATGTCTTTTCTTAGGATTGGTGCCCAAAATTGTACTCCATATTCAAGCTGTGGTCTTACTAATGCTTTGTAAAGGGGCATAATTATGCTTACCTCCCCCCAGGCCACCCTTTTTTCCAGAAACGACAAGAAAACAAAATATTAGTGCAGTTATGTGCGTACTGTATTATGGCATTGTGTGATGTGTAGTACTACTGTAGATGGCTGGTGCTGCTTTCTCTGGAAAGAACAAAATTGAGCAGTTAGTAGGCAGTTACTGTACTACTGTCAAACTAGTCTATACTGGAACTACTGTATACTCTGACTACTGTTAAATACTATGTAACCAGATGGCTGGTGCTGCTCTCTCTGTAAAGAAAAAACTGTACCTACTGTATACTCTGACTATTAGGAACGAAAAAATCTGTGCCATACTTACCTGTATCATACTGTACTTACAATACTACAGCACAGTACTACTTTCCTGATGCTTGCCCATTACGCGCGATCACAATGGGCAACACAGTGGCAATATAGTCTATATATTTATTGCAGCGTTCCACGGTGAGTACATCGTTCCAAAAACTCATTATGCCTTTCAACAACTCGTCCTTTTTGGATGGTTTCACCACTTTCCGGATATGGTCCTTCAGCTGATGCCAGACCATTTCGATCGGATTGAAGTCTGGCGATCTGTCATTGGAAAAAAAGGACAATTAGTTTAAGATATACAGTACACAGTAAAAACAGTGGGAAAAAAATGAGACACGGTTACCGCACTTACTCCGCTGGCGTCTTCACCCAGTTGATACCGCGCTCAAGGATATGCGCTGTTGACGCGGTGTGCTTCGGATCGTTGTCCTGATAGAAACGGTGACCATCCGGGAACTCGCGTGTGATGTATTGCACTATTTCAGGGACAATGTTGTCTTGGAAGAAAGCTTTATTCATGATTCCTATAGCAAGAAAAGAAAAGTGCTCAAAAAACTGCACAATAGTACAGTACAGTGCATACAGTAAGGCTACACTAGTAAAGTACAGTGCATAAGGCTACATTATATTTGATATATTTTACCTTCAAAGATGACAATGCATCCTGGTCCACGCCTAGAGATGGCACCCCACACATGCAGCTTCACGTGGTGTTTTGGCCGCGGCTTCAAAGATATGCAGCCTTTTTTGTGGAATGCAAAGGTTGCACATCTCTCCAGGACATGCACAATTCCAGTTCCCGAGGGCCGCAAACAGACCCAGTTTTCAAGGTTGTCCTGAAAACCGGGCCTGTTTGCTGCCCTCGAGTACTGTAGTGGTGCAGTCCTGATTGACTGTTTTGCACACCATCCCACTGTACTCTATATGTTTCTTTAAAAAAAAGGGGAAGTTGCGTTTTGTAAACTGTATTTTATGAATAAAGATTTTTTTAATCACAGGTAAGACCATACTGTTGTACGGTACTGTACAGTACATGTTTTGACCTGCTGTACTGTATTTAAATAAAGGAGATGTTGTGTGTTTTACTGTAACTGGTATTAATAAAAAAATATTTGTAAGTTTTAACTTGCATTTATACAGTAATGTTTTAACTTGCTGTACACACACACTGGACATGCACAATTCCAGTCCCTGAGGGCCGCAAACAGGCACGGTTTTCAAAGGTTACCCTGAAAACCGGGCCTGTTTGCTGCCCTCGAGGACTGTACTGGTGCAGGCTTGACTGACTGTTTTGCACACCATCCCACTGTATTCTGTATGTTTTGACTTGCTGTTCTTTAATAAAGGAGATGTTGCGTTTTGTATAATTTGTGAATAAAGAATTTGTTTTTATAACATGTGACTGTAAACCATATTGACTGACTGTAAATGTTTTTACTGTCTGTACATAAATGTTTTCACTGGCAGTAAACCATACACCTGTTGATGTTTTCAATTGCAGTGCACTTAAAATGTTTCTACATTGTACAGTATTTGTAAATAAATGTTTTTGTACTTACTACACCAATAAAAGAACATGTTGATTTGTTTTACATTGTTCCATTGGCTCCTTTTCTTTGCTACTGTAACAAATACAGTGTTTCTAGAATGTACACTACTGTCCAGGCATACTGTACTGTATACTGTAGGCATGCTCAGTATAAGAGTATTAAAAAAAATAGAAAACACATACTGTACTGTACTGTATGTACTGGCACTGTATGGAAGACAAATACTGTATGTGCAGTACTGTAATACATGTAGAATAAATGCATAGTTTTTATTTTTTCGGGTTTATTACACAGTATACTGTATATAAAAAAGTATTGTATACTGTACGGCCGGAAAACATCAGCATACTGTTTCAGGTACAGTGTTCTATCCTAATCTATAACAACGGCCGCTAAACTGGAGACTCCGGTACGTGGGTTTTTAAATCCGATTCAGCAATGTGCAGGCATTGTTACACAAAGCGATATTATCCATCGAAATCCCTCCATTAGCCGTTATCTTTTCGGAGGAAAAACAAAAAGAAAAGGTTAACTGTAATGATCAGCCCCCTAAAAAAGTTCCCAGCCAGTCCCACCAATAATTTTCTCAGGGGGCGTCTCTTGTTCACATGCGCATGCGCCTACCGTCGATGTAATGACACGCATATGCGTTTCAAGAAGGTACCAATGCGCATACTCCTAGTGTTCCACCAATTGTTCGGTATCTGCAGTACAGTACTGGAGAAGCCGCTCAGCCAATAAAATTGCTTACAGGAGAATCGCTTGACTTTTGAATCGCACCGATAGTGATACTGTATTGTCAAAATAAAAAAAACACATAAAATAATACGGCAACAATACTCACCATAGAATTTCCCATTCAGCTGGCGCCGGCGCTGGTCCATGCCAGTCCAGTGTTCTTGATCATCCACGTCGATAGTTTGCAGCGGGACTAGTCCACCTGTAGTCAGCTGATGAGGCTGGAAATTGCTTAGGTACATGCAAGCTTGATCGAAACTGCACGCGAAATCCGGCTCAGGCTCTCTGGATAGACAGCAAGGGTTGTCACTGACGGTGGGACCGTTATTGGAAGCCGGTGCTGGTGCTGGTGCATTGCTTGGCAGCGACTTTCGTTTCTTAGTTGGTTTTAACACGACCTTTCGCCTTTTGCCGTCTGCATGATCATAGATACAGGAAAAAGCCAATGATACACACCAATACCCTCCAACAAATTGTGGCTCAATACGATAAAAACAAGGGATCGCTACATAACCTTTTCCTTATTGCACGCTTCCACGTATGAGGAGCCGGTGAAAATTTGTAAAAGTCATAGTTTTTGATAAAATACTGATAAATTTGAACAACTGTTGCCATCTTATCATCTGTTGCATTAATCGCGGCCCATATCAAATAAGCGTATCTTCTGTCGGGTTTTTGGAAAACAGGCTGCACTTGAACACTCATGGCGACGGCTCTCTGGAGAATTCTGTAACAGAAACTGGTCTTTGTCTTTATTTAATATGAAAAGCCTAAATTGATACATTTTTACACGAAACACCTGCAAGTCGACACATTACTGAAGCGCATGCACATTACAATTCATGATTATCTGCCATCTGGCGGACACGTGAAGAATTGCAACCTATTAAATCCGAACCATTCTCAATAAACACATCAACCGCGCGTCAAACGTGCATGACCCGCGCATGATCCGTGGCTCAAAATGCAAAATGAATGCGGCACGCTCCCGGTGAAGTGCGTCACATTCCAGGAAAAAGCCAGGGAAAAACCGGCGATGTGTTAGAATAAAATGAGCCGCAGCAGTATATGCATTATAAATCTTGTTCAGCAAAGCATGGCAAAAAAGTGTTTTAAGTACGCTAATAAATCACTTGAAGACATATGTACATTAAGAAGATTAGGTAGTTTTATCAAGGTATGATGCAACATAATCACATAGCTTAAGGAGAATTAGCTAATTAATGTTCAGTTTAATCAAGTATAGAATATCTGAATTCAGTGAGATACTGGACAAGCTGTTTAGAATTACTCATTGTCTTCAGTAACATACAGTATTGGTTAATTTGACTAAAAATGTATTTTTACAGCAAAAAACAAACAAAAATGCCCAAAGCTACTTCCAATGTGACAAAAATACACAGGCTTAAGACGCTTTGGCCAAAGGGTTAAACTAAATGACCCTTTTACAAGAGATATATAGGTATTGCACTGTGTATGTTTGTCACATTGGAAGTAGCTTTGGGCATCTTTGTTTGTTTTTTTGTTGTATACATTTAACCACGCGCACTGGCACTCCTTTGACACATATGCATATATATATTATGTGGTAATGGTTGGGGATTCTCAGAGCTTGTTGGGAATCTGTGTATTTGTAAAATTGTATTTTGCCTGAATTTTAAGCAGGAGAGCATGAGATCATTTTAATTCAAATGTCATCCCTTTATTTACACATACGGCAAAATGTTTGGAAGATTGATGAGTCTGACATGAAGATTTTTCCTTGAAGTAACTTCACTTTTAATAGGCGTAGTATATACAGTAATAAAGTTGTAATACAAACTTGCCCTTTCTGTGAAATGGAATTGAGCACTTTTCCCTGTTTTAGACAAAGTATTAGGTCTCATGTTACAATATTTATACTGATTAAAACAACTATTTAGCAACATTCACAAAACATTCTGCACATGTCTCCCCCCACCCTTATTTTCTATCAATCCTGCAACTTCTTCATATATTTTTGATATACTGTATAGGCAATGAGAAGCAGTGTTCAAGGCATGGCCTATAGCAGTGTTTCCCAATCTGTGCGCCGCGGCGCCCTGGTGCGCCGTGGCTTGCCTAGAGGGACGCCGCGATTAGCCTCCCCACCATCCATCCGATTATCCCTCGCCACCATCACTGCTTCATGCCAGCCGGGCCGCAGGGGATTGGCTGCAGGTCAGAGGAAGCCGGGGGTGAGGCTTCCGCTTTGTGCAGAGCACACGGTGAGTGTGTTTGTTTGCCTTCCTGCTCCTGGCTCCTGTGGCTGCGTGGTGTCCCGTCCCCTTCTGCCCGGGTAATAGGAGAAGGTAGGGGGTGATAGGAGAAGGTGGGGGTGAGCAGAGGGAGAGAGAGGTGTACATTTGCCTGTTCAGTGACTGTGTGCAGGGAGCTGCCTGCACGGATCGCATGCCTTTCCTCCCCCTCCCCCCCCCAGTCACTCACATCCGTCGCTGCCTCTGCTCTCCACTGCTCTCCAATGTGTGTATCTGTGTTTATCTGCATCTGTGTGTGTATTTATTTGTGTGTGTATTTATTTATTTGTGTGTGTGTGTATTTATTTGTGTGTGTATTTATTTGTGTGTGTATTTATTTGTGTGTGTGTGTATTTATTTGTGTGTGTGTATTTATTTGTGTTGTGTGTGTGGTGTGATTGTGTGTGTATTTATTTATTTGCGGGGTGCTGGTCGGTGTTTATTTTTGTGTGTGGTGTATTTATGTTGTGGCATGGTGTATGTATTTGTGTGTGGTATTATTTTGTGTGTGTGTGTTGTTGGTGTGTGTATTTATTTGTGTGTGTGTGTATTTATTTGTGGTAGTGTGTTGTATATTTTTCAATTATTTTGTGTGTTATGTATGTGTTGTGGTTTTGGTGTGGTGTGTGTTTTATTTTGTGATGTGTGTGGTGTGTGTATTATTTGTTGTGGGTGTGTGTGTGTGTGTGTGTTTTATTATTGTGTGCTTGCCGAAAATTCATGCCTTTCCTCCTCCCTGAGAGAGTGTGTCTGAGAGAGTGTGTCTGTAGAGGTGGTGTGTGTCTAGAGGTGGTGTTGAGAGAGTGTGTTTAGAGAGTGTTTGAGAGAGTGTTGTCTGAGAGAGTGAAGAGGTGTCTGAGAGAGTGAGAGAGTGTAGTGTGCTGAGAGAGTGAGAGAGTGTGTCTGAGAGAGTGAGTGAGAGTGTGTCTGAGAGAGTGGGAGAGTGTGTTGAGAAGGGAGAGTGATGAGAGAGAGTGTGTCAGAGAGTGAGAGAGAGTGTGTCAGAGAGTGAGAGGAGTGTTGGTCAGAGGTGAGAGAGAGTGTGGTAGGATGATGAGAGAGAGAGGATGTGTGGAGAGAGAGAGAGAGGAGAGGAGTGTGTCCAGAGAGAAGGAAGAGAGAGAGAGAGGGAGTGAGAGAAGAGTGTGTCTGAGGAGTGAGAGAGAGTGTGTCAGGGATGTGAGAGAGACGGTGTGTCAGAGAGTGAGAGAGAGTGTGTCAGAGACGGTGAGAGAGAGGGTGTCAGAGAGAGTAGAGAGGAGAGAGAGTGCACAGACAGAGTGAGAGAGAGTGTGTCAGAGAGTGAGAGAGAGGGTGTCAGAGAGTGAGAGAGAGAGCGGGCTGGGGGGAGGAGTGTTGTGTCAGAGAGTGAGAGAGCAGGTGAGAGAGTGTGGCTGAGAGAGGTGTCTCAGAGAGTGTGTGAGAGAGTGGTCTGAGAGAGGAGAGAGTGTTGGGAGAGTGAGAGGAGTGTGTCTGAGAGAGTGAGAGAGAGTGGTCTGAGGAGTGAGAGGTTGTGTTGAAGAGTGAGAGAGATGTGTCTGAGAGAGTGAGAGAGAGAGTGGGAGAGGGTGCAGAGAGGGTAGAGGGGAGATGGTGAGAGAGGAGTGAGGGCGAGGAGTGAGAGAGAGAGCGTAAGAGAGTGGTGAGAGCGTCAGAGAGTGAGAGAGAGCGTGTCAGAGAGTGAGAGAGGTGTGTCAGGAGAGAGAAGAGAGATGTGGTCAGAGAGAGAGAGAAGAGAGAGGAGAGTGTGTCTGAAGGAGAGTGTGTCTGAGAGGTGTGGAGGAAGAGTGTTGTGAGAGAGTGAGAGAGTGTGTCTTGAGAGAGTGAGGAGAGGTGTGTCTGAGAGAGTGAGAGTGTCTGTCTGTGAGGAGTGTCTGGTCTGTCTGTCTGTGAGAGTGTCTGTCTGTCTGTAGTGGCTGTTTGTCTGAGATGTCTGTCTGTCTGTGAGAGTGTCTGTCTGTGAGAATGTCGTCTTCGTGAGAGTGTCTGTCTGTCTCTGTGAGAGTGTCTGTCTGTCTGTGAGAGGGTCTGTTTGTCTGCTGTCTGTTGTGAGAGTCGTCTGTCTGTCGTGAGAGTAGTTGTTCTGTCTGTCTGTTAGAGTGTCTGTCGTATGTCTGTCTGTCTGTGAGGTGTCTGGTCTGTCTGGCTGTGAGAGGTGTCTGTTGTCTGTGAGAGTGTTGTCTGTCTGGGTGTGTGTGTGTGGTGTGTGTGTGTTGTGTGTGTGTGTGTGTGTGTGTGTGTGGTTGTGTGTGTGTGTGTGTGTGTGTGGTGTGTGTGTGTGTGTGTGTTGTCTGTGTCTGACAGAGTGAGTGTGTGTGTTGTGTGTGTGCTGAGAGAGAGTGAGGTCAGGAGGAGAGTGTGAGGTCTGAGAGGAGAGAGAGAGGAGAGGAGAGTGAGGTCTGAGAGAGAGAGAGGGAGGTCTGAGAGAGAGAGTGAGGTCAGAGGAGAGAGAGTGAGGTAGAGAGAGTGAGAGTGTGTGTGAGAGTGTCTGAGAGAGACACCACTGCGCACTGCAACTGTTAGGTATGTATATACACACTTTGTTTTTATTGGTTGGCCCGCGTGAAAAATCCTGATCGCCTTGGGGAGCCTTGAAAAAATTCTGATGCCTTGGGGAGCCTTGAAGCGAAAAAGTTTGGGAACCACTGGTTTCTATAGTACTTGAAAATGATGAGGTCATATATTAAAGCATGTCACATGCAGTAGACACTGTAATGCACCTAGTCTGTATTTACTTACCTGGATGCTGATGTGCAAATCCTGTTCAATCAGTATAGCGGCGACTACCTGTGAAGGGTTTATTATACTGCATCCATCCAGCTCTAATGGTGGTTCCCATCATGTGTGTCTGTTGTGGCAGCATGATCAGGAAGTTTCTTTTGGACATTCCTCTTACTGTCACCCTTGTTTTTTAGCATGTCCACAGTACAGAAAGTACTGCCAAGGGCATTGATTTGTTTTCCCCACCGCAGTGTTAGTTTGGAGTTTGCTAATATTTTGTAGTGGTGATGAACCACCCATTAATGATGATCTCCATTCTCTTCCATTAATGTTGTGCTCCTGATTCTTGAGCAGCAAGATCATCACAGCAGCAGCAGAGATGGAAGCCTCCTCAGAGAGTATTCAACATATAGGGTCAGCTATAAGGCTTAAAAACGTACCTATGTATTGTGCATATTATTTGAATTTGAAAGTGTTGCATGGGCGTTATTTAGTTAACACATGCAATACAGTGCCATGTAGGTGCTTAATTGAAACACACATTATATATTTTCCATGTGAATTTTCATTGTTATGTTTCTCAACTCTGTGGTATTAACATACTGCCAATGCAAATACTGGATATTGCTACGATAAATCTATTGATGATGGATACTATTTTGCTTATCATTAGCTTTGTGGTGATACCCATAAACACAGGAAAAATTACATTAATTACCTAATGTATTTAGGTAATTTATTATGATTTGCCGCCTGATTTAACTGCTCTGTGGATCTGCCCCTTGATGATCATACTTGCTATGCTGTGTCATCCTGTTAACCCCATACTGCATTACCAAGCAGCTTTTACCCTTCCTGTGGAATGTAAACACAGTCTCACCCCATCCATTGGCAGATTTGCCATTAGGCCTTGCTTAAGGCGAGCAACATTTGTGTGTCAGCAAATTTTCCTGCTTCTCATGATGTCACAATCTTGGGTTTAGCTGCTTCCCATGAGCCTGGATTGTGAGGAGACGTCTTCATGGGTGGGACTACTTATAAGCAACTGCACAGCACGGCAAAAATGTTTCAATATTTTGAACAAGTTGTGCAGTTACTTATGTGAGGAGGAGGGGCGGCAGTCAGAAAGCAGTGAACAGACAAGCATCAGAGGACAGTGGGGCCTCTAATAAGGTGGTGGTGGGGGGCGGAGGGTCTCGTGTCCGCTTAGTTATTGTCCCTTTATCCCTGTAGTGTACCTGTGGTAATCCTGGTGTATGGGGACTGTGGGCAGGACGGCCTGTAGCCGAGGTCAGACAATAGTCCACACATGTATTTTCAGGTTTAGAGCAAACGTTGAATGCTTTATTGCTCCCACAGAATATTAAACATGTGGGCACACTGTCCCTTTAAGGCTAAACGAACACATTGCAAAATAAAACCTGCCTCACATTGGAGAGCTTACTAACACTGGCAAGCCTATCTACTGTATCAAAGTAAACTCCTCCAACAGCAGTCAGAGCAATAGCGAAGCACAGCCGTGAATAAACAGGGTATGGACTTGGGTGGTGACTAGAAAAAAATTTATTAGAAACAAGGCCAGAGGGCTGAAACGCGTTCAAGGATCCATCAGCTACACATGTCTGTTCTAATAATTTTTTTCTAGTCACCACCCAAGTCCATACCCTGTTTATTCACGGCTGTGCTTCGCTATTGCTCTGACTGCTGTTGGAGGAGTTTACTCTTATGTTTATTGCCTATGCACGCCGGACCATCGCTGCACACGGAGGAGATCATCGCCGGTCAGGTGACAGCCGTGCGTGATGTCATCATCACGCCGGGAGTAGTGGTGCCTGATTCAGACGGGTCGACGATCTGAGGCACTACACCGGGCATCCCCCCACTTCATTCTCACTGCAGGACACCACCGCCGGTCACTTGACCGCCCCATGTGACCTTTCAGTCACTACAGGGTTGGCGGTGTAGCAGCACATCACTGCCACTGAACACTGCAACAAGACATTCAACCTCCAAACCGAGAGTTATGCAACCTATAGTGCCCAGAGCTGGGCCAGTTGCCATTCATGTTTCATAGATTTTATCTTCCATACAGCGGTTGTTTTAATTCATTCTGACGCACCTGACAGGATATACACGTGTATCCGATACAACATATCTACTGCTAATCCATAACCAAACTGTTAACATATAACAAACAGTCAGAAAACAATATGAACAGTTCTTACTGTGGTTTAGAGAGGTACTTGTGAATCCATCTGCATAGCAGCTTGTCTATGATCTTGTCTGAGAGAGCCACCTGACTACCAGCAAAGATTTCCTTATATCCCATCATGCTGGTTGTCAGGTGTCTGCTTACTTCCTGATTGTTCAGCTTTTTCTCCTGAGTTAACCCTCTGAGTGCTGGATGAAGCACTCAGACGTATGTCTCCCAGGCATAATCTGTTAGTGGCTGACTTCACCCTGTCACAGGGACCTCCTGCTCCTCTAGTTGCTGCCTTTCCTGTCGGTCTAAGCATGAAGTTGAGCCAAATCAGTGCTGGATCATTGTGGATGGCATCATAGGCTTCCTCCCGGTAAGGTAGGGGTGATGTGTGTTTCCGGGCGGTATGTTTCTGGGAGGGTTTTGTGTAGGAGGGGTATTTTGTGTGTTGGGGGAGGGTGTATTATGTATATTGAAGAGAGGTGGTTATTATATGTATTGAGAAGAGGGGGTATAATGTGTATTGAGTAGAGTGTGGTGGTATGTGTATTGAGGAGAGGTGGATATTATGTGCATTGAGAGGAAGGCAGTAGTATGTGTACTGGGGAGAGGTGGGTATTATGTGTATTGAGGAGAGGGAGGTATTATGTGCATTGAATAGTGGGGTATGTGTACTGGGAAGGGAGTGTGTGTGTTCTACAGTACAAAAATCTACAAGTACAAGCACTCTTTACTTACCCAGCTTTCTAAAGTTAGCAGAGGAGGAAGCGCGCAGTGCACTGCAGAGGATGGTGGCAGAAGATTACAGGGGCCACCCCTAAGGGGAAAGATATGTGTGTGCTTACCCAGCTTTCGGAAAAGTCCTTGTCATTAATGAGAGGTGGGGTTATGTGAATGGGGGGTTGTGTATTGGTGGAGGGTGGTATTATCTGTATTGAGGAGAGTGTGATATAATGTGTATTGAGGAGAGGGAGGTATTATGAAGCACTACAGGAAGGGGGGGAGTCCAAGTTTATTGTACTGTGTGCATAATAACAGTCAATAGTTTGCCCTAATCCCCCCTCTTTCAATGACAAAAGAAATCTAGGCTCGTATACGCCAAGTGATGTGATTCAGCTAAACCCCATGGCCGGGGGAGGTGTGGAGACCAAGTATTGTACTGTATAATGCCTTTTTTCTTGGTTTAACATTGGCAGTGAAGTCATTCTTGAGAAATCACTATGCACGTCTTATCACAGCTATGCATGCGTGGGAAAATGGCAAAGACATTTCACAGCCAAGAATCAAAGGCTCAAATTAATGTGCCTTTATTTGTTTTTTAATTGTATCTAACATTGGCAGTGAAGAAATCACAATGCATGACATCATTCCTGTGCATGCGTGTGACAACGGCAAAGACATTTCTCAGTCAAGAATCAAAAGCTCAAAGATAATGTGCCTGTTTGTTTGTTTTTTTAACTCACGTCTCATAGCCAGGCAGGGGGAGGTGTGTAGAACACACCAATGTTTTTTCCTTGGATTTGGCTTTGGGAGGGTTAGGGGGTGGGAAAGGTGCAATGAAGTTAAGCCGTCTTTGGCTAAAGCTGAGATGACAGTAGTATGAAAATCATTTGAACTGTTTTAAAATGTAATAAAAGTTAAAACTCCCTTGAGAACATGTTTCTGTGTGAGTGATATTTCCATAAACAAATTGGAAGGTTTTGAATAGTATTCCCCTCCTTAAAATAAAAAAGTGTATGCCACCTCCTCAAGAAATAAAAAGGAAGTGATTTTATGAACGTAAAAATTGAAAATAATATTAAAAAAAATGCATCACATTATGTTTTCTTAAAATCAGTAATTTGCTAAGCCATTGTCAAGAAAAAAAAAAGATATGCTTTTTTATTTTTGTTTATTTTATCTGGCTTGAAATTAACATTGGCAGTGAAGAAATTACAATGCATGACTTATCACCCCTGTATATGCGTGTGAAAACAGCAAAGACATTTCTCAGTCACGAATCAAAGGCTCAAAGTTAATGTGCCTTTTTGTTTTTTTTATTACGTCTCATGGCCTGGCAGGGGGAGGTGTAGAGAACACATCCAATGCTTTTTCCTTGGCTTTGGGAGGGTGAGGAGGTGGGGAAAGGTGCAATGAAGTTAAGCTGTCTTTGGCTAAAGCTGTGATGACAGTAGAATGAAAATAATTTGAACTGTTTTATAATGTAATAAAAGTTAAAACTCCCTTGAAAAACATGTTTCTGTGTGTGTGATACTTCCATAAATAAATTGGAAGGTTTTGAATATTATTCCCCCTAATTAAAAAAAAATAAGTGTATGCCACCTCCTCAAGAAATAAAAAGGAAGTGATTTTATGAATGTAAAAAATTAAAAAATATTTAAAAAATGCATCACATTATATTTTCTTAAAAACACTCATTTATTAAGCCCTTGTCGAGAAATAATAATAATAATAATAATAATTAAAAAAAAAAGATATGCGTTTTTATTTTTCTGGCTTGAAATTAACATTGGCAGTGAAGTCATTCTTGAGAAATCCCAATGCAGGACTTTATTTATTAAGTTATTAATATTTATTTTTGGGGTTTCTTACCCGAATTAATGACACATGCAAAGTCTAATTACTATATACTGCAAAATGCAACATCACAGATAAAAGAAAACAGTAACATACTCTACAGTAGTTTTTCCATTAAACAGGAAGTGGAATACTGAACGAGCAAAAAAAATCTTGTTGTGAAATTTTAGTACAGGCTATGACATGTGGATTAATTGAATCGATCGCATACTGTACAGTACTACAGTGCATTCTGTAGTGTATTGTCAAAAATATTACCGTGGCAATGTTTTAAAAGCATGAAGTATGAAGCTGACAGTCTGCATACAAGTAAAAAAGGCAATGTTTTAAAAAAGCGAAATTAGAGTTTTATCAAACTTTGGGCTCTATACACAAAGCGCCGAAAAGTTTTTTATCGCCACAAAATGCCTTTGGTATTCAGTAAGCGCCGATAATTTGCCCAAATCAGCATTTTTTCTTCCCGATAAAAAATTATCGTCAGGCGGCTGGCGATAAGCCACTTTTCGGCACCTTTTGCCACTTTTTAAAATAGGCTGTATTCTAGTAGACCCGATCATGTTTTCGGTGCTTATCGGAGCTGATCGGCACTCTCGAAAAGCCATTTTTCGGCTAACCGCTAAGGCAATGAAGGGGTTAACCTCCCGTGCCAGGTTTATTGTGGGTAGCGCGGGTGGGTGAAGGGGGTATTTGGCCCGTGGTGGTGGTTTAGGGCTTGCGGGGGGTTTGCGGGTGCACTTAACCCCTTCACGACCGTAGCAGTTAATACCGCTATGGTCATGAATTGTTAAGCCCTCCCGCTACCCACCCGCAAGCCCTAAACAACCACCGTTGGGGCTAATACCCCCTTCACCAACCCCCGCTACCCACAATAAAAAAAATTCACACACAACTGCCCCACAGTAAATAAATAAATATATCTAAATAAATAAATATATAAATATATATATATATAAAAGAAAAGGGAGTGAAGTAGCGCCAAATAAGAAGTGTTGAAATAGTGTACAAATATTATTAATGATAATTTAAATGAATATTTCTAAATAGGCAAAATCACTAAAAATTATAATTGTGTATACTACAATTTAAAATAAATATATATAACATATATTATGTGCTCCTATTTCGTGAAAAACAATTTAAGACAACACTCCAAAAACATGTGCTAACATAAAATACAAGCAAAAAGAAAAATTGATATAAAAACCAGTCCTTGAGTGAAAATCCTTAAATAGGAAAAAATAGTCCTGTATGAGGGGATCTCCGGCAGCTCTCAAATAGGATGAACCACATCCAGATGATACCTATTAGAAAAGAAAAAAGAGAGAGAGCGCACACCCCATAGCATAATACAGTACATTTATTGGGAAAGCGGAGGGGGGGCTACCATACCATGTGAGGACAGTCATGTTTCTTTTAATGACGTAATCTTAAAGGCAATTGAAGCAAAGCCATTCTGATTGGCTGTGCTTTCATTGCCTTTAAGTGACGTCATCAATTTTTTTTCTCTCGGCCAAAACACATGGTTTTCACGGCCCAATCAGGGCCGTAGGAACTATGACGAAAATGTGACGTCATAGGCCTTTAAAAGCCTATGTTGTCTCATTTTGAAGGCAGACGCCGAGGAGGAAGGACCTCCTACAGAAGAAGAAGGCCAGGGCGTGGCTGAAGAAGACAAGAAGACCCCAGAAGAGAGCCGCAGATAGAAGAAAGAAGAATACAGATGAAGATGGATTACAAATAGAAGACCCGTGGATTGTTTTGGATTTTTATTTTAATGTTTATTATTTTATGTTTTTTTATTTTATGGGTTCCTGTTTGTCGTGGATTGGTTCGACAGTAAGCTGTTCAACGGGAGTCGGTGAGTGGGTCAAGTAATGGTCAGTGAACTAAAGAAATGTATTTAATTTAACTTGTTCTTTTTTTTAAAGCTTTTTTAAAAAGCTGGATTTATTTATTTTTGGTATATCATTTCTTGCCACTGTATGTATGTATGTATGTACACTACCGACACGATTTATTCGAGCAGGGCTAGTTCCGCAAGCCGGGGGATGCCCCGGCTTGCTAGCCCCACTCCCTCGGCGTGCCGCGCGTCACCGATGCGCGGTCACGCTTCATCGGGTGCCTGCGCCCTCTGCGCGCATGCCCAGGGCTCCCCGAGGGAGCCCTGGTGTGCCGTGATCTATGGGACGGCGGCAGGGGGTTCCGGGGGACCCGGCGGACCCGGCAGCGGGAGGGAGAGCGCCCCGATCGGAGGCCGCTCTTCCGCTGCTTCGGCGCGCGCCCGGCACCCTCCGGCGCGCGCCAGGTTACTGCTGCGGCCGAGAACGGGCAAATGCTCGAATAAACTCGGCCGCAGCAGTACGTCTAGATCGATATATACATACAGGGTAAGAAATGATGTTGTTTTAAAAGCTTGATTTGCTGTGTTTGAAATTATTTTGCCTATGCTGCTATGCATAAATGTGTGTGTCATGTATTTTAAAATTACATAGATGTAATTTTTGCTATTGTATGGTGTACTTTAGGTCAGGGTGAGGCTTGCTTTTGTATATAGTATTCTTTTTGGTACTTATATTTTGTCAGAGGATAACTTGTTCTGTTCAACGATTGAATTAGTTAATTGTTTAATTGTTAGGAATGGAATGTAAATTGTTTAGGGATTTAATTAATGAATGCTAATTGATTTATGGTTACTGGATTGGTTTAAATAGTATACTTGTTTTGATGTATTAGTATTTTGTTTGGAATATGTTATTGTTAACATTCATTTGCAGAATGTACATGGTGCATAGATTGTAAGAATGATTTATAGAATGTAAATGCAATGTTTTCAGTGGCATTTGAGGCTTTTAATTGGCATTTGAGGTTTTTGATTGGAAGATCAGATTGGATTATTAAAGGAAATTGATTTTATTGTAGTGTGTCTGTATGGAGAAGTTGTATTTGCAGTACAGCATGTTTTTGATAACCCTTCTACATTTATTTGTATATTGGTTCATCATGTGTGTGTATCTCTCTCTCTCTCTCTCTCTCTCTCTCTCTCTCTCGAATTCGTGGGACTAGCCGAGCTCGAATAAAGTGTGTCGCCAGTGTAGAATTTCCCATTCAGCTGGCGCCGGCACCAGTCCACTGCCACTCCAGCGTTCTTGATCATCCACGTCGATAGTTTGCAGCGGGACTAGTCCACCTGTAGTCAGCTGATATTGCTGGAAATTGCTTAGGTACATGCAAGCTTGATCGAAACTGCACGCGAAATCCTACTCAGGCTCAAGGTTGTCACTGACGGCGGGACCGTCATTGGAAGCCAGTGCTGGTGCATTGCTTGGCAGCGACTGTTGTTTCTTATTTGGTTTTAACACGACCCTTCGCCTTTTGCCGTCATCATGATCATAGATACAGGAAAAAGCCGTTGATACACACCAATACCCTCCAACAAATTGTGGCTCAATACGATAAAAACAGGGATCGCTACATAACCTTTTCCTTATTGCACGCTTCCACGTATGAGGAGCTGGCGAAAATTTGTAAGTCATAGTTTTCGACAAAATACTGATAAATTTGAACAACTGTTGCCATCTTATCCTCTGTTGCATTAATCGCGGCCCATATTAAATACGCGTAACTTCTGTCGGGTTTTTGGAAAACGGGCTGTAATTGAACACTCATGGCAGATGGCGGGTCTCTGGAGAATACTTTAACCGAAACTGGTCTTTGTCTTTCTTTAATATGAAAAGCCTAAATTGATATATTTTTGCAACCTCTTCCTTCAGTCTCAAGGCCAAGTTACAATAGCACACTGTGGTATCTTTTTTAAATGAAACACCTGCAAATCGACACATTACTGAAGCGCATGCGCATTACAATTCATGAATATCTGCCATCTTGCGGACACGCGAAGAATTACAACCTATTAAATCCGAACCATTCTCAATAAACGCATCAACCGCGCGTCAGCCGTGCATGACCCATGGCTGGGAACGCAAAATGAATGCGGCATGCGCCAGGTGAAGTGCGTCGCATTCCAGGAAAAAGCCAGGGAAAAAACGGCGATGTGTTAGACTCAGATGTGCCGCAGCAGTACACTTCCAGTGCCTATTCACTAATCTTCAATAAGTTCATTGCATTACCGATCGGGTTTGCATGTTCCTATCGCATGTTATGACATTTCTTTAAAACAGATTTTCACCAAGAAAAATGGCAAATTTTTTATCCTTCGGTAAAAAAATGCCAAATCACACAAATTTGTTTTTGCATAATGAACAAAATTAACTTAACATTCTATTTCGCTCCAGCAGTATAGAAGAGCTGCACAGAGAGAACTGCATCTCCCTGCACACCTCTTACATGCAATCTTCCAATTTTAATGTTCATTTAAATTACATACTGTGGTATTGAAGCAGGGGGTCTCCGGAGCTGAACCGCATTAATTTCAGCAGGGAAATACCAGCACTCCATACCGTGGTTTGCAACTCAGGATGCAGGGGGTCCCCTATGCTGAAACTAATGTGGACAGTACAAAAATAGATCAAAATAACAGCCGCAACATCCTCAAGTCCCCGGATAGCCCGGTGTGGAGTAACTTTTACTCACGATTCACTCCTTGAAAAAGTGTCACAGGGGGCGTGCAACGCATGGGAGAGAATCTGTCACTGTATGTTTTTTATGTAGTCAAATAAATCGGTTTTAATTTTCCTTTGCTGGTGTGTACACTATTTTTTCATTTTTTGGAGCAGCTGTTATTTTGATCTATTTTTGTACTGTTTGCCTGTGAGGATCGAATCTACACTGTTGGATGCCAATCTGAAGACGCATTATATCTGGCAGCATCTGGGAAAACAGCAAGGAAGGGATGCAGGACAGTGGTTAATCGTGAGTAAAAGCTACTCCACACCGGGCTATCCGGGGACTTGAGGACCTTGTGGCTTTATTATCTCTGCCTATGTTGTCTCTTTTAAGGTCCCCTCCTGCTCCCTCCAAACCCCTCTGGGTATATAGCTGCATCACAGTTACTCCACAAATTTCTCGCATCAGCTCCGTTTGCTTAAAATAATTTGCTGCAATTGTGCAATTACGGCTTGGCCACCTGGACCTTCTACACGTTTTTTCTTTGCTCTATGAAACGAATGCGGTTCAGCTCCGGAGACCCCATGCTTCAATACTATGTTATTTAAATTAATATTAAAACAGCTTAATTGCCTTAGCGGCTAGCTGCTAAGGTAATGAAGGAGTTACACTAGAGTACCTGGTTTGTTGATAGGGAGAGGGGGTATGTAAAGGGGATATTTGCCCCAGGGTGGGTGGTTAGGCCTATCAGAAAGGTTGCAGGAAAGGTTACAGCAGGAACAAAAAGCAAATGAAAAGCATACTGAGATGCAGTATATAATGTGTTTTAAAAATGTCCCACAAGCAGGACAATACATACTGTAAACTATTTTAATGGTGAAATACATTACAGTAAAACATAATATAACATGAAACAATATATTAAAACTTACAACTCACGTAAAACACACGTAACAGCCCCTCTAGCCCCGAGTTTCATAGGGTGGTAACCGCTATAGTAATGAAAGGGTTAACCACACCCGCTACGCCCCCGGGAGGCCTAACCACCCACCCTGGGGCAACTACCCTCTTCACCCATCACCTCTATCCCCAATAATCATTAAAACACAACAACCTTTCTATCCGCCCCCTCCACCCCCACCCCCCAACACATACAGTATAATAATGGGTAAATTAAAGTTGTGCTTACCCCTGACAGTATGAAGGCCCTCCTCATCTTCCTCCTTGTCCTCTGCATCTTCCGTGGGCAGCAAGATTAAACAAAATAAACAAATTACTGGCAACTCCTTAGGCTAAGCTTAAAGTACCTGCACCCCAGTGGGCGATCGGGCGCATAGCTTCACACACTCCTGCATCCCTAGCGATCTGTGAACTTGGCAGCAGGACTATGGGGAGGCGATGAGGAGGCATGGCAGAGGCGTGGCAGACGCATCACAAAGCTGGTTTCAAAACTAAAGCTGTCTCACATTTTAATCTATTCTGTAACTGTTACATACACCTATAATATATATTATCTCTAACTGTGCATACTATGTCTTGTATATAATATATAGCCTGTTCACTTATGTAACTGTATTTGTAAATATGTATTATTTGTCTTAACTCTATGCCCAGGACATACTTGAAAACGAGAGGTAACTCTCAATGTATTACTTCCTGGTAAAACATTTTATAAATAAAAATAAAAATAAATTGTTTGAACCGCTCACGTGACGCGAACGTCATGAGTTCGCGCTTGAAAAGACAACATTTTTTGTCTCTTCAAATTGTGGTCGGGCCATCGTGCTCCGTCATGCGCGTGCGTGCCCACTGAGCGGCCTCATAGGCATTAGGCAATTTGAGGTTGGCCCGCTGTATAATCTCAGCCATAATCACCTTAGTGATTAGTAACCGCTTCAGTATTTAGGCATTAACTCCCCTACCCCGCTAACCACCTGGGTGGCATAACCACCCTCCCTGGGGCAACTACCCACACCCCCTCTACCCATTGATTTTCACTGTGGTAAACCATGCTCACAATAGGGGCATGGGTTGCCACACTGACAATAAATGGGCAGCCTAAAAATTAAAAAGTACCAAAAAATAAAATACATGCCATTTAAATAAAAACAAACTTTTGCGAATAAACCAATTGATTTTCGCTGTAATAAACCATGCCCACATTATGGGCATGGATTACCACAATGCCATTGAATGGGCAAACTAAACCAAAAAAATACATTGCATGTAAATGAAAACAAGCTTTAAAAAAAAATGCATTGATTGTCAATGTGTTTATTTATACTGTACCCGGAAAGGGACATAGATAAACACATTTCCAGTTAATGGGCAATCTAAAAAAAAAATACACTCAATGTGTTTCTTACATTTACAAGATGAAAATTCACCCTCCTCATCCAACTATGGCCCCAACTCTTGCCCCACAATGCAATGATCCTCTTCAGCATGATGTGAAGAAGTCCATGATCCTCAGTTGATTGCAGTGGAGTCTCCAGTAAGTTCTTTATTCTTTCCTTTCTTTTCTTCTTATCTTCCTTCTTTCTTCTTTCTTCTCTACTTTGTAATGCAACAGGTCTAGAACATGAGATGTTGATCCGACAGCTTTGTGTGGCCAAATGAGACGTGACAGACCTTATATAAGATCTGTGACATCCCATTTGACAGACAAATGCTACACCCAGCAATCCGATTGGTGGATATACCATATAATGACTTCCATTTTTTTTAATGATGTGATGACTTCATCTTAAATGGAGGGAAGCCAGCCAATCAGGTAGGATATGCTTCCCTCCCTTTAAGATAACGTCACTTCAGCAAAAACAAAATAGAAGCCATCACATGGTACACCAACCAATCCTTTTTGGAGCGATGTGACGTCATCAAAAAGGGAGGAAAAAAAGCCAATCAGGTAGCATTGCACTGTAATAATTATTTGAATGGGCAAAATCGCCATCTTTGGCTAATAGCACTTTTACCCATTCCTTTGTGGGATTAGTAGTAAATGGGTGGGTAAAGGCGGTAGTTGCTCCGGGTGGGTGTTTAGGCCTTGTGGGAAGGGTTAAACCCTTCATTACCTTTGCGGTTGTAACTGCTAAGGTAATGAAGGGTTTAACTCTGACTGCAACCCTCCCGGGAGACCTAAACACCCACCCTGGGGCAAGTACAAGCTTCACCCACCCTCTCTACTAACAACAAAGCCATTCCTGCTATTTAATCCCTTCATTACCTTAGCTGTTAGCCACTATAGTAATGGTGCTGGCTTTAATTTTATTCGTATTAACTAGGATTGAAGCTGGCGATCTCCGAAGCAAAAATGAATGCGGGTCAGCAGTGGAGACCTTCGGATTCAATCGTATGCAGTAAAAATAAAATAAACTCTGTCGTATGCACCCTTTATGTGGCGAGAAAAGAATGTAAGTGTTTAACCCACGATGTGCATATTGGAGTTTTACGAATAGCAGTTTCTGGCAATAAATTCGAGTTTTACCATTTTGTCTGCTGCCGCACGACTTATTATAGCAGGAGTGCTAACGCTTGTTAAAAAGCTGTTTTAAAGTGATTTTGCCATGTTATCAAAGCTGTGTGTATAGCTACACATGCACAGTCACTTGAAAAGTGCACTTAACAAGCGTTAGTGCACTTATTGAAGGTTAGTGAATAAGCCCCTAGGTGTTCAAATAGAAAGTTACAATAGTATATTGCGTGTCTGCTTCAACCAAAGTTTCTATGACTTTGACACTAAAAGTTTCAAATGCTTCAAAAATCCTTTCCGCAATGGTGGTTACAAAATCCAAAGCAATGAAGCTATTAATAAAGAAAAACTATTGTGAGAAAGCTAATGAAAACTAAAACCACTTGTGTGTAGGTAGATTTTCTCATAGAGGCTGCAAACCATTTATCAAGACACCTGCCTGTGAGGTCTGGTAAGCTTTATTCACTTTTTACCTTTCATTTTTATAAATTGTACCCACTTTTAACTTATTTTTTTTTATGTACTTTAAAAATGCCAGGTAGACAATGTGCAAAATGTAATTTATCCATTATTGGTCCTTGGCTCACTCAGTTTCATTCAATCAGTCAAGTATTTTCTTTGCCTTGGGTTAAAACCGTTGAAATGCATTTCTATTACTAAGAATTATATAACATTTCAACAGGCTCAGCAAATGCAATTATAGAACAATACAGGGACAGCAAATCCTTTCAGCAGAGTTTGTAACCTAATTTTGGTAACTGAAACACCTGCACAAATGGCTTCAAGCCGCGGACAAAGTTCTATTTATAAGGTAGAGGTATTGTGCCCAGTTTAAGAAAAGCCTACTTCTGGTAAGTAAGAGGATAAAGCTATTTGAACACCATTTTCAGAGTCTTTAATATCGACAGTATCTACGCTATAAGAAAAGAAAAGGAGAGCTCGTTATTAAATATCTTATCTTTAAATAGAAAAGCAAAGAATATGTTTGGGAAAGTTATTGATGTTCTGGAACCCTTAATAGGATCACACTTCCATAATAATTTCATGAAGATGATGCTCACACAGGACCTTCTGGTTTATAACATATTTTTAAGGCTGGTATTAAACTAGTGTAGCCCCCTTTCCCCAGTGTCTTGGGTGACAAAGTGTGGTGCTTTCCCTGATGGCTCACAGGAGGCCTGATCCTCTGCTGAAGGGAGCCTGGGGTGGGCAAACTTACACACATACAGCGCCTCCACCTGGCGGGAATCCTAACAGTGTGGGTTAGCTCCCAACAAGTAAATGCACCTGGTTATGATATAACAGTTTACTGAACTTGCAACTAAAACCACACCATAAATATATGTACATCGACCCGCAGAGTATCTCCACAGTACTTGTGTGCAGGGGCACCAGTGTCCCAGTGTCCAGCCCACAAATGTCACTCCCACCCCAAGTGTGTGTGACAGTGCTGCCCACAGTATGTCTGGCTGTTGGTGCACTTTGTTGTGATGTGATACCTATCAGGTGCTCCGGCACCCGGTATCACCAACTGAAGAAAGAGGCCCATCTGGTCCCACGCCGTCAGCGATGGCGTCCGCCTCTACGTGGGGTGGACTCCCGCTGGAGTGTCCCACCATGAAGAGAGTCTTTATGTCTTGCGGTTGTGGTCTGGTCCCAGACCACAGGCCGCAAGTACTGCGTGGCGTCTTGCTGTGTCCCTTACACTATAAACACTACAGGGGCAATGTCCCTGTCTAGAGGGGCACTCCCTGAAGCAATCACAATATTAGGGTGACTCAGGGTCTACCTGGGGCCTAGGGGGGGGCAAGCTAGGCCTAGTCAGGGAAGCACAGCTCCCTGAACACTACCTTACTCTCTCAGCTCCCCTTCTCACAGAGCTTGCGGTCCCAGCATGCCAAATGTATCTCCTGGTGCAGGGGAATGCTGCAGCCCTATTGGCTGTGCAGTGCCATATATCTGCCAGTCCTTTGGGCTGCTGGGGTTTTTAGTTCCCCCTGGGGAGCTTTCTTCTAATGGCCGCCGCTGTTGTAGGGCTTCTGCACATGGGCAACTCTCTCCCACATGGCCACCGCTATCGGGGCACTCTACGCATGCGCGAGTTTCCACTGCACATGCGCAGCTGATTAAAGTTGGTGACGCCCTGTGAAGGGAGACATTGCGGACCTTCAGTGACCCGGTCGCCCCTCCAACTCCCGCAGCACTCCTGCATCCTCCCCTGCATGCCATTGGCCCCTGCCCTAGCCTCCGCGGCCAGCCACAGCCGCATTCTAGGTAAGGGCAGTCAAAGGGGACCCAGGTGGGACCTGGCCACACTAGTAAGAAATGAAGTTTGTAAAGTGAACCAGTAGCAGTGACATGTATGTATGTATTTAGGGATAGAGAGAGAAAAACATGTCTTCTATAAAGCATTCTATTGAAAGTAGTATCTCTAGATATAAAATATCATAAATATCTAGGGTTAAAATTAGGGGTAACATCATGAAGGAAATCGGCAAAATAAATCATATAAGTTGACATATGAATCCTTGAAATTATTTATAAGACAAAAGATCGCAGTCCCAATCCAAATAGGTCACAATAGAGTGATTGGCAATTACCTATAATATATATTATAGGCTAAAGCTATTAAATTCTGGGCATTATTGAAATCCCTGCTCTCTGATTGGTTAGAGATGAGAAGAGTAGAGCACTGCCCAAAATAGGAGTCAGGAGAGGATCCAAGTAACAAAAAATCTTTAATGGCGTGAATACAGCATAGGGAAAAACCTCCTACGCGTTTCGAACGTCTTGTTCTTTATCAAGGAGTAAAGAACTAGTGCAGATGTATCCCCTTAAATACCCAGCTGATCCGCCTCCATTTCGTGCCAAAAATACGTGGTGATGTATTGGTTAAACTTCTGGGCATTATCCAATCAGTAATGGACTGGAATTTTTGGCACCCTGCCAAGCTTCAGCTTTCAGTTCTCATTCACAAAGAGTGATATCAGCTCTAAGGCTTTGTCCACACTAGCGCTGAGCGTGTGGCGCTTGCCGAGTTTAGTTCCTGCAATTTAAATTGTCCCGTCCCCGCTCACGCGTTGCGCGTGCGTGCACGGGCAGGCACGCTTTCCCAAGCTTAGCGCTTGGAGAGACCAATAAAAGAGACTTTGAAGCGCGCTCAACAAGCCCCCATGCACCCACGCGCTCTTGCAAAATAGACAGGATACCCTGCGCTCATGCTTGGAGAGCTGGTGAATTCACCGCTCTCAAGCATGAGCGCGGTCAGCGCCAGCGGGGCCGTAGCCTTGGGCTGAGTCCATGGAAACTGCAGCCATGTGGAGGCGCGCTAAGGCTGAGGGAAAGAGGGTGCTTTCCCTGGCCTTAGTTCGCACTCCGTCCGGGGGCGTGTCGGGGTGCGGGCCAGTGACGTCACGGAGCTGGTTCGCCCTCATTGGGCGAACCGCTCTATTGGCCAGCCCTGCACTCCCGTGAGCACCGAAACTAAAAAAAAATTAAGAGCTATGCCTCCACACACCTGTGGATGCGTACGCGAGCCCCTGCTAATGCCGCTCTCATTGCGGCTGCAGGGGCTCACTGACAAGCGTCAGCATGCCTCAGCACGGGTCAGCGCCTCAGCGCTGACCATGGACTCAGCCTTATACAGAGGCGGTGATAGAACTGGGGGCAGCAGCAAGGCACCGACTCCTCCCCCATCCTGCCTGCAGAGAGCTCTGCACAGGAGAGTGAGGGGAAAGGTTTATGTGGCTGTTGTGTGTTTTGTGGGTGTAAAGGGATCCAGCATAGTGTTTTATTGGTGTGCGTGTCTTCTGTTTGTGTGTGTTTTGTGGGTGTAGAGGGGGTAGCAGAGTCTGTTTTGTTGGTGTGTTTCTGCTGTGTGTGTTTTGTGGGTGAAGAGGGGGGGTGAAGAGTGTGTGTTTTGTGGGTGGAGGAGGGGTGAACAAAGTTTTGTTGGTGTGTGTGTCTGCAGTGTGTGGGTTGACAGGGGGCTGCAGTGGTTGTAGGGTGGGGGCTGCTGGTGTGTTTTTGTGGATGTAGATGTGGCAGAGTCTGTTTTGTTGGTTTGTGTGTGTCTCTGCTGTGTGTGTTTTGTGGGTGCAGAGGGGGGCTACAGTGTGTGTTTTGTGTGTAGATGAGGGGTGATGGGGGCGGCAGTGTGTGTATAGGGGGGCTGCTGGTGTGTGCTTTGTGGATGTAGAGGGGGCAGAAGTCTGTTTTGTTGGTGTGTGTGTCTGCAGTGTATTTTGTGGGTTTAGAGGGGGGCTGCAGTGTGTGTTTGTGTGTGTGTGTGTGTGTGTGTGTGTGTGTGTGTGTGTGTGTGTGTGTGTGTCAGTGGGTGTAAAGGGTGGAGGAGGGCTGCTGTGTGTGTGTGTGTGTGTGTGTGTGCAGTTTTGTGGGTTTAAAGGGGACTGCAGTGTGTGTTTGTGGGTGTAGAGGGGGGCTGGTAGGGGCTGCTGTGTGTTGTGTGTGTTTTGTGAGTGTAGAAGGTGGAGGAGGGCTGTAGCTTGTTTGTGGGTGTAGAGGAGGGGGGCTGCAGAGTGTCTAGGGGGACGGCAGAGTGTGTTTGTGTATATAGAGAGGGAGTTGCAGAGAGTGTTTGCCTGTATAGAGGGGGGGCTGCTGTGTTTGTGTCTGTGTGTGTGTATATATATAGAGGGGGCAGTGTGTATGTACAATTTCCTTTTAATAAACTTGCTGTAAAAGCAAAAGAATGTAGAGAATGCTGATAAAATTCAATATGACTACAAAAGTGGATCTTTTTTATGAAAAAAATTAAAAAGGCTACATGTAGCCTATAATAGTAATAATTCCCTCAGACCAGGGCATTACTAGCCAATAATGCCCTGGCTGGGTTAAAGTCCCTCAGCTTCGCCTTAGGCCTTCAACTCTTCAAGCCAGGGCATTATTGGCCAGTAATGCCCTGTTCTTCAGGGATTATTACTTAATTATGAGCTACAATATAGAGCAGGGGTGCGCAAACTGGGGGGGTGGGAGATTTGTCTGGGGGGGGGGGGTGCAGGCGGTTGCAGAGGTCCAGCGCTCTTCCCCCAGGCATTTAAATTAAATGCCAGGGGATCGCGTGAGGCCTCTACAACAGGAAAATTTACCGAGATTCAGAAGCTGTGGCGCATCTCCATGGCAACGCGGCTTCAAATGATGTGGTGGGGTCATGTGACATGACATCACAGGTGTCAAATGACGCCACGGTCATGTGACCTGATGTCCCGTGACCCTGGTGCGTCATGTGATGCAGCGGCAGGTAGGGGGGGGCGTGAATCCGGAGCAGGCCAGACAAGAGGGCGCAGCAGGAAAAGTTTGCACTCCCCTGATATAGAGGACAGTTTATAGAGGACAATGAAGGGAATAGACAGATATGCATTCTAAACTATCCTCAGACATCTCGCCGAAGGGATGTGCACCTAAAATCACTGATTACATAGATAAGACAAAATCAAACATATGCCTCATACAATACAAAAAAGTTATTACACTGGCGACACACTTTATTCGAGCTCGGCTAGTCCCACGAATTCGGGTATACCCGGGTGTATTGAGGTTTGTGACTGTTTTCTGCCCGAGTGCATTGAGTTATTTTCCAGGCAGGGATTGAAGCATTTTATTCCCGCTGGCTGCAATACTGCACAGTATATATATATATACTGCATTACAATTCATGAATTTATGCCATCTGGTAGACACGCGAAGCATTGCAGCCTATTAAATCCTAATCATTATCATTTAACAGATCAGCCGCCCGTCAGCCAGGCATGAACCCAGGCTGGAAAGGCAAACGCAACGGGGCTTGTCAGAGGTGAGGAGCGGCGCATTCCAGGTATCTGCCAGGTACATACTGGGTATTTGCTCGAATAAAGTGTGTCGGTGCAGTAATATGAAAGTAAAGGGACTGAGAACAGTAAAGCATCTATGCCAGACATTGTTGAGATATTTTACCTCTGAGCACCATCTCTCTACCGCCTATACTTAGCTATGATTTCAAATAAGGAGATATTGGGAGATTGATCTTAACTATGTTCAATTAACTCTGTAACGGGACCATTCATCTCTTGTTTGTTATGTACGGTATGCATATGTTTATTTATATAGCTCCTTCAATTTAGTTGGTACTTCACAGAATTACGAACAGTAAAAGGAGATAATATATAAAGTTTTACAAGTGCATCAAACATGAAGTTCAACAAAGGGAATTAGGGAGTGCCTGACCAACAGAGATTACAATGTAAATAGAATCATTGGAGATTTATAGAATAATATAGGAACTAGTGAAGTATAGAACATATTTGAGGGGTCAAGTAAGTGCTTCAGGAGAGTGAATAGGAGTAACCACAAGCCTGAACTTCCCAAATAGTTTGCTGAGGAGTAGAGATTTTAGGTGTGACTTGAAATTGGAATGACATATTTACTGGCTCAAATCTGGTTAATTGCTGCATTTATTACCAAGACATAGAGAAATGATTTCAAATTGTTTGTAGTTGTCTTTAAAAAAATTTAAAAAAAATCAGACTTCCGTTACAGATGTAACCATTATTAATGCAATTGTCTCACACTCCCGTGGGTGAAATTGTGCGATAAACCCTCCCCCTTGTTTGCACGCGGCTTATTCAAAACAATGGCTGCTTCACCTGCTGGTGTGTTATGTTTGTCCCGCTGTTGCATGCAACGGTTTGCAATAATGTTAGTGACGTCTGTGCCTAGATGTCTCAAATTAGACATATATTGAGATTACTTAAAAGGTGGGAGTATAGTATACTGTACCTAAAAGCATAAACTGCCTAGTGTAATTAGGAGTTGCTTGAAAAGACCCGGAATAACGAAAGCTTGATAAGGGCATCGCACCTGATCTGTCGCTAACTGTTTTCTTGAATTTACGTTACCTCCAGATTGAGCGCAATATCCTCTATCATCATGCTTTGATCACTCCTGGCCAAAGTCTCACGTTTCAAAAGGATTACTAACTGACATTTTGTAAACATAAGATACCATTAATCATTAGAAAATTGTGCATACACTCACAGCACACTGCATACACTCACAGCACACTGCACACACTCACAGCACACTGCACACACACACACTGACACACTGACACACACACACACACAGTCAAATACACACACACACACACACACACACACACACACACACAGAGACACACTGTCTCTTTAAGGGAGCTTGCTCTCGCAAGACGGAAGCAGAAGCAGGAAGCAGAGACAGGGAGAAGAGCTGCCAGGTGCTGGGTAAGTGCTGTGTGCTGTTGCCGCTGCCCCACCAGGTCTGGGAATGCTGGGAGAGTTCTCAGCTTTCCCCCTCCGGCGGACACGGTACCACCACAAAAATTGGTGGCCATTTTTTTTCCGCGACCTTGTTTATAACGCGGTGGTCGCGGGTGGCCTCCGAGGACCGCACTATAACGGGATTAAGCTGTATCTCAAATTCACAGGCTCAAAATTGAAAGAAAACTTGTCAAAGAACACCTTATTAAAAAAATATGTATTGTTTCCTTGAGAATGTTTTTAGAACCTTATTTTTCTGGATGGATTTCTTCTGGTGTGCAGTTGCTGTTCTTCTTCTGTATATGAGGTTTCAACACAGTATTTATTTAGATATTTATGAAAATGTGGGAACTTCAGTAGCTAAGCACCCTGCAAAGCCTCCTGAAGGAAGGTTACCTTTCTGTTGGATTACTGTAAGAAGATTTAGGAGGAGCACGTTGGTTTGAGGTGGGGCGTGTTTTTTTTTTTACATTGAATAGTCCTTAATAAAATGTGTGTGATATACGTATGAGTGTGCATAGAGATAATGTGGCTTTGCTGAGAAACAGTATTCAGCAAGTAGGTACAACTAACAGTTTTTGAAACAGAAATTGGAAAAGAAATTAGCCTTGACAGCTTTATATGCATGGGAACATAACTCATCCTGTTTGGAGTCATCCACCTGCAACAGCATCCAGGCTTGACTTTCCAATGTCTGACATTTTGCAATTACTCAAACACAAACACACTTGCCAAGCTTACTTCATGCTGACTGGAAATTGGCTAAGGTGTCTGTTTGTTGAATTTTACACAGAGAATGCCAGTAAATATGTAATTATAAAAGCACACGAAGCAACTGTTTAGATTCCTGGGGTTATCGAATAATTCTTTGGAACTATAATAGCTTTACACCTTGCTGTGGAATAAATTATATATTATAGTGTGTCCTATTAAAAAAAACAAAAATGTGATTAATTGAGAGAAAGCCAAAAAAAGTGTGTACAATTGGTACTTTTATGAGCTCACGTGTATTTATTTATGCCCACTTACGGCACTAAGCAGATGATTATTAGTGGTAATGAAAGCATTTTACTGTTTTCTCTTAAAAATGTATCTTTTCTGCTGTACATTATATTGCATTGCTAGCTTCATTCAGAGATCAGTGCAAGTGAGAGTGGATATGCAGATTGAATAATGATGAGTGCCAGGAACTTTTATAGTACAAACAAGAGCATTTTTTACATCCATTGATAATGCTTTCCATACTGTATAAAAACAGATCTCACTTCAGACATTAACTGATGGCAAAAAAATATGTTGCTCTTTGCTTCTTCCCCTGGTACCTCTCACGCCTACGCTGGGGAGGTACATATGCTCTGGAGTTACTACTCTGAGAACGCCTACTAATCAATGCTCACTCTTCCTGAATGAGAACAATCTTCTGCCATTACTACATGTGCTACCTGTGTACAGTAAGGCATGTTCCTTAATGGAAAACAATAAATGGTGACAGGACATCCATAATACACAAAAAATTATTTACAGGACTGATGGTGAGGCTTCAGTCTGTACTCTGAGGATCCTGCTTCCAGATCATTGGGTGAAGCTACTGTATATACTGTACAGTATACCCTTCTATCTCACTATAGTGACATCACTGGTCATAAGACAAACTGGGGAGTGGCTATACTTTCTGTATAGCCATCCAGCATCCCATGAGGGAGAGGGGAGTAACCTGATTGATGCCGCACAGTGAAAGTTGTTAACCCTGTATACTAAGGAGGTATTTTTTTTTTACCTCTGATTACCTGGGGTTAATTTTCTTCCCTTTCTGATACTCAGACTGCTAGCAGTCATAGGCACCAATCAGATACATTCTGTAATACTATTTATATTTTCGTAAACTGTATTTTATTATCTACTATCATATTGGACATATGTTAATTAGAGAGGATATATAAGTAGATGTTCCAGAACACTCTCTTGGATTCTGCTCTATTTATTTATAAAATGTTTACCAGGAAGTAATACATTGAGAGTTACCTCTCGTTTTCAAGTATGTCCTAGGGAAGAAGATCTTGCCTTCTTACTCCCTTGTTTCTGATATCTGAATCAAGATGAATAACATGTGCCCTTGCATACTTTAGATCAGGGGTGCGCAAACTAGGGGGGTGTGCGTAATATTTGTAAGAGGGGGGCATGGCGGTTGCAGCGGCCCCACTCTTTTCCCCAAAAGCATTTAAATTAATGCCGAGGGATCGCTTCAGGCCTCTGCAACTTCACTTACCTAGTCTTCAGCGACAAGTCGCCATTGCAACGTGGCATCAAATGACACCACGGGGTCATGTGACATCACATTGTTAGGGCAACATGATGTCACGTGACCCAGCAGTGTCATTTGATGCTGAGAGCCAGAGACAGGTAAGGAGGGGCGTGAGCAGGGAGGGAAGCAGGCACGGGGGCGCAGCAGGGAAAGATTGCACACCCCTGCTATATGAAAACAACACAAGATGGTGATCTATACTCTCAAATATTGTGTGCAAAACAATACAGTGATAATAAACAATACAGTGATAATAAAGTGCATACAGTGAAAGTGATTCAAAATATAAATGATATTAAAGTAAATCACGTGATAAGGTGGAATAGGTAAAGTATCACTCAAACCCTTAGAAAGGACTGTTTCACGGTCAAGGTCTGTCCACTATATTGTGAGTTGCCAATTGGGAGCCTTCTGCTTATTCACTATATTGCACATACAATATTGCACTATGTAGTGTTTTTCTTTTAAAGGTACAGTATACCATCGCTCCCCTGGTTTTCAGCGGCACACCTGCTAAAGACAGCCCTTAAGGGTTATCACTTTTGGACTATCTTTTTTTTATCTTTAATATCATAATGTAGTAGATTATTGTAACTGACCCATTGCATGTAATGTTTTGCATGTATTGTTTTTCCTCGCCCCAAGTATTTTGAAGACAATTAAACTTAATGGCTATGATCATTTGTGACTTCTGATTATTACAGCTGTCGCGCATGTTCCCCCACCCCCTGAGAGATATGGCGGCTACGGTGTATGTGCTGCTTTACCTGCGGCTCACAGGAGGCCTGAGCCTCTGCAGCTGCAAGCCTGGGGTGTATCTGAGTCGGTAATCGGTAGCACCTCCACCTGTATGGGATCCTACTATGTGGGATAACCCTGTTACAGGAACCCCATACAATAAACTATATATATATATATATATATATATATATATATATAGAGGGGAGAGAACACTAGCGCATCAAAACTATAAATAATCTCAATACAAAGATAAAACACAATAAAGTATACAACACAATTCTAGAGGAGGTGCTACCATTGACTACCTGTCCCTTATCTTAAATGCTGCCAATTAGGTCCATGGCCCCACCAACGCCGAGAGAAAGAATTGGGTGAAGATGACCTAGGCGCAAACAAATGGGAAGGGAGAAAAATAATAATAAAGTGGGAAGTCCACAATAAATCAAAAAACAGAGCACCGTCAGGGAAGGGAATCCCAAAAAACAAATGTCCCTATATCTGATTGAGAACAAGAGAATTCCTTGCTGTAGACAATTAGGAGTATGAATAATATAAGTAATACTGTATATGGAAATGATAACCCGATGGTATAATTCTATCAATCAGGATTGTAGATACTATAATCAGTGCAATGCTTGAGTGAATAGTAGTCTTCTTAGAAAATGTAATTATAAAAACTTCACTTAATACAAAAATAAAACAAGAATAATGTGAGAGAGGATACACTTAATCAAAGTAAAATGACAATGTCCCGATATTGATCCAAGTCTTTAAAAAGACTTTGGGTATAGTTCCTATAGCATAAATTGATGCTCACACAGGAAAAAATATATTTAGTAGTTCTCCTTACCCTCCGTGATGATCTTCTGGGTGGTGGGATATGTGTAGTATATCTGCTTATGAGCAGTGTAGAATGCTGTTGGAGAGAGGGAGGGGGAAGAAAAGGGAGGGGGGGGGGGAGAAGGAAGGGGCTAGCCTGCCTCTTCTTCCTATTACTCTGTCAACTCACTCACCCCTCTTCAACAAGTAGATATATTGGTGTGATCCACGTCTCCAGACACACAGCTACCCTCCACCTCATCTCCTCTTCTATAGATGGACTGTGAATCAATACAACCAGTATCTCCAAACACACGGCTTGTCTCCGCCACACTCACCGCTTCCTCATCACGTGGGGGAGCCTCTTCACGTCTCGCGCGACGTTCAACTTAGAAACTGAACAGTCTTCAATATGATCAAAAACAGCAGTGGTTTTCAACTTTGTCTGCTATGAAACAGACCTGGAACAGGGGGACAATTCTCACAGATAGTGTTCCTCTCGCTGATAAGTTAACCCTACGCGTTTCAACACAAGGTGTCTTCATCAGGGGTTCAATGCAGGACTAACTATCCCTCTCTATATATATGCACCTCCTCTACAACACTAATTATAAACACATGATCATACCATATGATATCAATCACAGATCACAATTGGAAATTCATTTAAACACTATTAGACGTAGCAAGAAAACATAGAATACTGACAAATTAATAATTACATGAATTCAGATACGGGATATCTATTAGAAATGTGTAAAACACAATTATTTAGACAGAATTAGTATAACATAGATCTTTAGATCATTGGATTATAACATCCCCACAGCAACTTGCATTTAATTCAAAACGCAATTAAGCTAATCAAAACACAAATAGAAATCACCTATCAAATCGAAACCTTCTAATATGGGTTTTAATTGGTACACTTAAGTTACTGCACTTAAACCATATTTATGAAATAGAACAGGAAGAATCAATTTAGACATGGAGAATTGATTCATTACTTTGTATCTTCATGAAAATACACTGTGTATAAATAATCATGGATGATTGGGATATAATATTACACTTTTAATCTATTTAATTAATACATAAACCCAATTTTTATGTTGTTTTTTGGGATTCCCTTCCTTGACGGTGCTCTGTTTTTAAATTTATTGTGGACTCAACTTTATTATTTTTTCTCCCTTCCTTTTGTTTGCGCCTAGGTCATCTTCACCCAATAAATATAAATTTATATTATATATATATATATATATATATATATATTATATATATATATTATACACAGTGGTTGACAAATCACCAAAAAATCTACTCGCCACACAAAAAAATCTACTCGCCACCTAGTACCAAAACATGTGCTGCTTGGGCCAATATTTACTCGCGCGGGGGTAAATCCACTCGCCCGGGGCAGAGAATGTATATGTTTGTCGAACACTGTATATATATAATTATATATACATATACATATACATATAACATACACATATATATATATATATATATATAATGTAGAGGTATCAGAACCGTGATAGCCGAGCTTCAATAATCAAAAAATAAATAGATGATACCGTTCTGTGGCTAACGAAATGCTTTTTTGTGCGGCTTTCGAGATACACTGATCTTTTCTTCCGGCGATGTTACAATCCTTGCTTCATTCATGTAACATCGCCGGAAGAGAGATCAGTGTATCTCGAAGATCGCACAAATAAAAGCATTTCGTTAGCCACAGAACGGTACCATATTTATTTTATTATATATATATATATATATTATATATATATATATTATATAAGACAGAAATACAATAAGCGAAACCACACTGAATTAAAGAATAATAAATAATTACCACATGTACTGGAGGGTATAAACCCTACAATCTAACTTCCCTGACTCGGTCAGCAGCCAAAAGGTCTACCGCTCCACGGGCTGGTAACGAAAGATTTCCAAAGAGAATGACCTAGGCGCAAGTGAGAACAGAAAAACAAACATAGGGTAGTACGTTTCTAACAATTAAACCACCAGAAGGTATGATATGCACTCACAGCGTATAGGATAAAATCAAGCCTTGTATCCACCTCTGGGATCTGGAACAAATTACGACGAATCTGGAACAGCTGGTCATCCACAGCCAATGCAATCTCGTGTATAATTTCAAATGCAGAAGAGAGGTAAAACAAAAATATGATACACGGTTTAAAAATATTAATTAAAATAACTATAAGTAAAAAAATCCACTTGTGAGATATCATAAGCTCTTGAGAATTCTGAGCATCTCACATCATAGGGGTTAGTAACCTTTGCAGGTTTTCTCAACAGTCCTTGGTGGTGAATTAGTGACCAATAAAAAATAAGTTGGTTGTATCAGTAACACAACACTTGGTGTCTCTACTTATAACTGCTCACACAGTCTCTTTGGTAAGAGAATCTCTCCGCTTGTTATCGAACATAGGTTCTCTCTCATTCTCCTAATGTGCTTACAGTACTCACGGACTTAGAGGTGGATACTGTCCGTTTTTTCCTTAATCTGGATGCTTCTTCTTCCAACGAAGAGATCCTCACGCTGCCTCCGGTTGCCCGGGTTTGGGACGTCGTGACATGTGACGAAGCGATGCACGTACTCCCTTCGCGAGAGTTCCTACGGTGGGGCCGTGGGAGCGGTGTCTCAGTTCCTCTAGCAACTGCAAAATCAACACCGCATTCAAATAATGGGACAAATGGCCACCCGCGCACCTCTCAACTGTTGTCTTGCTCACTCCTGAGTATCCTGTGTTCACTCTCTGTAAACTATACACCACGCCTAGCGTTTCCCTTTCGGCTTCGTCAGGGGTGATCATATACTATCTGTCCCTCATCTGGGTGTATATAACCCTCCTCATTGCATGATTAGAATAAAAAATTAAAAAGTTTGCATTAAATGGCTCCATGGTATTTATATACACCGTTTATAAACTAACAATTGATTACATCTTGGTACCTTTTAAACTACACACACACACTGTATTTAATGAATAATTAATACTCTAACTAGCAAAAGCAAATAAATAAATAATAACCTTATAATTGATAAATATTGTTATAAAAGACAAACGAAACCAATTAATGTTAGCTGCCTATTACCTTCTATAATTGTATATCTTATAACAGAACATATATAAATTCTAAATGTAGTTCCCCATACTATTCTTAGCTAATATTTTTATACCACCCTTTCAAATGGAATGGTTACTAATTGGTGTGTATACTGATATAAATTCTGTCCTAAGAGAGGAGTGTACATAATTCTATTCCCACCCATTAAGTGGCAGAAGTTAATTCCCAAATGATTATACAGCTACAAACTCCATAAACAGGATATGATTTTAGAGGTAGATTTTAATTTAAGTTCTTAAATTTGGGGTATGTGACATTTTTAACCCTTATAGACTTGGAGTTAACACTACAATTACTCTAGACCAAATATAACATATTAGTTATATCTCATTCCTCATGATAACCCTTTATCATTTGGTAGGAATTTAATCTCATATTCCTACCAATAGAAATTATTACATATATATGTTATTTATGTAAGTGAAATTCATTGGAAGCACAGCTGATTATACTGTAGCAGACCAAGAATTTATGCTGCAAGATAACAAGCAGTATATTATTCTCATAGGACTTCATGGGACAATTATAACGTATAGAGATTAACAATTCATAGTGGTACTTTATGTTTATTATAATGTGCATACCTGATATATTAAAGGACATTAATGCAGTTGTACAAAAGGAAAATGGTTATTCAAATATAAACAGTCAGTTGCACATCCCAACATCAAAAAACTCTCATAGGCGATTGCAGGGAACATCTATTAGAAAAAGTACACATCATATATATGACACATGTGTGGACTCACAGATGACTATTACCTATAGGGAATTTGGAAAATTATCGCTATCCTAATTCTCAGTTAGCAACAGATATGTATTCAAACTATGTGGGTCATACAGATCTAAATGGGCTTAATCCTTAAAAAAGATCACCAGATCTATATCAATGTTTAGACCCAGTGGAGCTAATGTTTTGAGGGCATAATCCAATATGTCTCCTGTCTAGATATTTTTAATATATGGATTCCCTCCTCTCAGCTTGGCTTGACTTTCTCAATGCCCACAAATTTTAGACCTCTAGGATTGACCATGAAATATTTTAAAATGTTTGATACACTATGCTGCAATAGGCCCTTCTCAATATTTCTTACATGTTTGCAATGCGATTTTGAGTTTCTTGTTGTCCTCCCAATGTATTGTTTATTGAGGACATTGCAACAAGTATAACGACGTTGCTTGTGTTACAATCAACAATGTTTTATTTCATAATTAATTTGTGAAACTTCAGATTTTATTGTTAAATCTTTTTTGGGAGTTCGGATGTAATTTGCAACCTTTACACGTTGACACATGAAAAACCCGTGTGATCGTAACTGGTTTCTGATTATCTTTCTTTAAAGCTAGGGGCTAATCTTTGTTTTAGATTGTTGCCCTGTAAAGATAATTTCAGGTTTTGATGGCAATATTTGTTGTAGATTGGGTCCTTATGTAAGATACCCCAATGTTTGTGAATAATTTTCCTGATGTCTCTAGCTGCATTACTGTACTTAGTTACAAAGGGGACTGATATTTTACCCTCTCTTCCGTCTGTTGTCCTTATTTATATTTAATTAGGTCTGCCCATCCATTATGGAAACTTTCTGTGATGCATCCTCAACTATATTTATATTGTAATTCTGTCTTGTAATTACTCCATCAGATTTGCTGCTTGTTCATCACAAAACAGTTTTGGGTACAGTTGCGTTTTATTCTTTGCATCTGTCCAGTGGGATGTTATTTATCATTTTTTCAGAATGTCCCATATCTCCCCACAAAAAATTATTTGTGTCCACACTCTTAATAAAAGTTTTGGTCTCATTCGGCCCTCCTCAATGTATATGAGTTAGATCTAAAAACTCAATCCGGTTCGCTACTGTACTTCGTGGTGAACTTCAGTTGTACGGATTGTTATTCAATCCTGCCAGAAATATCTCCAACTGCCTACACTTCCCTCCCAAATCAGGAGGATATCATATATAGCGATACAATGATACCAGGCTGGCCCCAAAATTTGTGGGTGGACCAGATGGATTCATCCTCCCACTACCCATGAGATATTTGCGTAATTTGGGGCAAACTCTGGTAGCAATGGCGGTAACCTCACTGCAGAAAAAATTGGTCATTATACCAAAAATAATTATGGCCCAGAATATGTTTGATGCCAGTCAACAATAAATCATTTGAATTTCTAAGTTATTATCCTGAATCAGATTTTCTTGACAGCTGCACATCCCTGGGTGTGATCAATCACGTGTAGAGAGAACACACGTCGCACGTGACAAGTATGTAGCTGTCTTTCCACTCAATCCCTCCAGAATATTCGCACCTGAATTGTATCCTTTAAGAGGATCTAAATTTACCCACTGTCTTTTAGGAACTGGTCTATATAACCTGAAAGGTTTCGAGGAAGAGCTTTAATTCCGGACACAATGGGACGACCTGTGGGATTGGGGTGGGGATTCTTATAGAGTTCGGGCAAATAATAAAAAATGGGGATTCTGGTGAGTGATATAATATAGATCATTCCCACTCAGTTTACTTAATATGCCATTCTTAAGGCCCCTTGTTAGCAGATTCCAGTAATTCTTTTGGAATTTCTCTGTTGGATACTTTGTAAGGTTTGTATGTTACAGAGTCTCCCAATAGTCTAAATGACTCAAATCATAATCGTGTCTATTAAGGATCACCACCCCTCCACCTTTGTCCGCTGTTTTAATTACATGTCGTCCCTTCCCATTGTTCTTGGACTGCATCAAGTTCCTTTTTGTAATTCTTTTGGGCCCTTGGTTTTTCTTGTGTCTAGTTTCTCCCTATCCGCCTGACTACATGGAAGGTGTCAATATGTCCTCCCTTAAATAATGATAGAACAATTGATTTCTTCTTACATGTGTATGTTTAAATCTTTCACATGTTGTGACACCATTGTCATTGTCTTCGTGCGTAACATTTTGCTTCATGAAGTACTTTTTTTAAAGTAAATTCCTGGCAAACTTACTTATGTCAATATGATTGAAGGTATTTATTCTTCACTACTAGGGGCAAAGGCCATAACTTTGTTAGAACACTTGTCTGGTCAGATGTTAATACATATTATACTCAGATTAAAAATCCCTACTCTAAGTATCTATTGTGTTTTTTGGTGGCTTTAACCCCTCCTCTAGTTCCTTCTTAGTGGGTCTTCTATTTTTCTTTGCGGGTTGAGTGAGATTCTGTGTGATGTGTCGAGTTGGTGTATTTTGTCCCCCCCCCCTTCCTGGTTTGTCTTTCTGTCTTTCTCTAAAAAAGACCTTGATTCGCTGATGTAGATGGATTCTCACTCTTTTAAATACCTCCTCGTATCTTTTTCTCTATAGCTAATGTGCGGACATGTAAAATGGCTACAGTCATCTCTCCTGCTGACGTAAGCCTGGTAATGTTTTAGGCATTGCCAATGCATATAATTATGGAGGTTTGCCTCACACCTGGTGGGGTGCCGTGTGGTATGATGGGGAGTAGTAGGTCACATGCTGCTGCTCCATGGTTAGTGTGTCAGAGGTGTGTCAGCTTCCAGAGTATACATAAGGCACAGCACTGAGCCTAAAGTTAGTTCTGCCAGATCTACGTTCAGGTCTGCCAAGAGGAGGAGTTCTGGCAGGAGCCCAAGTTCAAGTACTAGCCTAGAGACTGAAAGTTATATATATAGTAACCATAGAGGAGACTGTGTCCAGGGACCTGGCACAGGGCAAGTGTTCCCTGCGGGGATAGGGAATCCCTATCTAAAGGAGAGATACACCTTTTAAGGGAGGGACGGCACTGACTGCAGAACAGAAGATGGCAAGAATATACTGCGAGGGCGGCAGCGGCCACATCACCCAATAAAGATGTTCTCAATCACAAACATCTCTGTGTACATGTGTGGTGGGAATGTACAGAGGACACCACTGAGGAGTTCCTCAACAGGATCATCCCCTTGCGGACGCAGGGACCCTGATGAGGTGGAGGCGCTGCACTTGGAATTAGGTGTGAGACAGCACACTACCTCAGCTCGCCTGTCTGGACGGAGTCCTCCCAACACCATCATGCAGGAAGACTCAGGAGTCCTGTTGCCAACAGGTGCACCACCAGACAACTACCACACTGTGTAAGGGGGCTGTGAGCCACAAGGGGCCAATGTGAGATGGTGGGTGCGGTCCGTAGGGCCGCGAAATACCGTTACATTTGGAGGCGAGCTGCGAGATTCAATCTTCATCAGGACAAGCTCAGCTAGCACACTTGGGAACAGGGAAGAGAGTCTGCTGCCACTCGTGCTACGTAGGGACGGACTAGGGTGGTCAGGGGGGGCTGACGGGAATTTGTCAGTTCCAGGAGGGACGACCAGGGGGCTGAAAGGAGTGAGGGAGGTCGGATGAGGATTGGAGCGGGCTATAGTGACCGAGTCACCTTGAGGTGCTATGTTGGTAGAAGCCGGAGAAGGGGATAGCCTGTTAACTTGGTCAGGAATCTGGATGAGGGTTTCCGCTAGGCTGACCAAGAAGGTAGAGCCCCAAGAGACTGCATGGCCGAGACAGAAGTACCTAGCCCATTCCAGACACTACATGACAAGAGGAAGCAAAGAAGTAAGAGTCACAGACCACTGAGAAGAGTGCAGGAGTGAGCCTAGCCTGAGGTAGTGCAACATGAGTCCAGCCTAGTTCAGGTAACATGTGGTGGTGCATCTGAGCAAACTCTTTTATTGTACTGATGGGAGGGCTGCCCCGCAAGAGCGAGTCCAGTCGATAACTGTTACGTAGAGAAGGAGGATCCGCGTGGTGGGCGGAGAACACAAAATGCGACAGAGACTGTGATGGGGAGGGCACCCGTGGCGTGCACCCCACTGAAGAGCAGAAAACTGTCCCCGTAGATTCTATAGTTAACCAGTATGCTCTGGAGCGGAGCGAAGGCCGTTCTGCCCCGTTTTATCCGTGTCGGACACCGAGGGGCCACCTAAGTGAGAAGAGTGTGAGGAAAATTGAATAATTGGGGGAGGAACCCCGCGAGGGAGAGCAAACAAAATGACTTTTTGGCTTAAAAGGCACCAAAATGGCGGGTTCCCGCTGCTAGGGAAACCGCATGGGACAGTCACAGAGGGAAATGGCTGAGGCGAGAACTTGCAAAGAGATGGGACAGGTGGAAGGGAGCGCGGTGGGCCGATGCGATGGGGGCCTGGGATGTTGGCGATACAGGCAGTCAGAACACCCCCTGTGAGTGAGGGGGGCCATAGGCGGCGAAGTGATGGCTGGCCTTCAAGACAGTCACTCCTCGGCCCCTGTGGCTGAGGACCAACGCTAGTCTATGTAGGACCCTCCCCCGGATTTCCAGCAGGATGGGGGAAGGACTGTTTAACTATGGACGTGGGAGAAGCACATGGGCCCCCGGGACATGAGATCCAGACCGCGCCACACAAAAGGTAGTCGGGGCCGCGGAAATGATTTGCAAGAAGAGGGATATTTGCGCAAGCTGCTGATGCAGAGAGAAGACGGGAACTAGCTGCGGGAAAAGGATAGGATCCAGCTCTGAGAGGAAATGGCGCGAAACGCCGACCGCGCCCACCAGGACTGAGAGAGGCGGCGCCTTAATTAAGGGGCGAATATTCCCACTGTGGGACCCGTCCCATAATTGCAACCCTGGGGGCGGGTTCCAGCTGGTCATCGCGAAAGGAGAGCGCCGAAGCACGGAAGTGGCTGGCCAACCAAAGCTTTCTAACGTCCAGTTGCAGAGAACCATCTGACGCTAGTGTGACCTACCTGAAAGGTGGTCCTACAAAAAGATAGATGGTCCTGCCCCTCCGCATGTGGGAAACTATGGTTCCCAGCCCTACCTCGTTAACGGCGGGTAGGAAGTACTAGTTAGTCAAGGGTGGCTAACACCGCGCGGTGGGTCGGGCTCTGCACATGAGCGGGCGATGCAGGGGAATGATAGGCCCGCCGGGCAGGAGCTTGACGGGTCAACAGCGGCCGCACGTTGCCCACATGAGGACAACTGTACTTATGGCCTCATGCAGAAATTTATACCGTACAAGGTCTGACCACCCCGGGGGGACCAGGCGTTCGTCAAGCGAACGACGAAGTCCCCATGGCGCACTGTGGATGAGGACGTGCTTGTCACCTGAGAAGAGGGAGGACTTGGTAGCCAGTCAAGTCGGCTGGCGGCCGCAACCGAGACAGTCGGGCACTCCTGACCGCACTCCGAAGGGCAGGAGAGAGAGAATCTCGGACGGGAATCTCCGTGGCAACTTGCGTAAAACGGTCAGGGTGACAGCGAGGCCCAGGATAGAAACCGGGGAGCACGAACCCCCGTTGGGTGTACCGCAGCAGCTGTCAGAAGAGCAGGGAGTCCCCGCAGATATGGCGAGCCTGAGTACGGAGTCCCTCCGGACCTAACGTTGGCGAGGCGTAACGGACGAGAGTCAGAGACGCCGAGACACCCATGCAGAGGACGGGTAAGTGGTGTTAAGGAGGGCTATGGACAAGAAGGAATTTAAAGGGAACAAAGCAGCAAGGGGGCTGGGGGGAGAGCGGAGAGGAAATGTTGGGGAGGACGATGGGGAGAGAGGGGGATTGAGGGGAAATGACAGGGAGCAGGCGAACGGGGAGAAGAGACGGCAGCACCTTGAAGGTGAGGAATGATGGACGGAAGGGAGCTTGCGGGGATGAGTCAGTTTGAGGTAAGAGGGAAGAGGGGCACGAGAAGGGAGGTCCAACCCGCGCGGGTGATGCCGGATGGGTCGGTTGTTTACGGTCGGGGAGGAAATCACTTCCGGTGCGCGACCAACGGAACCCCGAGGACGAAGAATGCAGCGACGGCCTTCGTGCGATTGGGGGAAGCGGGTCCGGTCCCCGATATAGGCGAGGACGTCTCTGCGGAGATGCACGACTGCATCCAGTCCCGAACGCCGTGTCAGTAGTCAGCTACCCGATGCCCTTAAGACCCGGCGCCAGCGGCGGGGCTGACGGCCGGGCGACGGCACTGCTCTCCGTTGATTGATAAGTGGTTTTTGTTGGGAGGACCGTCACCTCAACTAGCCTTGCCCGCCAGAGGCTCTGCGGGTCCGGAGCGACTGGCATCTCGAGTGGACTGTGGGGTGGCAGTCTGGCTGTCGATCACCTACAAGGGGCCCAGGAGTATGGGCATGGGCGATCCCAGGATGAGGAGGGTGTGAGATATCAGACTCATTGGCCAGTCTACGGCCAGCGGACGCAGGACAGAAGGGTTCGTTAACCCCTGTGGGTACCCCCCAAGATTCCTCTGCCCCTCGGCCCATCCCGACACCGTCCACTAGCTCTCTAAAACCCCTCGACCCAATCCACGGGTCACGTGGTTCCCGCCTTCCTCCCTAGTTTGGAATATGTGGGACAGATTGAATGCGTGGAATACATCAGGGGAGAAGGGAGACGCGACTGGGGGGAAAATGAAAAAAAAGATCAGCCAAGTGGCGCTCGGAGGCGATTCTTGGGGAGGGGAGAGAGAGAGGAATTGAGAGTGGTTACGACAGCCACCCGAGCCGTGAAAAGGCCAGGGTGTTCTTCAAGTGGTTCTTCTACCACGATCGGCGACCGGTCAGTCGGGATATTTTCGTATAGACGATGAGGGAACAGGGAGATGGGTTGGTCAAGATAGATTCAGAGAAAACCGTCTTGGTGGGCCCAAATGCTCGATAGGTACGCGGCCTGGAGTGCGACGCACTCTGGTTTCCTCATCCCGGAGAGAGAAGCGAGCTGCTAAAGATTTAGTGGACTACTGGTGGCGGGGGGGAGGTGAATTACACGCTGAAAAGTAGGGACACAGAGGAGTTAGTGAGAGTGGTGGCAGGCTGCATGGATCGAAGAATGGGAAATAGAACCCATGGTAATAGCATCTATCAGAACCCCGTGGACCCTGATGACGCCCCATCATGGGGTAGTTGATGGGAGGGCAGGTCAAAGGCTGACCTGACCTGGATATTAGTAGGGCCGACGGAGAACCCTAATGGCTCGGGATTTATTTATAAATCTGTCCCACGGGTTGGCAGTACCCGTATGTCCCTTGAGCCTCTCTGGAGAGATAGGGAAACAGGGGGGGATAGGGTTGCTTAGGAGGCCATAGAAGGATGCACCTAGTGGTGAAGAAAGAGGAGTCCGTGATTGGAGAGGGCGAGGAGCGGCCATAGCATTTCTTCATTAGAGCACTTCGTGAGGTATGGGATGGCCGAACATTATAAGAAACGGGGACATATAGCATGAGAGGGGAATGACTAGGAATTATCCGTCACGGGTCATCGACATGGCGGAAGGAGCAGCGATGAGGAGCGAGGGAAGAAACAGAAACAAAATCACTATTTTTAGGGGGTCGAGGGTGGTGGGGTAGCTAATAAAATACGGGGGGTTGGCGTTCGTGGCGCTTGTGGTCGAGGGGCGGGCGGTGGCGGATGCGCGGAATATGTAGTCAGGTTTTGAACAACCAGGAAAGATTTGTATGAAAGTTAAACCAATTTGGTGTATTTTCCTGCTTGATGGAGGGCCCGAGCGGTTCGGCATGGAAAAGGGTGTAGATTAACAAATGTAGGGGTCCCAGCCGAGGACGATGGGGATTCACAAGGGGGACGAATGTCGCGGACATGTAAAATGGCTACAGTCATCTCTCCTGCTGACAGTAAGGCCTGGTAAGTTGTAGGCATGCCAGCAGTAATTATGGAGGTTTGCCCTCACACCCTGGTGGGGTGCCCTGTGTATGGATGGGAGTAGTCACATGCTCTGACTCCATGGTTAGTGATGTCAGAGGTGTGTCAGCTTCCAGAGTATACATAAGGCACAGCACTGAGCCTAAAGTTAGTTCTGCCACAGATCTACGTTCAGCTCTGCCAAGAGGAGGAGTTCTGGCAGGAGCCCAAGTTCAAGTACTAGCCTAAGAGACTGAAAGTTATATTATAGTAACCATAGAGGAGACTGTGTCCAGGGACCTGGCACAGGGCAGTGTTCCCTGCGGGGATAGGGAATCCCTATCTAAGGAGAGATACACCTTTTAAAGGGAGGCACTGACTGCAGAATGAGTGGCTAAGAATATACTGCGAGGGGCAGCTAGGCCACATCAACCAATAAAGATGTTCTCAATCACAAACACTCTCGTGTACATGTGTGGAGTGAATGTACAGAGAGGAGCACCACGGAGGAGTTCCTCAACAGGATCATCCCCTTGCGGACGCAGGGACCCTGATGAGGTGGAGGCGCTGCACTGGAACTAGGTGAGACTCAGCACACTACCTCAGCTGCCTGTCTGGATGGGTCCTCCCCACACACCATCATGCGGGAGACTCAGGAGTCCTGTTGCCAACAGGTGCACCACCAGACACTACCACACTGTAATGGGGGCCGGTTAGACCACAGGGGCCAATGTGAGATTGGGTGGGTCAAGCCGGTTCAGAAATACCGTTACACTAGTATTTTGGGGGGCCTGTTTTTTGTTGTAATTCCCTTTCCAACTCTGTTTCCTATATCTATATTCCCCTGAACCTCGTCTATCTCTATCCTGCCAATGTCTGCCTCTATTATCCCCCCAATTGTAATTATCTTTTTTGTAAAAGGAATTAGATTTGGGTGCATGGTATTGACTATTACTTACGTTTTGATGACCTGTTTGACTATTGGTCGGTTTTGAATCTTTAGGATCTATCGTTGTATCTTTTTTATTTTGTTTCCATGTTCTAACAATTATTCTGATAATCTTCTTTATCTCTCCTTGCTTTCCTTTGTTTACGTAATTTAGTATCTCTTTCATTTTTATCAACCCTTAGTTTGACTTTCCTTTCTATTTCTTTATATTTGGAATCCTGGGTATTGGTACCTAGTTTATTTTCAATTATTTTAATTTCTTCTTCAAATTTAGCTTAACTTTTATTCCTATGTATAATTAAAAATTTCATTAATTCCATAGAAGCCTGATCTAAAATTTTGTTCCATTCATTCATAAATTCTATATTGTCCTGATCTGATGTAGGATCTTTAAAGATCCTAAGACCTCTAGGGATCCTATTGGTCGCAATATAATGCTCCAGTGATCTCACATCCCAAATAGTTTTGGTCTCCTTAATTAAAATTTGTTCCAATTTGAGGAAGATTGACTCTAAGTCTTCTTCATCGCCTGTTGTGCTTTCTAACCTTATATCATCTGAAAAGATAATATCAATATCTACCACTCTATTCTTCCTCATAAAAAAGATAGAATCTGACTTGGTTTCTGTGGCCATTTATAAAATCTGAATGTGGTGCTGCTATATGTTGTGCGGAACCAATACAATACAAAAGACAGAAATACAATAAGCGCAACCACACTGAAATGAATAAATAAAATAATTACCACATGTACTGGAGGGTATAAACCCTTACAATCTAACTTTCCCTGACTCGGTCTGCAGCCAAAAGGTCTACCGCTCCACGGGCTGGTAACGAAAGATTTCCAAAGAGAATGACCTAGGCGCAAGTGGAGACAAGAAAAAAAAACATAGGGTAGTACGTTCTAACAATTAAACCACCAGAAGGTATGATATGCACTCACAGCGTATAGGATAAAATCAAGCCTTGTATCCACTCTGGGATCTGGAACAATTTACGACGAATCTGGAACAGCTGGTCATCCACAGCAAATGCAATCTCGTGTATAATTTCACATGCAGGAAGAGAGGTAAAACACAAATATAGCGTAACACAGTTTATTAAAATTATTAATAAAATAACTATAAGTAAAAAACTCACACTTTGTGAGATATCATAAAACATTTGAGAATTCTGAGCCTCTCACACTTATCAGGGGTTAGTAACACTTTGCAGGTTTTCTCAACAGTCCTTGGTGTGTAGATTAGTGACCAATTAAGAAATAAATCCTGGTTGTAATCAGTAACACACACACTTGGTGTCTCTACTTATAACTGCTCCACACAGTCTCCTTTGGTAAGAGATATCTCTCCGTTGGTATCGACCTACATAGGTCTCTCTCACTACACCTAATATGCTTACAGTACTCACGGTACTTAGAGGTAGATACTGTCTGTTTTTCTCCTTAATCTGGATGCTTCTTGCTTCCCACAAAGAATCCTCACTGCTCCTCCGGTTGCCCGCGTCTCCTGGGGACGTTCCGTGACACGTGACGACGCGATGACGTCACTCCCTCTCGCGAGAGTTCCTCCGGTGGGCTGTGGGAGCGGTGTCTCATTCCTCTGCACTGCAACTCACACCGCATGCAAATAATGGGACAAATGGCCACCCGCACCTCTCAACTGTTGTCTGCTGCTACTCCTGAGTATCCTGTGTTCACTCTCTGTAAACTATACACCACGCCCTACGCGTTTCTCCTTTAGGCTTTTTCAGGGGCTGATCATACTATCTGTCCCTCATCTGGGGTTATATACCCTCCTCCATTGCATGATTAGTTAATTAAAAAATTAAAAAGTTTTGCATATTAAATTGGCTCCATGGTATTTAATATACACAGTTTATAACATAACAATTGATTACATCTTGGTACCTTTTAAACTACACACACACACTGTATTTAATGAATAATTAATACTCTAACTTAAGCAAAAGCAAATATAAATAAATAATAACCTTATAATTCGATAAATAATTGTTATAAAAGACAAACGAAACCAATTAAATGTTAGCTGCCTATTACCTTCTATAATTGTATATCTTATAACAGAACAATATATAAATTCTAAATGTAGGTTCCCCATACTATTCTTAGCTAATAGTTTTTATACCACCCTTTCAAATGGAATGGGTTACTAATTGGTGTTATACTGTATATAAATTCTGTCCTAAAGAGAGGAGTGTACTAATAATTCTATTCCCACCCATTAAGTGGCAGAAGTTAATTCCCAAATGATTTATACAGCTACAAACTCCATAACAGGATATGATTTTAGAGGTAGATTTTATAATGTTTCTTAAATTTTGGGGTATGTGACATTTTTAACCCATTATAGACTTGGAGTTAACACTACAATTACTCTAGACCAAATATAACAATATATAGTTATATCTCATTCCTCATGATAACCCTTTATCATTTTGGTTAGGAATTTAATCTCATATTCCTACCAATAGAAATTATTACATATATATGTATTATTTATGTAAGTGAAATTCATTGGAAGCACAGCTGATTATAGCAGACCAGAGAATTTTATGCTGCATAGATAACAAAGCAGTATTATTATTCTCATAGGGACTTCATAGGGACAATTATACGTATAGAGATTAACACTTCATAGTGGTACTTTATGTTTATCATAATGTGCATACCTGATATATTAAAAGGACATTTAATGACAGTTGTACAGAAAAGGAAAATGGTTATTCAAATATAAACAGTCAGTTGCACACTCCAACATCAAAAAACTCTCATAGGCGATTGCAGGGAACATCTATTAGAAAAAGCTACATCATATATTATTGACACATGTTGTGACTCACAGATGACTATATACCTATAGGGAATTCTGGAATAATTATCGCATTCCTAATTCTCATGTTCACACAGATGATGTATCAAACTATTTGTGGGTCATACAGATCATAAATGGGGCTTAATCCCTTAAAAAAGATCCCAGATCTATATCAATGTTTAGACCCAGTGGAGCTAATGTTTTGAGGGCATAGATCCAATATGTCTCCTGTCTAGATATTTTAATTATAGGATTCCCTCCTCTCCAGCTTGGTCTGACTTTCTCAATGCCCACAAATTTTAGACCTCTAGGATCTTGACCATGAAATTCTTTAAAATGTTTTGATACACTATGCTGCAATAGGCCCTTCTCAATATTTCTTACATGTTCTGCAATGCGTATTTTGAGTTTTCTTGTTGTCCTCCCAATGTATTGTTTATTGCAAGGACATTGCAACAAGTATACGACGTTGCTTGTGTTACAATCAATCATGTCCTTTATTTCATAATTAATTTGTGAAACTTCAGATTTTATTGTTTTAAATCTTTTTTGGGAGTTCGGATGTAATTTGCAACCTTTACACGTTTGACACATGAAAAACCCTGTTGTTATCGTAACTGGTTTCTGATTATCTTTCTTTAAACAGCTAGGGGCTAATCTTTGTTTTAGATTTGTTGCCCTTGTAAAGATAATTTCAGGTTTTGATGGCAATATTTGTTGTAGCATTGGGTCCTTATGTAAGATACCCCAATGTTTGTGAATAATTTTCCTGATGTCTCTAGCTGCATTACTGTACTTAGTTACAAAGGGGACTGATATTTTACCCTCTTCTCTCCGTCTGTTGTCCTTAGTTTTATATTTAATTAGCTCTGCCCTATCCATTATGGAAACCTTTCTGTATGCATCCTCAACTATTTCTTTATTGTAATTTCTGTCTGTAAATTTTACCATCAGATCTTTGGCTTGTTCATCAAAAACATGTTTCTGGGTACAGTTGCGTTTATTCTTTGCATCTGTCCCAGTGGGATGTTATTTATCCATTTTTCAGAATGTCCACTATCTCCCAACAAAAAATTATTTGTGTCCACACTCTTAATAAAAGTTTTGGTCTCAATTCGGCCCTCCTCAATGTATATGAGTAGATCTAAAAACTCAATCTGGTTCCTACTGTACTTCGTGGTGAACTTCAAGTTGTACGGATTGTTATTCAATCCTGCCAGAAATATCTCCAACTGCTCTACACTTCCCTCCCAAATCAGGAGGATATCATCTATATAGCGATACCATGATACCAGGCTTGCCCCAAATTTGTGGTTGGACCAGATGGATTCATCCTCCCACTTACCCATGAAGATATTTGCGTAATTTGGGGCAAACCTGGTACCCATGGCGGTAACCCTCACTTGCAGAAAAAATTGGTCATTATACCAAAAATAATTATGGCCCAGAATATGTTTGATGCAGTCAACAATAAAATCTATTTGAACTAATTCTAAGTTATTATCCTGAATCAGATTTTCTTTGACAGCTGCACATCCCTGTGTGTGATCAATCACTGTGTAGAGAGAACACACGTCGCACGTGACAAGTATGTAGCTGTCTTTCCACTCAATATCCCTCAGAATATTCAGCACCTGAATTGTATCCTTTAAGTAGGATCTAAATTTACCCACTGGTTCTTTTAGGAACTGGTCTATATAACCTGAAAGGTTCGAGGTAAGAGCTTTAATTCCGGACACAATGGGACGACCTGGTGGGTGGGTGGGATCCTTATGGAGTTTCGGCAAATAATAAAAAATGGGGATTCGTGGTGATTCATTATATAGATATTCCCACTCAGCTTTACTTAATATGCCATCTTTAAGGCCCCTGTTAAGCAATTCCAGTAATTCCTTTTGGAATTTCTCTGTTGGATTACTTTGTAATGGTTTGTATGTTACAGAGTCTCCCAATAGTCTAAATGACTCCAAATCATAATCGTGTCTATTAAGGATCACCACCCCTCCACCTTTGTCCGCTGTTTTAATTACAATGTCGTCCCTTCCCATTAGTTCTTGGACTGCATCAAGTTCCTTTTTTGTCATATTCTTTTTGGGCCCTTGGTTTTTCTTGTGTTCTAGTTTCTCCATATCCGCCTGAACTAACTTGCTGAAGGTGTCAATATGTCCTCCCCTTAAATAACTTGGGTAGAACAATGATTTCTTCTTACATGTTGTATGTTTAAATCTTTCACATGTTGTGACACCTTCATTTGTCACTTCGTGCGTAACATTTTGCTTCATGAAGTACTTTTTTAAAGTTAAATTCCTGGCAAACTTACTTATGTCAATATATGTATTGAAGGTATTTATTCTACTACTAGGGGCAAAGGCCATACCTTTGCTTAGTACACTTGTCTGGTCAGATGTTAATACTATATTACTCAGATTAAAGATCCCTAACTCTTAAGTATCTATAGTGCTGTTTTTTTTGGTGGCTTTAACCCCTCCTCTAGTTCCTCTCTTAGTGGGCTTTCTATTTTTCTTTTGCGGGGTGATGACGATTTGTGATGTGTCTGAGTTGGTACTTTGTCCCCCCCCCCCTTCCTGGTTTGTCCTTTTCCTGTCTTTTCTCTAAAAAAGACCTTGATTCTGCTGATGTAGATGGATTCTCAACCTCTTTAAATACCTCCTCTGTATCTTTTTCTCTATAGCTAATGTAGCGGACATGTAAAATGGCTACAGTCATCTCTCCTGCTGACAGTAAGGCCTGGTAAGTTGTAGGCATGCCAGCAGTAATTATGGAGGTTTGCCCTCACACCCTGGTGGGGTGCCCTGTGTATGGATGGGAGTAGTCACATGCTCTGACTCCATGGTTAGTGATGTCAGAGGTGTGTCAGCTTCCAGAGTATACATAAGGCACAGCACTGAGCCTAAAGTTAGTTCTGCCACAGATCTACGTTCAGCTCTGCCAAGAGGAGGAGTTCTGGCAGGAGCCCAAGTTCAAGTACTAGCCTAAGAGACTGAAAGTTATTGTGTGTGTGTGTGTGTGTGTGTGTGTGTGTGTGTGTGTGTGTGTGTATGTATGTCGTGATTGTCCTGTTATTTGCACATCGTAGTGCTGTCGTCATTACTTGCTACTATGGGTAAATAATTGGGTCTTGGCAAAGTTCTGCTTTGAACTTGGGCCTGGATAAGCCTTTCCTTGTAGGACAGGATGCATCCTTTGCAAAAAGTTGATGCCTAATGTTAGGGCAATGTATATGTGCACTAGAACATTTGTCAGTAGAAATATAAAAGGTATTCACAATTGATTTTCAGCATGCCGCCATCTTTGCCTTGGGATGTCATGTTTGGCAAATGAATTGCCAGAGAGGCTGCAGTGAATTGAGATTCTCTTGTTTGCCTTCTGGTTTCTGCTAAAGGTCACACAGAATGAGTTTGGAATCAAACTCGCAATCTTGTGTATTGGATGGCGTCCGTTAACCTTAACCACTGCACCACTCCCCTTGCAGACTCATCATAACGCTTCTGATGGGAAGATGCAGCCTTTGATCACCTTGCTTACCTGTTCCGAAAAATCCAAAAGATTTCAATCCAGATCTATAGAGTATTTATTCTCACTTGCACTACCTAGAAACACGAAAACAAGGAGGGTTGGAGTCAAATAAGAAACAAAGTTTGACGGTGCACAGTGGAGATTTTCATTTCCACTACCAAGCGATGGCTGAACCTTGTAATTTTAAGAAAAGCACAATCATGTGTGGTGTTCCAGTTGGTTAAAAAAAGAAAATGGTGTCTGTGTGCGCCCTCTTGTGGATACTGTGCAGTATGGTGGCATGCAATCTCAGTCCAGTTTCAATTGAGTGCCTTTTTCAAATATATATAACTGGATGTGCTTTAATGGCTCCAGAGCCTGACTGTGAGTATTTACACCTAACTATTCTGTTATCCCGTAGTGAGCAGAGGTACAATGCATGTTTTTTTTTGGACAGGGGTATTCAACTCCAGGCCCCCACACACACACACACATCAGGTTTTCATGATATCCCTGCTTCAGCACAAGTGGTTCAATCAGAGGCTCAGCTAAAGACTGAGCCACCTCTGCTGAAGCAGGGATATCCTGAAAACCTGACCTGTTGGGGGGGTTTGAGGACTGGCATTGAGCACCCCTGTTTTAGGGCACCCACCTTCTTAATCATTACATGAGGTATTTGTCAAGATGAGGGGGGTGTAACCCCCCCACTGCCAGATGCGAGTACACACATCAACAAAAGTATGTTGTAAAACAGTTGTGCAAGACGACACTGTAGACACTGTATTGAAACAAATTGAGGGTGGATTTCTCTTTGAAAAATAGTTGTTGTATGGAGAGAGCGAATAAAAATCTTAATGAAACGCAAAGTAAAATGTTAAATGCCCCTTTGGCAGTTAGTGAAAGGGTTAAAGATTGTTTTGAAACAAGTCTTTTTTTTAAATCTTATATTATATATGCATTTATGCTAATATCCTATATTATAAACACTTCCTAATAGTGTTTAAAAAGGCAATCCAAGCAGCTTAAAAAAAAACAACTAATTACCTTAGCTGCTGATCAATTGGTTCTCCCGTGATCGATCAACAAAAATCCTTATTCCCTGGATTCACTAAATGGTCGCCTTTCAGTTTCAAATCAATTCTTCAGTCAGTGTAATTCAGCAGCTATTTAAAACCAGAGACAGAACATAAAACACAGACAGAGCTCAGTGCACATCCAGTGAAACTCATACACGGTACAGTGCCTAAATGTATATGTATAGATATCTATTAAATAAAATGGTCTTTTAGTTTAACATTTTGGCCAAATTGTTGTAAGCCCCTGAGCCACTACACGGCAGACCACACCTCAAGGGTCCTTAACACTAATATAAATTCTTAATAACCTGTGCATTACCAGGAAGAATGATTTATAATAAATCTGTCAAAATTAGTTGCATAGTTCTAAGTCTGACTGAAGCTTTTATTAACCTGTACAGTACCAGGAAAAGCACTCTGTATTAGATTTATCATAATCAAACTGCAAGCAAGCACGTTCCCCTGAGAGTGGGAGATGCTATGGAGTGAGCTTTTAACCATTTAAATGTGGGAGGGGGTGAGTTTAAATTAGGTAGGAGGTTGCCACCCTCCAATCAGCTAATTATATGCTTATATATATGTTGTGGTTATTTTGGGGGTTCAATATGAGCTTGTAGGTGTCCTGTATGTTTTACAAATCTTGTTCAGTTAGTCTTAGCTGATTGGAGGGTGGCAACCAAACAAAAAAAAACTGTTTTCTCGTGCGAAGGCCGGGTCACATGAGCTGCTAACCCAATGAGGGCGAATGAGCTCCGTGATGTCATGGCCCCGCCCACAACACGCGTCCAACTACAGGGCGCACAACACTCCAGCTAGAGCGAAGCGTGAAGCCCCTCGCACGGCTGCGCGGGCGCACGCCCCCTCCATGGACGCGGCCTTGGGACATAAATACAAAATGGTATCGCCCTGAGTACATTGATACCAAATATATAACTATAACTTCAATTTTGGCAGAGAGGCCCGAAATGAGTACGGCCTGCGTGAAGCTCTTCACATCGGAGAATTTCATGGCTGAATGCAAAAGGTGCATGCCATTATTGGCGAGGCGAAACTACCCTCTAGCATAAAAATACCCCCGTAAAGTATATCTTTTCTGAAAGCGCATGTTCCTAGGAATTTAGACGTGGGTCCACACGTTTCCACAAAAGTAATAGGGTGGGAATTTTTCTCATAAATTGACACCAACTTCAGAATTCGCGTGACAATTCCCCCACACGTTCAGTTTAATCGGAAATGAATACTGTATTTTATCGCCCCTAGGCCCACGGAGTATACTGATACCAAATATGTATAGCTCTGCAAACTATTTTGTCATAAAGAGGCCCCAACTTCGTAAGACTGCGCAGGGCCCTGTCATGACTGAATGCAAAAAGTACTCGCCATCAGTGGCTAAGCAAAACCACTCTCCAGCATGAAAATACCACCCATAAAAGTGTATATTTTTTTGAGGGTACATGCCACAAGCTATTTAGACGGGGGTAATGTGTCGTTCCCCCCCCCCCCCCCCCCCTCATTTTTCTAACCAGGAATCTTGGTTGAATACAGTGGTCTTGATATTTTTGTCTCAAAATGTTACACTAATTTCAGCTGCTGACATACTTTCCAAGACCAAACACCCCTATAGCATAAAACTACCACCACTAAAGTCTATATTTTCTGAAATGTGCAGAAGTGGATGTTTTTGGCGGTTCCCAAAATAGCATTAGACAGATTTTGACGCGCCCCCATTTTCTCGTGTAATTAGAGTAACTATACAGTAATACACCCAGGCATTTTGTGAAAGTAGACAGAGGAATTATGGGACGGGTCACTTTAAACTGTCCTTTGAAGGGGACTATATTGATTGTCCCTTTGTATAACAGATAACATGAAAATGGTGATGTTTTCACACAAGGGTTGGGGTGCATTTTGAAGCCCGCACCAAGGACAAATGTATCCCTAGAAATATGGGGTTCACTACCAACGTCAATCAAGGGGGCTCCATATTTGTAGGAATAAAAATGTGCCTGTGGAGTCTCGTGAAAAGAAAGTGTTGAAATACATATATGTACAATGGATTATGTCGCTCATTTTGACGAAGACACCTCATTTAACAATTTGACTCTGACAAATGTAAAAGTTCCCATTATTGATGGGGACCCTGTCCTCCTATCACTCAATAGGACTCATGGGGAAAAAACAGTGCCTGGGTGCCCTGCTCACTGTGACCCTCCCCTCCTTCCCCCACAAACCCCATCACCAAAGACTGAAAATGTAATATTTACATTGTGTGTGTGTGTGTGTGTGTTAAACGCCCCCCGTCTCTCTTTCTCTCCCTCCCCCCGCCTCTCTCGCCTCTCTCCCCCCTCCCCGTCTCTCTCCCACCTCCCCGTCTCTCTCCCCCCTCCCCGTCTCTCTCCCCCCTCCCCGTTGGCCAAATTGTTGTAAGCCCCTGAGCCACTACACGGCAGACCACACCTCAAGGGTCCCTAACACTAATATAAATTCTTAATAACCTGTGCATTACCAGGAAGAATGATTTATAATAAATCTGTCAAAATTAGTTGCATAGTTCTAAGTCTGATTGAAGCTTTTATTAACCTGTACATTACCAGGGAAAGCACACTGTATTAGATTTGTCACAATCATACTGCAAGCAAGCAAGTTCCCCTGAGAGTGGGAGATGCTATGGAGTGAGATTTTAACCATTTAAATGCGGGGGGGGGGGTGAGCTTAAATTAGGTAGGAGGTTGCCACCCTCCAATCAGCTAAGACCAGCTGAACAAGAATTGTAAAACATACAGGACACCTACAAGCTTATATTAAACCCCAAAAATAACCACAACATATATATATACTGTATAAGCATATAAGTGTCACAGACGAGTGCTACTGAGCATGGCAATATATATTTAAAACCAGAGACAGAACATGAAACACAGACAGAGCTCAGTGCACATCCAGCGAAACTTATACATCTTGATATTACGATATTCAATCTGTGCTGTAGCTTTTGACTGCGACCCTGTGCATTTGACTGCATATGGTTGATTTGTGTGCTTTTTATGTACTGTATTTGGGGGTGTAGGAATCAAATTATTATGATCACCTGCCTTTTGAAATTATGTAATTTCTTTGAACTGCTGCACAGCTAATACTTCATGCAGCTGTACCCTGTACCCCCTCCCCCATGCACACACACAAGGCTCGCTCAAGGATTTGAAACTCTTATCGACAGACACCTCTACAGAGTCATTTATTTTCTGACGCTTGCCATTGTGTTCTTAATCCGTCCCTATCTGAGCGTCACCTCACTGCGCCTGCGTGTAATCCTCTTTGAAACGGGAGCTAGCTGATTACTGCGGATGAATCACCCAACAACCCCCCCCCCTCTCCAACCCTTTGAGGCTTTGTTTACGGTAACGCTTTGGAAAAATCCCTTCTCGAATTTGATATGTAAATCTGATTTGCACAGCATTATGAGAATTGAGAGTTAAAAAAACCATTAACTGATTCATGTTGTTTTGTCATTCATTCTTTTTCTTTGGTGTACTGTAGGTGTGGGGGGGGGGGGGGTTGTTGTCAATGATTATGATTATCAAGAATGTAAATAAATATTTATTTTATTTTATCAGGAACCGAAAAAAACAAATATAAAAATAATCATGAATAATACATAATGCAGTCTTTATTAAGTTCTTCTGTCAGATGGAAATTGAGGGCCGGTGGATAAACATGAATAATGCACATTGATAATAATATTAATTAATAATATATAATATATAATATACATATATAGTAATATAATTTTTTCCATCTTTATCTTCTTCCTCATTCTGTGTACAGTACAGTAGTTCATTGAGAGAGGAGAGGTTTTGTGTACATCATTACTGCAGTTTAGATACTGTACACTTAACTGTACAAACAGTTCACAAACTGTACACGACACCCCCCTCTCTCCCAGTCCATCCTTTTTCCTGAAAAGACAAGAAAACAAAAAATGAGTGCAGTTATATGCATACTGTATTATGGCATTGTGTGCTGTGTAGTACTGTTAAACTAGTTTATACTGGAACTACTGTATACTGTGACTACTGTTATATAGTTTGGAACCAGATGGCTGGTGCTGCTCTCTCTGGAAATAAATAAATTGAGCAGTTAGGTGCATATTGTACTGTATTATGGCATTGTGAACTGTATACTGTAGCTACTACATATTGGTACGCTGTTAGCACTGTCAAACAAGTCCATACTGGAACTACTGTATACTCTGACTACTGTTAAATACTTTGTAACCAGATGGCTAGTGCTGCTCTCTCTGGAAATAAGTAAATTGAGCAGTTACTGTACTGTAGGTGCATACTGTATTATCGCATTGTGTACTGTATAGCTACTCCATATTGGACTACTGTATGCAGTTACCGTAGTACTGTCAAACTAGTCTATACTGGAACGACTGTATACTCTGACTACTAGGAAAGAAAACATCTGTGCCATACTTACCTGTATCATACTGTACTTACAATACTACAGTACAGTACTTCAGTATACCATACTACCTTCCTGATGCTTGCCCATTACGCACGATCACAATGGGCAACACAGTCGCAATATGGTAAATATATTTATTGCATCGTTCCACGGTGAGTACATCGTTCCAAAAAATCAGTATGCCTTTCGCCAACTCATCCTTTTTGGAGGGTTTCACGACTTTTCGGATATGGTCCTTCAGCTAATGCCAGACCATTTCGATCGGATTGAAGTCTGGCGATCTGTCATTGGAAAAAAAGGACAATTAGTTTAAGAGATACAGTACAGTACACAGTAAAAACAGTGGGGAAAAAATGAGACACGGTTACCGCACTTACTCCGCTGGCGTCTTGACCCAGTTGATACCGCGCTCAAGGATATGCGCTGTTGACGCGGTGTGCTTCGGATCGTTGTCCTGGTAGAAACGGTGACCATCCGGGAACTCACGTGTGATGTATTCCACAATCTCAGGCACAATTTGCTCTTGGAAGAAAGCTTTATTCATGATTCCTATAGCAAGAAAAGAAAAGTGCTCAAAAAACTGCACACTAGTACAGTACAGTGCATAAGTCTAAATTATATTTTATATATTTTACCTTCAAAGATGACAATGCATCCTGGTCCACGCCTAGAGATGGCACCCCACAAATGCATCTTCACTCAGTGTTTTGGACGCAGCTTCATAGATATGCGACCTTTTTTGTGGAATGCAAAGGTGGCAAATCTCTCCAGCGATACAGTAGACTCGTCAGTGAAGATGCAATCCTGGAAAGTTTCTCCACTGTCGATCCATGCCTGGGCCTGGACCACTTTCTTGATCTTGTTAACGTCCCTTAGCATAGGGTACGCTCTGTAATGACAAGGAATAAATAATTTTAGAGGTACAGTACAGTTTCTTAAACAACACTTTTACCTCCTGTAATGTCCAGTACTAACCTCACACGTCCATATTTCCATCCAATTCTGCGTCTCATCTTCTTTATGCTGGTCTCGGATACAGTCAGATTGTGATTTTCCTGCAGAGTGTATTTGACCCTTAATGCACTCTTTTCATCATTTTCCTCACTTATATTGTCGACCAGAAGAGTTGTCTCCCTAAAATGTACAGAAAAACAACAATCCGGTAAGTTACAGTGCAGTAGGCCACAAGCACACCACATCATTTGGTGTAAAAATAGTAAACAATGAGATATTGTTCTATTAATATGCAGCAATATAAAAAAAATATATACTGTTGTTATATAAATATACCGAAATATCTTTAAAATTAGATACAGTAGATCTACAGTACACAATATATTGTTCTATTAATATGCAGCAATATAAAAAATATACATATACTGTTGTTATATAAATATACCGAAATAACTATAAAATTAGATACAGTAGATCTACAGTACACACTATATTGTTCTATTAATATGCAGCAATATAAACAAAATATATACTGATGTTATATAAATATACCGAAATAACAATAAAATTAGATACAGTAGATCTACACAATATATGTTCTATTAATATGCAGCAATGATAGATATACTGTATACTTGAAAACGAGAGGTAACTCTCAATGTACACTGGCGACACACTTTATTCGAGCTCGGCTAGTCCCACGAATTCGGGTATACCCGGGTGTATTGAGGTTTGTGACTGTTTTCTGCCCGAGTGCATTGGGTTATTTTCCAGGCAGGGATTGAAGCATTTTATTCCCGCTGGCTGCAATACTGCACAGTATATATATATATATATATACTGCATTACAATTCATGAATTTATGCCATCTGGTAGACACGCGAAGCATTGCAGCCTATTAAATCCTAATCATTATCATTTAACAGATCAGCCGCCCGTCAGCCAGGCATGAACCCAGGCTGGGAAGGCAAACGCAACGGGGCTTGTCAGAGGTGAGGAGTGGCGCATTCCAGGTATCTGCCAGGTACATACTGGGTATTTGCTCGAATAAAGTGTGTCGGTGCAGTATTACTTCATGGTAAAATATTTTATAAATAAATAAAAAAATATAGTTATAAATATACTTACGCGTTAGTTACCGTTGTGTCTTCGTGCGTTGTCTGGTTTTTCCGTGTGCATGATAGCTCACAGTGGATGATGGCACAACGAGGCCATAAGCAGCTAACCAGCGTTGGATATCTGCAATACGGTGTCCGCTCGTGTACATCTCCTTAATTCGCATGCTGAGCTCCTTTGAAATCTTTTTAACAGGCATTGCTGCGAGTAGAAAGAAATGTAAACACAAGAATGTATATTCGATGTTTAGTCGATGTGTATTCAATGTGCAGTGAATCCACAAAATGGATGGTGTATTTATACGGTAATGACTCACATTTGAGTACGCCCACTTTCAACACCTGTACCTCGTCGCCATGCATTAAAGGTTACACACTTTGCATAGCCCACCACTCGATGATCTTTATCTGAACTTGCCCTTGTCCAGATACTGCATTGTGCCATCAGCTTCCATGGATAAACCTCGATTCTACGGACGCAAGAACCCACTCGCCTCTGCAGTGCCTGTCATGCCGAAAAAGCAAAAGGTGGCAGCCGTTTCCACGCCAAGGCCAAAGCGACAGGCTAAGGCCAATAAAGAAAACCTTCTGCTGACCCCAAAGGCTAAGGGTTTTAATAGACGTAAGCCTTATTATGTCAAGAAGAAATTAGGTGATGTACACTCAACGCAAAACAAATGGCAGCCAACCCATCAAACCCGCAGACCACTTCCTCCAATACGCTTCGACGATTCTGCCGCCGCTCTCCCGGCTATCTTCAGCCCGTCTTCTCCAGTACTCATCCTCGACGCTTCCGCCACCCTCCCGGAAACCCACAGGCCATCTTCGCTGCCGCTGCCGCTGGTGCCCCTGAAATCCACGGGTCACTTTCTCCTTTGCGCTTAGACGACTCTGCCGCTTCTCGCCCGGAAATCCAGAGGTCACTTTCTCCATCCCTCTTCGACGATGCTGCCGCTTCTCCTCTCCCGGTTATCCACAGGTCACCTCCTCCATCCTTCTTCGGCGACGCTGCCGCTTCTCTCCATGGAACCCCCATCTCATCCTCCGTAGCACCCATTCACCCATACAGGTATGTCCACAGCATGCCATGCACATGAAGCAGCTCGTTAGACCGGATGCTGAATGGGATAAGTGTGGCTATCCCCGGGAACTCTATTGTGCTTGCAAAGATAGATCTGCTTCTGGAGACCATGCTAAATATGGATCAACGGATGCAGAAGATGGGTCAACAGATGGAGAAGATGGATCGACGGATGGAGAAGATAGAGACTGACATAGCGGGGATACATAATTTGCTCAGTGTTCATGTCCCTGTATCCCCGACGCCGGAGCAGGAGGGTGGCATGGATGTGATGAATGGGACCTTCGACCACCTTCCATCACCAAGCGCACCCCCTCCACCAGAAGATTTTGTGTACATGTATGCCATTGAGGAGGAGTATAACATGACAACCCCATCAAGACCACGCCAGGAGACAACACGGCGACCAAGACAGGAGGAAAGCTTCCTCCCAGACAACTTACCCTCACCCGCCGTCACAAGCACACCCGCTCACAGAAGAACACCCGCTTCCAGAACCCAACCTACATTCGCTTGCATCGATACGGTGCCCGACATCATCCTGCGCGATCTGCCACCGGCACTCAGGGAGAAGTATAGGGTGTTGAGTGCTGGTGTACCCCACAAGTATGCCTTGTTAATTTTTAAGTACCACGTGTGCTACTTGATGTACTGCGAGTGGGCCTACAAAGTGAACTATGAAGGAAATCGCGAAAAAAAGGCGCTTCCTGACAATTTAAGAAAGACCATTCTGGAGGAATTGCAATGCTTTTTTTCAATTACAGATCCTTTAATGAAAGGCGTTTGAGACTGCATTAATGGCATTTTGCGCCACACAAGGCATCGGCCATGAAAGGACAATCTGGTGGGGTACGCATTCGCGTGAGTGTTCAACTGTTGTAAATTTTTTGTAAATGTTTTGTTCCAGTCCCCGAGCGCAACAAACAGGCCTGGTTTTCAAAGGTTAACCTGGAAACCAGGCCTGTTTGTGGCCCACGAGGACTGGAGTTGTGCAGGCCTGACTGACTGCTCTGCACACCATCCCACTGTAAATGTTTTGACTTGCTGTACTTTAATAAAGGAAATGTTGCGTTTTGTATATTTTATGAATAAAGATTTTTTTTTAATAACAGGTAAGACCATACTGTTGTGCTATACTGTACATGTTTTGACCTGCTGTACTTAAATAAAGGAGATGTTGTGTGTTTAAACTTGTATTAATACATAAATGTTTTTATTTACTGTACACAAGACCTGCACAATTCCAGTCTCAGAGGGCAACAAACAGGCCTGGTTTTCAAAGGTTATCCTGAAAACCGGGCCTGTTTGCGGCCCTCGAGGACTGGAGTTGTGCAGGCCTGACTGACTGCTCTGCACACCATACTACTGTAAATGTTTTGACTTGCTGTACTTTAATAAAGGAGATGTTACGTTTTGTATATTTTATGAATTAAGAATTTTTTTTAATAACAACATGTGACTGTAAACCATACTGACTGACTGTAAATGTTTTTACTTTCTGTACATAAATGTTTTCACTAGCAGTAAACCATACACCTGTTGATGTTTTTAATTGCTGTGCACTTAAAATGTTTTTACATTGTACAGTACTTGTAAATAAATATTTTTGTACTTACTACACCAATAAAAGAAAATGTTGATTTGTTTTAAATTGTTCCATTGTCTCCTTTGATACTGTAACAAATACAGTGTTTCTAGAATGTACTGTCCAGGCATACTCTACTGTATACTGTAGGCATGCTCAGTACTGTACATCACAAGAGTATTAAAACAATACATGCTGTACGGGTATAGAATACACATATGTACAGGAACAAATGTAGAATAAACGCATACTTTTTATTTTCTCGGGTTTATAATACAGTATATATAAAAAAGTATTGTATACGGTCTGAAAACATCAGCATACTGTTTCAGGTATTCTACCCTAATCAATAACAACGGCCACTAAACTGTAGACTCCGGTACGTGGTTTTTAAAATCCGATTCAGCAATGTGCAGGCATTGTTACACAAAGCGATATTATCCATCGAAATCCCTCCATTTGCCGTTTTCCGCATGAGATGACAAAGTTTTCTTTTCTGAGGAAAAACAAAAATAAAAGTTTTACTGTAATGATAAGTCCCCTAAAGAAGTTCCCAGTCAGTCCTACCAATAATTTTCTCGGGGGGTGTCTCCTGTTCATATGCGCATGCGCCTACCATCGATGTGATGACACGCATATGCGTTTCAAGAAGGTTCCAATGCGCATGCGCCTAGCGTTCCACCAATTGTTCAGTATCTGCAGTACTGTAGAAGCCGCTCAGCCAATGATATTGCTTACAGGAGAATCGCTTGACTTTTGAATCACACTGATATTGATATTTTCAAAATAAAAAAAACAGAATAAAATACGGCAACATTACTCACCATAGAATTTCCCATTCAGCTGGTGCCGGCGCCGGGCCACTGCCAGTCCAGTATTCTTGATCATACACGTTGACAGGTGACAGCTCGACTACTACACCTGTAGTCAGCTTATGAGGCTGGAAATCGCTTAGGTACATGCAAGCTTGCTCGAAACTGTACGCGAAATCCGGCTCAGGCTTCAGGTATCCGTGCGTGGACAGACAGCAAGGGTTGTCACTGACGGTCGGACCGTTATTGGAAGCCGGTGCTGGTGCATTGCTTGCCAGCGACTCTCGTTTCTTAGTTGGTTTTAACACGACCTTTCGCCTTTTGCCGTCTGCATGATCATAGATACAGGAAAAACCCGGTGATACACACCAATACCCTCCAATAAATTCGGGATCAATACGAAAAAAACATGGATCGCTTCATAACTTTTTCCTTATTGCACGCTTCCACACATGAGGAGCTGGCGAAAATTTGTAAAAGTCATAGTTTTCGATGAAATACTGATAGATTTGAACAACTGTTGCCATCTTATCATCTGTTGCATTAATCGCGGCCCAAATTAAATAATATCTGCCATCTGGCGGACACACGAAGAATTGCAACCTATTAAATCCGAACCATTCTCAATAAACGCATCAACCGCGCATCAACCGTGCATCAACCGCGCATCAACCGCGCATCAACCGCGGATGAGAATGCAACATGAATGCGGCATGAACCCGGTGAAGTGCGTAACATTAGAAAAAAATCCAGGAAAAATGCGGTGATGTTGTAGAATAAAAGGGGCAGCAACAGTATATATTGCCATGCTCAGTAGCACTACTCTGTGACACTTATATGCTTATATATATGTTGTGGTTATTTTTGGGGTTTAATATAAGCTTGTAGGTGTCCTGTATGTTTTACAATTCTTGTTCAGCTGGTCTTAGCTGATTGGAGGGTGGCAACCTCCTACCTAATTTAAGCTTACACCATTCCACATTTAAATGGTTAAAAGCTCACTCCATAGCATCTCCCACTCTCAAGGGAACTTGCTTGCTTGCAGTATGATTGTGACAAATCTAATACAGAGTGCTTTTCCTGGTAATGTACAGGTTAATAAAAGCTTCAATCAGACTTAGAACTATGCAACTAATTTTGACAGATTTATTATAAATCATTCTTCCTGGTAATGCACAGGTTATTAAGAATTTATATTAGTGTTAGGGACCCTTGAGATAGTTGGGTCTGCCGTGTAGTGGCTCAGGGGCTTACAACAATTTGGCCAAAATGTTAAACTAAAAGACCATTTTATTTAATAGATATCTATACATATATATTTAGGCACTGTACCGTGTATAAGTTTCGCTGGATGTGCACTGAGCTCTGTCTGTGTTTCATGTTCTGTCTCTGGTTTTAAATATATATTGCCATGCTCAGTAGCACTTATATGCTTATATATATGTTGTGGTTATTTTGGGGGTTCAATATGAGCTTGTAGGTGTCCTGTATGCTCTGGGTTATGGCCACCTTGCGCATGCGCGATCTCATCTAAGATGGCGATGCCCTGCTAAGGGAGCCGTCGGGAGCCTCCAGTGATCCTATTGCCTCCTTGACCACCTGCACCGCTCAGCAACCTCCCCCGTAGCAGAGGTAAGCGGGACCCCAGGGAGGAATATGTTATACTCTCCCCCTGGTGAAAATCCCAACGTTCCCACTTGAGCACAGTGTAAACCATACAATTTATAAAAAAATGCCGTCTCATGGATACAACTTATCACATTAATCTGCTTTAATCAAGTTATACATCTCGGAAAACATGACTGTGACCGACTTAGGGCCTCATGCTGTAAGCAGCGATAAGCCCCATATCTCTAGTTTATCGTCAAAAAAGCCTACAGTGATTCAGTAAGCCCCGATAAATAGCCAATAAAAGCAAAAATCGTCTTATTTTTCTTGCCGGAAAAAAATTGCCTAGACCAGCGACGATAAGCCACTTTTCGGCACCAATCGCCAGTTTTTCAAACACGCTCAATTCTATAAGCCTGATCAGCTGATCGCAGATGATCGCCACTTTAGAATTGAGATTTCTTCTCGAAATTGTCCCGCCACAAAAAGCTGGCAAGGAGGTGGGGAGAAGCTGATAATGAGCGGCGAGACGGCACTTAGAAAATAAAATGCATCGGATTGATGCCGGGAGACTCTGGGGCTGATATCCATTAATATCAACACCTGAGACCCCCAGCATGAATCCGATGCATTTACAGGAACCTTCATTACATTAGCGGCTAGCCGCTAAGGCAATGAAGGGGTTAACCACCAATGCCGTGCTTATTGTGGGTAGCGGTGGTGGGTGAAGGTGTTATTTGGCCCTTGGTGGATGTTTAGGCCTTGCGGGGGGGAGGGGGTTGCGGGTGGACTTAACCCCTTCTTTACCTTAGCAGTTAATACCATTAAGTTAATGAAGGGGTTAACCCTTCAAACTACCCACCCGGTAGGCTTAAACACCCATCCTTGGGGCTACAACCCCCTTCACCAACCAAAGCTACCCACAATAAAAAAAAAATACAGCCCTACAACCCACGTCCTAAGCCCCCAATAAACCATTACAATATCTAATAAACACTAATATACAACCCACCATCCTGTGCCGCCACATAATGTAAAACCAATATTATTATTTTTACACACACGATTAATACCCCAGGCTGGCGGGGGTCCCCGGGTGGTCCTGATGGGTTTTCGCAGGCCACACTGTGCACCTGTGGGGGCCCCCGGTTACTCCCGGCAGGTGTCCGTGGGTCCTCAGGTGTCCCCATGGGTGTCCGGTGGTCCTCGTGTGGTCCCCGTGGGTCCCCGCTGTCCTGCGGTACCAATCCTGTATTTAAAAAATAAACATAGCCTAAATTTAAATCTACAGCTCCCCCCCCCAATCACATACAGTACAGTAATGGGCAAAATAACTATTATCCAGATATGGATAACAGATTATTTGCCCATTATTAAACACAACATTAGCCAGGCAGCATAAATAAAGTAAACAAAAAACGTTCAACTTATCCCTGCCAATGTGAAGGGCGTCCATGTTCGTCAGCTTACTTCAGAGCCATGTCCTCGGATGTCAGCAAGAATACATAATAAATTCAAAGTAATGTCCCCTAGCCCCTTAATCACCATAGTGGTTACTAACCACTATATTAATTAAGGGATTAACCCACCCTGCCCTGCTACCCACCCGAGATGCCTTACCACCCACCCCGGACCCACTATACCCACCCTTCACCAATTCATTGGTACAGTGGGTACATCATGCTCATACAATATGGGCATAATTTCCCACTATAGCAAGAAATGGTGAAGGAATAAAAATACAGGACCAAATAAAACACATAACATTGCCAAATAAAACACATTACATAGCCAACTAAATACATAACAAATGGCAATAAAACAATTAAATGGCACAGTGGCTACATCTTATCCATATAACATGACCATGATTTAACACTATTCCAGTCAATGGTCAACTTTAAAAACCAATCACAAACAATCTCCTATGCATTCCAAACAATAAAATAAAAACAAATTAAGAAGTAAACACAACAAAATGAACACCAATCAATTAATCAAATACAAAATGAAGACCAGAATAAACAATTAAAACACAAAAACAAAACCATGAGTAAATAAAATAAATATCCAAATGAACTGCATCATTCTAAAACAAAAGTCAAAAAATAATCCAAAATTAAAGGCAAACACCAATCAAAAGCCAAAAATAAACCATTTAAAACACCAAAAATGCCAGCATACTAAATACAAACGCAAAATAAAGAGCATAATAAACAAAAAAAACAAATGACCAATATAGATGTAAAATACATAAAAGCAAGCATTTGTCAAAACAACCATTGCTTGTCCCTGTATTTATGTATGCATATCCATAAAGAGACATACTTAAATAAAGTGTCAATGAATGGGCATAAAAAAAATTGAATCACAATAAAAAATAAAATTCAAAAAAACTGTAAAATAAAAATAACATACATTCAATATTTTTCCTTACCCTTAAATGTCTTCATCCTCTGATTCCCGTCGTCACCGTATGCTCTCAAACCAATCCATGATCCGGAACAGCAACGGTCCACAGTTAAAAAAAATCCGAAGTCCTTTTCATCTTTATTTATTTTCTTCTGTAAATTATAATCCATTTTGTCATTTTAGGGGTCTTCTGGGGTCTTCATCTGTATCTTCTTCATCTGTATCTTCTTCTTCATCTGTATCTTCTTCACCTGTATCTTTTGGAGGAATGCCCTTCTCCTATTGGTGAAGGACGTCCTCCCTCCTCAGCTTCTTGCCGTCAAATGAGACTGCAAAGGCTTTTATAGGCTTATGACGTCACATTTGAGGCAAATGATAAACACGCCATCTGATTGGCCAGTGAAAACCATGTGCCTTTTTTTTGTGAAGTCAAATCAAGGAAATGAAGCCAGCCAAACAGAATGACTGTGCTTTCTTTTCCCTTTAACATGACTTTAACATGACATCATCAAAAGCAACATGGCTGGCATCACATGGTACTTCAGTCAATCGGATGGTGGGAACTATATCCCCAATCTGATTGATTGTTGTAGGATGTGTATTGGTGTTTATTAGATATTGTAATGGTTTATTGGGGGCCTAGGAGGTGGGTAAAAGGGCTGTTGTGTGAATTTGTGTTCATTGTGGGTAGTGGGGGTGGGTGAAGGGAGTATTAGCCCCAATGATGGCTGTTTAGGCCTACAGGGGGGGGTAGCTGGAGGGTATTAGCCGCTAAGGTAATGAAAGGGTTAAATCCACCCGCAACCTTCCCGCAAGGCCTAAACACCCATCAAGGGCCAAATACCCCATTCACCCACCCTCGCTACCCACAATAAGCCTGGCACTGGTGTTTAACCCCTTCATTGCCTTAGCTGATATCCGCTAAAAATTTTATTAAAATGTAACTTGGGAAGCAGGGGGTCCCTGAGCTGAACCATTTTGATTTCAGCCTCAGGGACCTCCTGATTCCCGATTTACAGGCACTGTTATGGGGCATCAGGTGCTGGTACCGCCGCCATTTTTAAAGCGTCCGCGTGAAATTACCAGGGGATTTAAATACCAGGGCCTGTAAATCTGGAAGCAGGGGGTCCCCGAGGCTGAAATCAAAGCGGTTCAGCTCAGGAGACCCCCTGCTCCCACACACTATTAATAAAAATTACATTAAAGCAGCTTCATTACAATAGCAGATAGCCGCTATTGTAACACATTTTAAAATTGTTTACATATAATACTAGTGTATTGTAGCAGGGTGTCTGCAGCAGATAGAACTCAAGGTCTTTTCGGAGGGCAGATCCTATCGCCGGCGGGTACTCGCCATTTCTGCAAATGTTGTTATCACTGGTATTTGGGCCTTTCTGCATACTGTGATAGCAACACTGCCAAAAATGGCGATTTAAAAATCCTGTCGATTTTTTTCTATCGTACTTTACTGCATGAGGACCTTAATCTTTTGACTCACCATTCAGAGGTGTAGCCGGTATTTCTGGCTCATCGTCTCCCACTTGTGGGATAGGGAGAAGGTGATTACGGTGCCAGACCCTTACCCGGCCATCTGCATCTTTTATACGGTAGACCGGGAGGCCTGGCATTTGTGACTCCACCTCGAACACTCCGTCTCGCCAATGGTCGGCCAATTTATGTTTCCTGGGGATGCCGAGATTACAGAGGAGCACAGAGTCTCCTGGATCTCCCGATGTCTGACCTTATAGTCATATTGTCTTTTATTGTTAGCGTTTAGCTGGGAAGGGGACTTTTCGGCAAACTGATAAGCCTGTTGCAGGTTTTCTTGGATCCGCTGTATGTACTGAAAGTGCGTCGTGTTGTGTACCCCGTGTTTTGACACCCTCAGATACACATCCACAGGCTGCCAGGTTTCTCGCCCAAACATGAGGAACAATGGGGAGAACCCCGGGGACTTGTGGCGGGTACAATTATATGCATGTACCATTGTTTCCGGATGGTACGGGGTCGTTCGGGACTTAGTAATGTTGAGAAGCTTGATTAATTCCTTGATGAGCTTACTCCTAAAGTCCCGGCCTTGGTCTGAATGTACGCGGTTGGGTACGCCATAGTGCATGAAGTATCGCTCCCACAGGATTTTCACCACCATGATGGCCTTCTGATCTTTAGTGGGGAAGGCTTGATCGTAGGGTGTATAATGGTCCGTGACGACCAACACATTGCCGATGCCTCGGCATCTGGTTCAATGCAGAGGAAATCCATGCACACCAGGTCCATGGGATCTGAGCTCTTCAAGTGAGCCATTGGTGCAGCTCTGGTGTTCTGGATGCACCGTGAGCATCAGCGGCAGTTCCGCTCTATTGACTCTCGCATTCGTGGCTAGAAAAAATGGTCTCTTATCAGCCCACAGGTCTTCTCCACACCGAGATGGTCCTGTTCATTGTGCAAGGCTTTCAGGACCAGATGTTGTAGGTTCCTGGGCAGAACCAGTTGTCTTGTATCTAGGTGGTTATGTTATTGTACCAGCCAAAAGAGTTGATTGTTATCCATCTCAAATGTATCTATTTCTCGCACGAGTATCACGGCCATGTCGCTGGGGGCACGTTTCAGTATTGCAGGCTTGTTTTGCTGGATGGCCTTGCAGTTGATGCCAGCCACTTGATCCTACATTTGGTATTGAACCTTATCTTTCCATGCAATAATCTTGTCTTGGGTGATGTTCATCCCCTCTGGTTCACAGTAAGCGGCCGGGATGGCCTTGGTTTGGCATCCCAAGGAGTCCACGACTCTCAATTACGAGAAGGCCACTCGATCCGCTATAATGGCTGCCATTTGAGCATATCTCACATCCCTGGTACAGGGATCTCCTTCCAGAGGTCATCGTCCGGGGTAGTTCTCAGTCCCAGTTTTCGGGATAGAGCATCAGCTCAGATGTTCAGGGGCCCAGGTTTATACAGTTAGGTCTGGAAACAATTGGACAATGATACAAGTTTTGTTATTTCGGCTGTGTACCAAAATAAATTCAAGTTACAGTTACATAATTAATATGGGCTTTAAGTGCAGTCTATCAGCTTTAATTTGAGGGTATTCACATGCAAATTGGAGGAAGGGTTTAGGAATTATATATCTCTTTAATATGTAGCAGCCTCTTTTTCAGGGACCAAAAGTAATTGGGCAATTGACTCAAAAGATGTTTCATGGACAGGTGTGAAAGGGGAAAATAGGGTGCTCAACCCCAGCAAACTTCATCCACATATCTTAGAAAGACTCCATAGAAGAATGAGTTGGAGTGGGTACAATAAAATGACATGTGAGTAACTCAAGGATATAAGCAATAAGGTATCCACTTCCAAATAAGAGAACTCAGCTATAAACAGTCATAAGAACAAATTCTTACCCACTCTCACACTCTCTGCGGATCCGTAGTGGCGTGCCAGCCATGATAGGGAAGTCCAAAGGTAGTAGAAAAAGAGCAAATAGCGCACAGCCAGGGAGTCAGGTGGTAAAAGATAAAATCAATTTATTTCAGTCCATGACCAGTAAAAAACATCACCCCAAGGGGGGAAACACACAACCTCCTACGCGTTTCGGACCGGTAGGTCCTTTATCAAGGAGTAGGGAACACAGGGAAAGAGGGTGTCTTATATACCCCTAACTATCATAATGATCAGGAACACTTGTGAATTCAAACTGCCCCCTCGGTGCGCATGTGCGCGACGTCACGCGAGGCGCCACCGCAACAGGCACAGGTGCCAGTGGGTAGACATGCCCCCCCTCGCTCGTGCGCGCATGGAACCCCGGAGACAGTGAATAACTAAAGCTATGACCAGTAACCATGCAAATGGTTCCGCCCCACGTGACATACCTCCAGGCCACCGATTGGCCCGAGCGCGCCGCCACTCCGCCAATAGGAGAGAGGCTGAAATGGCAACACGCCCACCCCTCGGTCCCCAAGGGAAAGTCACGCTGGAGCCAGTGACCAGCCGCATTTAAAAACAAAATAGAGGATAATACATTAGCCTAACTTTATTACAACTGAATCGGATACCTCAAAATTGGGTAAAGAACCCCAATATTTGGTAATTGGTGTAATGGAGCAATTGGGGTTCTACGCGTAGGAGGTTGTGTGTTTCCCCCCTTGGGGTGATGTTTTTTACTGGTCATGGACTGAAATAAATGGATTTTATCTTTTACCACCTGACTCCCTGGCTGTGCGCTATTTGCTCTTTTTCTACTACTCATGGACAGGTGTGGGCTATTCCTTCATTATTTCATCATCAATTAAACAGGTTAAAGGTCTGGAGTTGATTCCAGATGTGGCATTCACATTTGAAAGCTGTTGCTGTGAACCCACAACATGGGGTCAAAGGAGCTCTCAATGCAAGTGAAACAGGGTAATCCTTAGGCTACAAAAAACAGAAAATCCATCAGAGAGATAGCAGGAACATTAGGAGTGGCCAAATCAACAGTTTGGTACATTCTGAGAAAAAAAGAACGCACTGGTGAGCTCTGCAACACAAAAAGCCCTGGATGTCCACGAAGACAACTGTGGTGGATGATCATTAGATCCTTTCCATGGTAAAGAAAAACCCCTTCACAACATCCAGTCAAGTGAAGAACACTCTCCAAGAGGTAGGCATAGCATTATCCAAGTGTACCATAAAGAGTAGACTTCACGAGAGCAAATATAGAGGGTTCACCCCCAAGGTGCAAACCATTCATAAGACTCAAGAATAGAAAGGCCAGATTAGACTTTGCCAAACAATATCTTAAAAAGCCAGTCCAGTTCTGGAACAGCATTCTTTGGACAGATGAAACTAAGATCAACCTGTAACAGAATGATGGGAAGAAAAAAGTATGGAAAAGGCTTGGAACGGCTCATGATCTGAAGCATACCACATAATCTGTAAAATACCGTGGAGGCAGTGTGATGGCATGGGCATTCATGGCTTACAATGGCACTGGGTCACTAGTGTTTATTGATGATGTGACAGAAGACAGAAGCAGCCGGATGAATTCTGAAGTGTGCAGGGATATATTGTCCGCTCAGATTTAACCAAATTCAGCGAAGTTGATTGGACGGCGCTTCACTTTACAGAAGGGCAATGACCCAAAACATACTGCGAAAGCAGCCCAGGAGTTTTTAAGGCAAAGAAGGGGAATATTCTGCAATGGCCGAGTCAATCACCTGATTTCAACCCGATCGAGCATGCATTTCACTTGCTGAAGACAAAACTTAAGGCAGAAAGACCCACGAACAAACAACAACTGAAGACAGCTGCAGTAAAGGCCTGGCAAAGCATTACAAAGGAATAAACCCAGCGTTTGGTGATGTCCATGCATTCCAGACTTCAAGCAGTCATTGCATGCAAAGGATTCTCGACAAAGTATTAAAAATAAACATTTTATTTATGATTGTGTTAATTTGTCCAATTATATTTGAGCCTCTGAAATAAGGGGTCTGTGTATGAAAATGGTTGCAATTCCTAAACGTTTCTTACAATATTTTTGTTGAACCCTGTGGACGGACGTGCACAGAGGTACACAATTAGGAGGCTTTATAATGTGAAATTATAATAGGCTTTATTGTGCCTGTTCCTTTTCATCAGGAAAATTATCCAAACACAGGGGGGGGAACAAAGCTTCCATTCACTTGGGAGTAATTCTAGTGAAAACACTATGCAACCAATTCACATCTCCCTAGTCAATCATTTCTCCCCAACCCCAAACATAGCAAGAAAATAAGCAGATATAAGCAGTCTCTTAATAATGAAAGTCTTATCTGTTTATCAGCTGTAGAGTAAGCTTCTCTGCTCTCCTGGAACAGCACAGAGCGTGCACAGAAAATCAGCATCCAGGTTTAGAAGTCTTATTTGGGCCTTGTGTCTTGAAAGCAGCTCTGCTAACTTTTGGCAGAGCTCATAACAAGTGTGTCTCCAAGTTCAGCTCAGGTGTCAGCTAAAGAGTTCTTACTTCCTCTTTGAACAGACAGGCTTTTGTAAGCCATCTCAATCAGGCAGGTGGTGTTTAGTAATTAACTACCAGAAGTTAACCACCACACTGCTAGATTAAAGACACATTACTGAACAGGGATAAGTCCCCTGTTACATACCACCCCTGTGTGTGGGAAGCTCGGGCTTACCACGGCCAAAGCCCATCCTTCCACTCTCATTCGAGACCTTTCTGTGACTTGAATGAGAGTGGATGGAGGAAGAGAACCTTCTGTCCCGCTGGGATTGGAGCCCTTTCTCCAGTTTATTTTTGTCTCCTCCTGAAGGTGCTTGAGATCAGCACTCCTCAGACGCTCGAGGAGGACTTTTTCCACGTAAAGTCTTCTTATTGCTTGCGCGGTCTTGAGATTTCTGTTGCGTCGGGCACTCCTCTTTTTGTAGATAAAGTGTATGGCAACAGTTGTAGAGCAGTTAGGACTAGCCCTTGGAGTTTTCTGCTCTTGATGCGGTCTTTCTGCAGCTTCTCCACACCACGGAGTCACCAGTTCAGCTTCTTCAGCTAAGGATTCTGCACTCCTACCTCTGTTTGTTGCCTGTTGGGCAGCTGTAGGTTTGACTAGTGCTTTCTTTGGTGGCTACAACTTCGTATTTTTGTTTTGCAGTTGCGTGGAGTCCCCAACTCTCACTGTACCCTTGTCCTCACGGGCATTAGTTACTGTGGGATACTGGTGCTTGGGCAGTGCCAATACCTTTTTCCATATTGGAGGAATCTGTATCAGAGTCTCCTTCATATTCTGGAGCTCTGTAATTTTTGTCGTCAAGGTTGCCGCTGCGTCTGTTTTCTCCTTGGTGTACTGACTCAAGGGAATGGAACAGTCTCTCTGTCTCTCCAGCTCTTCCTCCATTTTCTGAGCCTTCTCATGCTCCCTCTCATACAGAGTCACCTGGTATCGAAGCTCCGCCTCCAATGATGCTCTGAAGACATGCAGCGTGGCCTTTAGCTCCTCATACTGCTCTGTGGGTATTCAGAAATTCCTGCAGCGCTTGTACCTCTTTAGCAACCTGCAGCTTTTCTTCCTGCAGCGTTTGCTGCTTCTCCTCAGCATACTAGAGGTGTGTACGCAGACCTTGCAGTTTGTTCTGCAGTCGGTGCTCTGCTTCAAACATTTCCTCTTTCAAAAGTTTATTTATTTCTTTAAGAGCCTGCAGCTCTTCATTCTTTCCCTTGACGTATTCTGTCAACTCAGAATTTTCTTTTTTTAATCTTAAATTTTCTCTTTTTTCAGTCTCTGTACTATTCAGGGCTTCCTTGCTGTCCACCTTCCATTTTTGCACATCTGCTTGGAGGCGGGCTGTTTCCTGGCGTGAGACTTCCATCTCCAAGTTTAAGTTCTGAAGCTCCTTCTGAGAGACTTTGAGATCTAAGTTAAGATGTAGGATAGTTTTCCTTGAAATGTCCAGCTCCTCAGTGAGACTGTGTAGTTCCTTTCTGGAAACTTCCAGGTCTGTGCGGCAGCTGTTGGTCTCATGATATGAGGCATCAAGTGCTCTGCGGAGTGTCTGAACCTCTTTCTGAGATACGTCCACATCTATCCGGACACTGTTGATCTCCTGTTGTGAGGCATTCAACTCTATGCGCAGAGTGTGAACCTCTTGCTGGAAGACTGTCATCTGCTTCAGTACCTCCTCATACTTCCGCTTTAGCGTAGCCACCATTTTGTCAGACTGGCTCTGCTTTACATCCATGGCGGAAATAGTAGCCTTTGCAGTATCTAGCTCAGTCTTGAGATCCTTCAATTCGGTCTTGGCCGCCGAGTAAATTGCGAGCACAGTCTTCTGTAGCTCAGCATTATTATTTTTTTCCCTTTCCAATTCTTCACAGAGCAGATCACAGTCATGCCTGGCAATTTTCAGGGCGTCTTCAGGGCTGGTCAAGGGATCGTCACTCACTGGTTCCGGCTCCACTTCCCTGGGATGGTTGGTTGAGGGTTCCTCACTGTTGGCACTGGACAGACACTCCTTTGGGGTACACGACTTCTGCCTTGGGCCCTCTGGATATTCGGTTAACCGGGGGACGAATTCTCCATTTTCTCTAGGCTGCAGGGCAACTCGGTCCCCCTTTTTCTCCACAGGATCTGCGGACGTGTCTGTTAGTTCCACGATAAGTGAAGAACCACTTTTCTTTTTCTTCCTTTTTGATTTGGATGACACCGTCCCTTCAGGGATAATGGGGTCTTCATCTTCATTTGAAGTTTTAGCAGTTTCATTATATTCTCCAGGCTTTTCTTGCAGCTGCTTTAGCTGACAGAAATATTCGGTGATCCACTGCTCCCACTCTGTCTCCTGCTGATCATTTTCGTCATCAAAGGGAGCGGTCTTTTCTGTTCGTGCCGAGTTCAGGCACCCCCACCATTCTTGGGGTGTTTTGTGGGTGTGACTCGGTTTGGGTTCCCCGTAAGATATGTCTTCCTCTTTATTGGACTGGAAGGGCCACTCTTCCGTGGGGTAGGGTTCATTACAGGAACGCCGCATCTTGTCCTCCATTTTTAGGCTATCAGGTGTCATTTTCTTCCTGACCTCAGGAGGCGCTATTGCAGCTGTTGCCACTGTATTTGCTAGTACCCCCAATTGTGGTAGTTCTACAGGTGGGCATATCCTGCATGTATAGGTCGCAGCTCTCACAGGCATCTCCGTAGACTTTTCTTTCTTGGGTATTTTTTTTTTTTTTCAATATCAGCAGTACTGTGCATGCATTTTCTTTTATCAGGTATACAAAATGTGCAGTTGCTAGGTAAAAAAAAGTCTATTTGCTATATACCATTTATTTTCTAGGTGCAATCCCTCCGCTTCAGCAACAGAATTTGGTTTTCTGCCTGAGTTCAGTCATTTTCAGTCTCACCTTTGGGTATCTGTTTTCTCCCCAGATATACAGTATATAGTCAGATTTTTACTTGCAGAAAAACCTTCTTTGCAGTGGACTATTTCTTTAATTCCCGGCAGGGTGACTCAACACTCAGCAATTGGCTTTGAAATACCTTTCCTTTAAAGAGCAATTTTACACTCAGCAGTTGTTTGCTAAAAATACCCATGCTTCAGCACAGTCTTTGTATCAATTTTCACACTTTTCTGCATATACTCCATTCACAGCTGGTAGCCCTGTGCGGTGTGGCAACCTTTATTTGCAAAATCAGTACCACTCGTGGGTCACCATCTGTTTTCACTGCTTCAGCGAAACTTTTGAAAACAAGAAAAACCTATCTCTTTTTAAGGGCTGACTCACTTCTTGAACCCTGACTATGGCTAGAAGGCAAAATCCCTATTTCAATGACCGTATTACACTTTGTGATAGGTACAGTAATTAAAGGTTTACCTGCTTCAGCAGTCTCTTGGGATTGGGGAAAAGAGTCCATCTGTGGTTTTGTAAGTTTCAGTGCAGTGTAAGTTTCAGTGGTGTGTGTCCCTTTAAATCTGATCTCTGCTGCATGAGGGTTTTTTTTTTTTCCAAGTTGTTCAGACTTGTTTGTAGGCAAAAAATCATAACAAAAAAATTCACATAAAAACTCCGGTCCTTTTTAATTACAAGGACACCTCTTGTCCCACTTCTGACGACCATATGTGGACGGACGTTCACAGAGGTACACAATTAGGAGGCTTTATAATGTGAAATTATAATAGGCTTTATTGTGCCTGTTCCTTTTCATCAGGAAAATTATCCAAACACAGGGGGGGAAACAAAGCTTCCATTCACTTGGGAGTAATTCTAGTGAAAACACTATGCAACCAATTCGCATCTTCCTAGTCAATCATTTCTCCCCAACCCCAAACATAGCAAGAAAATAAGCAGATATAAGCAATCTCTTAATAATGAAAGTCTTATCTGTTTATCAGCTGTAGAGTAAGCTTCTCTGCTCTCCTGGAACAGCACGGAGCGTGCACAGAAAATCAGCATCCAGGTTTAGAAGTCTTATTTGGGCCTTGTGTCTTGAAAGCAGCTCTGCTAACTTTTGGCAGAGCTCAAAACAAATGTGTCTCCAAGTTCAGCTCAGGTGTCAGCTAAAGAGTTCTTACTTCCTGTTTGAACAGACAGGCTTTTGTAAGCCATCTCAATCAGGCAGGTGGTGTTTAGTAATTAACTACCAGAAGTTAACCACCACACTGCTAGATTAAAGGCACATTACTGAATAGGGATAAGTCCCCTGTTACAAACCCCTTGAATTAAAGCTAAAAGTCTGCACTTCTATTGCATCTTGGTTGTTTCATTTCAAATCCATTGTGGTGGCGTACAGAGTCAAAATTATGAAAATTGTGTCCAGTTATTTCCGGACCTAACTGTATTTCAGTGTAATCTGGTAATTGGAAAGGGCTGACAGCCATCTGTGTCCGGTGGCGTTTGGCGGACGTTAGTATGTATGTTAATGGATTGTTATCAGTCCGCACCTCGAAATTGACGCTGTACAGGTAATCATGGAGTTTGTCCACGATTGCCCACTTGAGATCAAGGAATTCCAACTTATGGACTGGGTAATTCTACTCGCTGGGAGTCAGGCTGCGGCTGATGTAGGCCACTGGTCGGAGGCCAGCTGGGTACTTCTGGTGCAGGACTGCACCTAGGCCATTGAGACTCGCATCTATATGGAGAATGTAGGGCTGTTCAGGGTCAGCGTATGCCAGAACAGGCGCCTCCGTCAAGCTCCTCTTCAGGGCATTGGGTGCCATTTCACAGGCGGCCGCCCATTTGTCGCCAAATGGATTCTTCGCCGGGGTGGCCTTTTGCCAAGTATCCTCAGGGTATATTTTGAGGAGGTGGTTCAGGACCTTTGACAACTGGAATACCCCACCACAAAACAGCGATAGTAGCCACAGAAGCATAGGAATGAACGGAGCTGCATGACGTTCTCAGGTCTGGGCCAGTTGACTACGGCTTCTGTTTTGGCAGGGTCTGTGGATATCCCTTTCCCAGACACTATATTCCCACATAGGTCATGGATGTGCGACAGAATTGGCTCTTATCTAAGGACAGCTTCAGGCTTTCCTGGCCTAGCCGATCCAGCACTTTCAACAGGCGTTCTTCATGTTCTTCGAAGGTGTTAACGAAGACAATGATATTGTCCAGGTAGACCAAGCATTTCCAGGGATTCATGTCACCTATGTTTTTCTCCATCAGATGTTTAAATGTCGCTGGGGCTCCACAAATGCCTTGGGGCTTATGCATAAATTGGTAAAAGCCCAGAGGACACACGAGCGACATATTCTCCTGGTCCTCCGCCCTCATCGGTACTTGATAGCACCCAGATTTCAGATCCAGCACACTGAACCCCGATAGTGCGTTAAGAAGCTCCTCAATTTGCAGGAGCGTATATTGATCAGGCACTGTGCAATTATTCAATTTCCGATATTCCACACAGACGGACGACTCATTCTTCTTTCTCACCACCACGATTGATGGCACGTATGGGCTGCGGGATTTGGTCACAATCCCCACTGTCTCCATCTCCTGTAGGGATTTTCTCAACAAACTAATTTATTGCTAATAGACTTGACGTTTCGGCCCCACAGGCCTTTCTCAAAAGCAGAAATGGCAATGCCATTTCTGCTTTTGAGAAAGGCCTGTGGGGCCAAAAGTCAAGTCTATTGGCAATAAATTAGTTTGTTGAGCAAATACATGGAGCCCTGATTTTCTTCATGTCAACCCTGGATTGACACAGAGAATCCTGAACCATGAGCACCGGTAGTTGTATCCCCTTTTGATTTTTTATTAGTGTGCAGCATTTATTTATCTTTCCATCTCCTGTAGAACATCTCTCACATCCTCCACATCTCGGTGAGCAATCCGACAGGACCGTTCCTGGAAGGGAGCAGTATCACTTAATCTGATGGTGTGTTGGATGCTTCGCCTGCAGCTCACATACATGTCGCTCGTTGAGAAGACTTCTCCTTGGACTTCTAGCTTGGCCATCAGCCATTCCCTCCATTTGGTGGACAGGGTTGAGTCCCTGAAGTCATAGGCCAGCCCGATCGTTGGGTCTTTTACTGCAGTGGTGGTTGCTTGCGCGGCCATCATATCGACGGGAGTAACTGGATATATTTGGCCCAATTGTTGGCCTTGGTCGAAGGACATGGGGCACGGGGAGATGTTCTGGACAAACCTTGATCCGCCCCGGCAACTTGGGGGCACTCAGGTGTCCTCGTGGGTGTCTGGGGGCTCTTGGGTGGTCCCCACGGCTCCCCACGGCTCCCCACTGGCCTGCGGTATAAATCCTGTGGCCAAATTTTTGATTTCAATACATTGAAATAAATACAACCCACCCCACAACACATTCAGTACAGTAATGGTCAAAATAACTATTATCCAGATATGGATAATAGCTTAGGTGCCATTATTAAATAAAACATTAGCCAGGCAGTGCAAATAAAGTAAATAAACCTTTCTACTTACCGCTGCCATCATGAAGGGCATCCTCATCAGCATACTGCAGGTCCATGTCCTCCGATGCCAGCAAGAATACATAAAAAATACAATCTTAGCCCCAAACCCCTTAATCAGCGTAGCAGTTATTAACCGCTATAGTAATTAAGGGGTTAACCCACCCTCCATGCTACCCACCAAGGAGGCCTAACCACACACACCCCGGAACCACTATATCCACCTTGTATCCATTAATTAGCATAACAGTACATCATACCCATATAATATGGGCATGAAAATCCACTATAGCAGTCAATGGTCATCCTAATAAAAATGCATGAAGACAAAAGACACAATAATAAAACAAATACACAAGCACCTAAACACCGCAATTCAATAAATAAAAACACCAGCCAACAAATGAAATAAATACAAGAACTAGCCAACCAATTAAATAAAAACACTAACCAACAAAACAATGAATTAATTGAAACAGTACTAAACAAATCAATTAATTAATAAAATCAGTAGCCAACACTTCAATTAAAACCATGAGCTAACAAAAGAAATAATTAATTAAAAACGCTAAACAATCAGAGAAATAAATTAAAACAAGCCATCAAAATCACAAACAATTTAATCCAAACAATAAACAGAAATAGAAAAAATAACACTCAATAGAAAACAAACATTTGCCAAAAAATGGCTATCACTGTATTAATCTGTACCCTAAAGTGGCACAGATTAACACATTAGCAGTCAATGGGCAATAAAAAACATTAAAAGAAAAAAATACAATAAAAAAAAACCCTGAAAAAAAAGAAATTTACATACTGTAGGGCTGACGAGTATTCTAAAACAAATCTGGGGCAATCACCAACAAGACCTAGGTACATGCTGGGTACATGCTGGGTACATGCTGGGTACATGCTGAAACATTTCAGTGACATTTCTGCAGACAGACTAATGGCCCATCG